>CM070754.1:18384684-18887376 GCA_036346245.1 Bonia amplexicaulis | reverse complement strand
AGTGTTGCTGCTCGGTGCAGCTTCACCGTAGCCCAGCTATGCTTCACCGGGTGATTCCATCTCATCGAAAAAATGGACACTTAGCTACTACTCCTCGCTAAAAGGCACAACGATCACCGAGAAAAGGCGTTTGTTCACTGTTGGCATCTGATACAGCCTGTTGCCCACTGTTCTCCGGAAGTGTTGCCTGCTCCGATGCAGCTTCACCGTAGCCCAGCTATGCTTCACCGGGTGATTCCGTCTCATAGAAAAAATGGACACTTAGCTACTACTCCTCGCTAAAAGGCACAACGATCACCGAGAAAAGGCGTTTGTTCCTTTGTTGGCATCGATCTGACTGTTGCCTTGTTCTCTGGAAGTGTTGCTGCTCGATGCGACTTCACCGTAGCCAGCTATGCTTCACCGGGTGATTCCATCTCATCGAAAAATGGACATAGCTACTACTCCTCGCTAAAAGGCTGTGATCACCGAGAAAAGGCGTTTGTTCCTTTGTTGGCATCGATCTGACTGTTGCCTTTGTTCTCCATAGCTGTTGCTGCTCGATGCAGCTTCACCGTAGCCCAGCTATGCTTCACCGGGTGATTCCATCTCATCGAAAAAAATGGACACTTAGCTACTACTCCCCGCTAAAAGGCACAACGATCACCAAGAAAACGCGTTTGTGCCTTTGTTGGCATCGATCTGACTGTTGCCCATGTTCTCTGGAACTGTTGCTGCTCGAGTCTTGACTTCACCGTAGCCCGACTATGCTTCACCGGTGATTCCGTCTCGTGAAAAAATGAACATTAGCTACTACTCCTCGCTAAAAGGCTGTGATCACCGAGAAAAGGCGTTTGTTCACTGTTGGCATCTGATACAGCCTGTTGCCCACTGTTCTCTGGAACTGTTGCCTGCTCGAGTGCAGCTTCACCGTAGCCCAGCTATGCTTCACCGGGTGATTCCGTCTCATAGAAAAAATGGACACTTAGCTACTACTCCTCGCTAAAAGGCACAACGATCACCGAGAAAAGGCGTTTGTTCACTGTTGGCATCGATCTGACTGTTGCCCATGTTCTCCGGAAGTGTTGCCTGCTCCGATGCAGCTTCACCGTAGCCCAGCTATGCTTCACCGGGTGATTCCATCTCATAAAAAAAATGGACACTTAGCTACTACTCCTCGCTAAAAGGCACAACGATCACCGAGAAAAGGCGTTTGTTCACTTTGTTGGCATCGATCTGACTGTTGCTCCTTTGTTCTCCGAAAGTGTTGCCTGCTCCGATGCAGCTTCACCAAATCGAACATATCCACCAAATCGAACATATTCAGAACCTGTTGAAAGATCGGGACCCCGTTCCTATCAAGTGGTAATAAGAGCTTCAGGTGTTCCTTCAGGTTCGAATTTACCCCACCTTGTTGTTTTCGTTTTCATCCTAGAGTCCAAGAAAAAGTCCTACAAAAAAATTATAGTCATAGGTTATTTCCTATCCTAGATCACGTTTAGCCTTTTGCACAATTTGATTCCAGAGTCCGTAGTGTTGAGTTTGTGTCCTTAGTCGAGTTGTGTTGCTGGTTTAGATCGTGTTTTGTTTCGGGTTGTCTTGCTTTCGCTACCTTTCATACAAACCCTAGTCGGATTGTCTTGCTTCCGCTACCTCTCGTACAAACCCTAGCCGTCAATTTTTGTTTTCCCACCCATATCCCACCCTCTGTTTGAGTCATCCATCGTGTCTCGTGATCGCCCAGCACCATCCCCCACCTTTCCCCGAGCTTCCGGCCCCAATTTCCACCAATTGCCTCTACCCGATTGTAGTTTCGGCCTCCACAAAAACCATAACTCGGATGCCCTACTTCAGTCGGTCATAACTTTCGCATACGGACTTGAAATCAGGCGATTTTTTTTTGAAGTTGGGTGAAATTAAATTTTACATCCGAATCTCCCCGACTTTGTCGGGTTCGGCAAATTTATTTTGCCCAAATTCGACCTGGAAAGTGTAGTACTCGAGCTCCGAAATTTCATCACCGAATTTTTAGCACATTCATCATTTTCTGTAGACCACACCTTACATCAGATTGACGTGAAACTGTTGGTGATATGCCCTAGAGGCAACATGGAGATGTTGAATATATCACATACTATGTTTATGATACATTGCTTTGTTCCTTGAAATAGACATTATCATTATTGATCAATGAGTATGTGACTTATTCATGAGACTCTTAATGCCAAAATGTTGCTATTTCTAAATGATCCCTGATTATATTTCATATGAGGAACAAATATGATTCAAAGATCGACATATGTATTGATTGATGATCGGTCTCATGGATCATGGTATGGAATACCAAATCAATAATATGGACATGTGTTAGTGAACATATGTTGGATAGACCCGCCATGAGACACTGCAGAGATTCCATGTGTCATCAGTTGGTCTCAAGTAGTGTTTATGTGGAATCCTTAGACTTGAGATCATCATGGTTCCCGGCATGCGTAGTAGCTTACTTTGGGACTACTAAACACTACTCCGTGGCGGGTAGTCATAAAAGTAGTCTTTGGGTTTGCCATGAAACATGTAGTGGGATGTGAATGATCAAGATAGAATTTGCCCCTCCTTATGGGAGAGATATCTGGGCCCCTCGATGTAATGGATTATGAAAGTGCATGGCCATGCCAAGGTGATTGAGGAGTCAATCACGAGTTTATAATCCATCACGGAATCGAGAGAGTGATTGAGCTATTAAGAGGATGACACGGTCTCGCCTTGAGCTTAATCTATATCGTGAGGCAAAGGATTAGTACATGAGAACATTACGAGTTCGGTAGATATGATCTTTACGTATACTTTGGGGTTAATATGTCTTACTAGAGGCCGCTATTAACACGGTGACCGGAAAGGTGTTTACGGGTCGCGACCAAGTATCGTGAACCTCTGGTCGCACACTTAACGGGTTGGAACACTAATTGAATGTGATTCGGATATGGGCTCAGTCGGATAGAGATCCGGATAGACTCCTATTGGGCCTCGGTCCACGAGGCCCAAGTGAAGGTCTATATATGGAGGCGGGGAGGGGAACACACCGATAATCCCGAGCTAATCCGTGGCCGCCACCTCGAGCCAAACCCTAGCCGCTCGCGAGTCTTTGGTACACTCGCGATCGGCGTTCCGGCCCGGACGTGTGGATACCGGTGGGCGCGCTCGTTCGGCGTTGATCGGCATCAACAACCTCTGATTGGATCGCTCGTGGTGTGGTTGATCGCGTGGAGGAGCGATCGGTTCGGGACGATCGACTACTTCCACTACTACTTGACGCGTGGTTGGATCGGCTTCTCCAACTCTTCTTCATTGCTGCTGCGGCGTCTAGTGGTAACGATCTATGATCCTTCCTTAAGCATGATGTTCTTGTGTGCGCGGTAGAAAAATTTTTGTTTTCTGCTATCGTAGCCTACTCGCGATCCATTAGAAACTTTGTGTGGTTCCTATTTCTGTGCTCTGCTTTACGAAAAAAATACAAAAAAATAAAAAGAAAAAAAGAAATTTTCCGCACCTAGGATAGTGCTGCGAGTGCTATCCATGGCCCAAAAAAAACCGTGACAGAGCACAGTTTTAGGTGACAGAGCTTCATTTATTTTGTGCTTGTGCTGAATTAAGTTTCTCGGTGCACAGCCATCTTTGTTCTTTGTCTTTGCTTTACTATTACATTATTGACTCCTTGTTCTTCATATCATACCTACTATAGGACACATTTAGACCGACAACTAGGACCCGATGCTTTGGGCGTTTATTGACATTACTATCTGTTATTACTTTGTGTTCCACTAATATATTTGGCCTTCAAGCTCCATATACCTACTTAGGATAGCACAGTTTGACCCTTGCAATCGCGGATCATACTCTCGGTATCCTTTGCCTTGCTTTAGTAAGAACACTTGTAAGAGCTTGGTAAGCTACTTCCTTTACGGATTCCCACTGCCCTTCCTTTGTAGTTGATAGGGATAATCCTTTTGTTTTCCCCGTGTTTCCACTAACCATGGCGAGAGGCGAAGGGGCGGGACACGGTCGATTTCAACGTGTGTTAGTCGCGGCCAGCTACAAGCTGCGCTCGACAAACAAAACGCTTCACTCACTGATCTTGGCGCGAGATTGGACACCATCGTCACCGCCATTGCCCAGTTGAACACCACGGAAGGCATTGGCGGGTGGGCGGCGGATGGTGACCTCAGCGGTCGGATGGACACATTGGAGCACGCGCCACATCAATGACGGCCATCATCATGATGAAGCCACGAGACGATGCGGATGGCAACATTGATCGGCGGGCGACACAAGATGCGACTACGTCGTCGTCTTCAGCAAAACCGACATGGTATGGGAGGTAATAACCAGAACCGTCATGGTAACGATGACCCTTTTGCTAAAGTTATCATCATGATGGTTCAATAGACACTGAGCAACTAGTCCCCGCTAAAAGGCACAACGACCACCCGAGAAAAGGTGTTTGTTCACTGCTGGCACCTGCTACAGCCTGTTGCCCCACAGTTCTTGAGCTGTTGCACGCTCTGTGCGGACTTCACCGTGGCGGCTATGCATCTCCGGGTGGCTCTATCTCGTGAAAAATAGACACTTAGCAACTAGTCCCGCTAAAAGGCTGCGACCACCCGAGAAAGGTGTTTGTTCGCTGGCACACTCTGACTGTTACCCCGGTTCTCGGAAGTCTTTGCTGCTCTGTGCGGCTTCACCGTGGCCCGGCTATGCATCTCCGGGTGGCTCCATCTCGTAGAAAAAATAGACACTTAGCAACTAGTCCCCGCTAAAAGGCACAACGACCACCCGAGAAAAGGTGTTTGTTCGCTGCTGGCACCTGCTACAGCCTGTTGCCCCACGGTTCTCCGGAAGTGCTGCCTGCTCTGGTGCAGCTTCACCGTGGCCCGGCTATGCATCTCCGGGTGGCTCCATCTCGTAGAAAAAATGGACACTTAGCAACTAGTCCCCGCTAAAAGGCACAACGACCACCCGAGAAAAGGTGTTTGTTCGCTGCTGGCACCTGCTACAGCCTGTTGCCCCACGGTTCTCCGGAAGTGCTGCCTGCTCTGGTGCAGCTTCACCGTGGCCCGGCTATGCATCACCGGGTGACACCATCTTGTAGAAAAAATAGACACTTAGCAACTAGTCCACGCTAAAAGGCACAACGACCACCCGAGAAAAGGTGTTTGTTCGCTGTTGGCACCTGCTACAGCCTGTTGCCCCACGGTTCTCCGGAAGTGCTGCCTGCTCTGGTGCAGCTTCACCGTGGCCCGGCTATGCATCTCCGGGTGGCTCTATCTCGTAGAAAAAATAGACACTTAGCAACTAGTCCCCGCTAAAAGGCACAACGACCACCCGAGAAAAGGTGTTTGTTCGTGGCACTGCTACAGCCTGTTGCCCCACGGTTCTCCGGAAGTGCTGCCTGCTCTGGTGTAGCTTCACCGTGGCCCGGCTATGCATCTCCGGGTGGTTCCATCTCGTAGAAAAAATAGACACTTAGCAACTAGTCCCCGCTAAAAGGCACAACGACCACCCGAGAAAAGGTGTTTGGTCGCTGCTGGCACCTGCTACAGCCTGTTGTCCCACGGTTCTCCGGAAGTGCTGCCTGCTCTGGTGCAGCTTCACCGTGGCCCGGCTATGCATCACCGGGTGGCTCCATCTCATAGAAAAAATAGACACTTACCAGCTAGTCCACGCTAAAAGGCACAACGACCACCGAGAAAAGGTGTTTGTTCGCTGCTGGCACCTGCTACAGCCTGTTGCCCCACGGTTCTCCGGAAGTGCTGCCTGCTCTGGTGCAGCTTCACCGTTGGTAAAGAGGTTGCAATCTAACATAATGGAATTATTAGGCGATAATTTACATAAGTATGTCAAGAGAGTCTGTAATTTAATACAGTATAAGAATTAGATGGTAAAAAAGTTGTAGTTTAACATAATATAATTATTGGTGTTGCAATCTAACATAATGGAACTATTAGGCATTAATTTACGTAAGTATGGCAAGAGAGTCTGTAATTTAATACAGTATAAGAATTAAGTAAAAAAGCATAGTTTAACATAATATAATTATTGGGTGATAATCTAGATAAATAGCTAGCTCATACAAACAGCTTAGCTAATAAGGCACCAAGAAATATAAAGAATAGAAAAAACTATTGTATATAATGCAGAACACAATATAATAATCGAGTGGCAAAGAGATTGTAGCCGTACATAATCCAATTATTAGGCGATAATTTACATAAATAGCTAGCCCATATGAAAAACACAGCTAACAAGGCACCAACAAGGCGCACTAACTAATTGCGAATGCAAAGAAGCATGGCAGAAGAGTCTGTAATTTAATACAGTATAATAACTTGGTGGTAAAGAGGTTCTAGGTCAACATAATATAATTGTTAGGTGATAATGTACATAAATGAGTAGCTCATATGCACAACTTAGCTAACAAGGCACCAAGAAATGTAAAGAACAAAGTAAAAACTATTGTATATAATGCACAACACAATATAATAACCAGGCGGTAAAGAGCCTGTAGCCCAACGCAATTTAACTATTAGATGATAATCTATATACATGTCTAGCTCGTATGAATGACATAGCTAACAAGCCAATAATTAAAGTGAGCAAGATAAATATGCATAACAACAAATGTAATATAACGGCAAAATATAAATAGCAAGATTGCGAAAACGTTATAAAAAGAATTCGCTCTATATGAATGGAACAACAATTTACAAAAGCAGTAAATGTGAAAGAACCAACTACGACGAAAAAGGCACTAACCAAGACAATGCAGTAAAGGAGAACGAATTAAGCGATTGATTTTTAACCGATTTGCAAGATAACCAGCATCAGCAAGTCAGAACAACGGTGCAATGCAGAATGGCCCTGCGTTTATAAAACAGTAATAATAAATATGTAAACAAAACAATATGCAAAGCGAATATGACAAAGAACTACTTCCCATCAAAAGAACGAAACAAAAAGAGATAAGCTAATAATAAACAGAAAACAGAAGAAATATAAGCTAGTGATAGCAAATATCTAAACAAAGTGGCAAAACAGCCTATAATCCAATAGGATATAGTAATTAGATGGTAAAGAGCCTATAGTCTAACATAATATAACTATTACACGATGATGTACACAAAAGGATACATCACAGGAACAATATAGGTAACAAGGCATCAAGAAATGTAACCAAAAAAACAAAAAGCATTATATGCAATGTACAAAGTGGCATGTGCATAAATCATAAAATAATAAAGATAATAAAATAATAATACACAAAATGTCAAAAAAGGGAGAACCCACAAAGGTATCTACAAGGAATTTGTCCTAAGGATAAACATAGAAAAAATAAAATCTCAGAAATTAGCAACAACAAGAACAACATAGTAATAATGAAACACAAATGGTACATCAGGCAGCTAAGACCGTAGCAAACGTAATTATTATCAAAACGAAAATTAGTGGCGGCAATGCAGAGCCGAAGCTTACATAGAAGAGAATAAAACCAGTGATTTCTAAATTGTAGCCAACATGTCCAAAATGACTGGCACACAACGATGATCTAGGTCACAATGATTCTGCATCATGAAAAGAGCGGCACAGACGATGAAAATAAAGCAATAATCAAAGCGGGCGAAATAAATAGGCATAATAATATGTTGAGCAAAGTAAATATGCATAAGAGAAAAATAATAAACATAATAAAAACAATGCAAGGTAGAATGATTCTGAACCACGAAAACAGTGGCACTAAACACGAATATAAAGCAATAATTAAAGCGAGCGAAATAAATAGCCATAACAATAGATTAAGCGAAGTAAATAGGCATAAAAACAGTTGTAATATAATGGGGAAATACAAACACCAACACCGCAAAAAGGGTATAAAAAGCACCGGCTGTACGTATGAATGAAAGAACAATCTATACAGTAGCAAACTTCTTCTTTACGAAATAGCACGAAACCCCTTATCTACAAAATCTAAGCTTAAAAGAAAGAAACAGCACCTACGGCACCAAAACAAACAAAGAGGAGGGAACCAATAAGAAACCCTAATCATAGAGCAAAGGGGAGCAGAAAGCGACGGTAAACAGTCCCAGGCAAAACGAGCACAACAAGAACAAAAATGTCCTCCATCGCAAACCAGCTGCGAGCATAAAGCGACGGCGACGAATCGCAGAATACACGGACCCATCGCGGAGATTAAAACGGCAAACAAAGGCGCATCGAAACAAGAACCCAAAATGCCGAGGCGCACCCGGACGCATCGCCGAGTCTAAAACGGGAAACAAACTCCTTGGCGAAGTCCCCGATGAGCAGAACCATCCCGAAGCGCGAACGGTCGCAGTACACAGAGCAGCGTGCCCACGCAATATAATACAATAAAGCAGAGTGGGTGCTGCGAACACTCGCGCTGCATGCGTACAGCCGTGAGGAAGGTCTGCTGCTGCCGTGTTATGCTTTTCTTGCACATGCACAGTGAAATGCAAGCTCAATTAGCAAATCCTATTAAGCTAATTGGCCAAGAAAAAACACACACATACCATTCATTTGGCCAATAATTCTAGTACTTTAAATTTAGCAAATCATACTAAATCTTTTATAATTAGAATTAATCCAATAAATCACTTTTCCGTTAACTAACAAAAAGAAGCTTGACAGTAGCAGTAATGCCACTGTATTTAGTCTGTTCTGCATGCTAAAACATAGGAGTGGGAGTCAGCATTTGGTTTGTTGATGGAACGAGTCTTTCACGTGTAGATCTGAGGAAAAAACGGGCCATTAACTTGCATGTAACGAAAAAACCCAAGTATTGGGCTTCTTACCAAGAGACGAAAAAATCTGAAAAACACTGCTCTGTCTGCTGAATACACACAACCTGACGATGCAGCAGGTTCAGGTCAATGTATGCATCGCATGACTAGGACCAAAACAAGCAAGCAAATGCACTTCACTTCACTTGCTGTCATATGCAGAGATGAAGAGGCCACAATACGTACATACACAAACAATAAATAGGCTAGCAGAAATGAAATGAAACTGCTGCTGCTGCTTCTTCTTGTTATGATCATCAAGAATATTCATTCATAACCATCAAGAATCGACTGATTTCATACGACCAGATCAGACCAGGGTTCCCTATCATTATTCAATAGATGGAGGAGACGGAGACGGTGGTGCCGAGTCCCCACCCGGTGGCGTGCGGGGCGGCTACTCGGAGCGTGCGGCGAAGCGCTCCACCTTTGGGTCGGAGAGGTTGATGCCAACCATGGCCTCGCCGAGGCCGCAGCTCACCTCCGCCAGGATGTTGGGGTCGCTGTAGTGGGTCACGGCCTGCACGATGGCGCGCGCGCGGCGCGCCGGGTCGCCGCTCTTGAAGATGCCGGAGCCGACGAAGACGCCATCGCACCCGAGCTGCATCATGAGGGCCGCGTCGGCGGGGGTGGCCACCCCGCCGGCGGCGAACTGGACGACTGGGAGGCGGCCCAGCTGCTTGGTCTGCATGACCAGGTCGTAGGGGGCGGCGATGCGCTTGGCGTAGGAGAAGACCTCGTCGTCGTCCATGTTGCGGAGGGCGCGGATGTCGCCCATGACGGAGCGGACGTGGCGGACGGCCTCGACGACGTTGCCGGTGCCGGCCTCGCCCTTGGTGCGGATCATGGCGGCGCCCTCGCGGATGCGGCGGAGTGCCTCGCCGAGGTCGCGGCAGCCGCAGACGAAGGGGACACGGAAGTTGTGCTTGTTGATGTGGTGGGCGTCGTCGGCGAGCGTGAGGACCTCGCTCTCGTCGACGTAGTCCACGCCGATGGCCTCGAGGATCTGGGCCTCGACGAAGTGGCCGATGCGGGCCTTGGCCATGACGGGGATGGTGACGGCGCGCTTGATGTCGCGGATGAGGCCCGGGTCGGACATGCGGGCGACGCCGCCCTGGGCGCGGATGTCAGCGGGGACGCGCTCGAGCGCCATGACGGCGCAGGCCCCGGCCTCCTCGGCGATGCGCGCCTGCTCGGGGGTGACGACGTCCATGATGACGCCGCCTCGCAGCATCTGGGCCAGGCCGACCTTGACGGAGAAGGTGGCCGACTTCTGCTTGGAAGGCTCCAGGAGCGCCGCGCCGTTGTTGCTGCCGCCGTACACAGTCACAACGCCGCTGCCATCGGACGCCATTTCGTTCTCTCTGGTTTCTCGGATCGAGAGGAGAGAGACGGTCAGGCGCGGAGGAGGAAGAGAGGGTTCTCGAAGGCGGCGGCGGAGGTGGGGAAGGAGGAAACGGGAGCAGAGGATGGGTCGGGGGTGGCGACAATCTTATACCGATGGATGGCGGTCAGATGGAGGGACGGACAGTCCAGATTCCTCTCTCTCTCTCTCTCTCTCTGTCTCTGGTACGCAGCCGCCACCGACTTGGCCCAGCACCAACCACTAGAAAGACAGCAAATCCAATTCCACCTTCTCTTCTCTACGACCTACTACTTTTTTTTAGTACATTGTACGCAGCACTCACCGAAACTCCCGTACATAAGCTCCCACTCATACACGTACATTTAAACAGAGCGGAGATCTAAGATCTATACTGTACGTGGACACACTTGAACCACGAGTTAAAAGTCAAATATGTCAAATGATCTTAAAAAATTACGAAAATTTATATACAATCTCTCAACAAAACAAAAAAAATTTAGCAATATTCATAATGGATAAATTACTCAAAAATTACACTGTCAAGTACGTTGTATTGAAAGGCTGTACATAAATTTTCGTAATTTTTTAAGCTTATTTGATGTATTTAAAAATTCAAACAAACACTAAATGAAAACAAGTAATTAAGACGGCTAATCAGTTGAGCTTAATCACCTGCCGCCTAGTGAGGAGACGGCAGGTGATTAAATCGACTGATTAGCTGACTTAATTACCTTCTCTAATTTTTCTATTTAATAGTTATTGGAATTTTTAAATATAACAAATGAACTAAAAAAATTACAAAAATTTATGTACAGTCTTCAGACATAACGTAATCCGTAGTGTAATTTTAGGGTAATTTTATCTATTATCAATATTGCTAAAAAAATTCATACAATTTTGATATTTGTATGTGTTTGTATATATACCAAACAAGCTCCAAAAATTACAAAATTTTAGATAAAATCTCCTGACACAGTCATAGTTTTTGTGTAAATTTTTTGTAATTTTATGTGAATCGAATTTGCCACGTACCTCATAGTGGAATTTTTGGATAATTTTATCCAAATGTTTTAGAAACATTAACAATGGATAAAATTACCCAAAAATTACACTACGAGGTACGTTTTGTCGGGAGGCCGTATATAAATTTTTATAATTTTTTGAGAATATTTGATATATTTCAAAATTTAAATAAATAATAAATAAATAAATAGGGTAGGTAATTAAGCCGGCTTAATTACCGGCTACCTACCGTCTGGTGAGAGGGCGGTAGGCGCCTTCCTCCAGGCGGCAGAAACGATATTTTTATCAATATGGTGCGCATACAGCTATTTTTGTAAATACGATATAAAACAGTGCCAAAAATGGCTTTAACCATTAGACGCATTCCTGTAGTCTTTGGTACGGGTGAACGCCTAGCGAATTTTTTTACGAATATTTTATTTTTTATTTAAAATAATATAAATATATTCACACCAATATTTTTTATAGAGATAGGGTTCAGTCCATGTAGCACCTGCTTAGTGCCATTCCATCCATTCTTTTCCCCCCTTTTTGACTATCTCTTTGAAAGATACTAAGGGCATGTTCTTTTCCTCTGAAGCTGGTGGCTTTTGGCTTTTGGCTTTTGCTACAGTACCTAACTTTCAAACGGGGTATTTTCTCAAGACGGAGTCTACAAGTTAAACGATCTACATGTTGAAAGCCCAACATCTGTACAAGCCAAAATCGCAAATGAGTATCTGTCTCTCTGTAATCTAATACCGTAAACAACCAAAATTTAAAAAATTTAGTCAAAAGCCATAAGTCGCAGTCGTTGCCAAACAGACCCTAACTGGACTACTGGAGTATCTCATTATCCCTCAATCACATGTTCCAACCCCTTTTTTTTTCTGTTCTTATCCGTAGATGTAAGCCTTGTAAATTCCTCCTGTTTTGAGACCGGGAGAAGCACATATGGAAGGGGGAAAAGAATTCCGGGGCTAGGCATTGAGTCTCTATCGCGTAGAGGAAGGCAAGCCTTGTAAATTCCTCCTGTTTTGAGACCGGGAGAAGCACATATGGAAGGGTGCGTGCGTGCGTGCCACACATACATTTGTTTTCTCCTTTTCCTTTCAGATTTGTTGCTTAAACTGTGACTCGGACGACGGCTACGTCCCCTCCCAGGACATCTCCTGGCTCTCGACGGCGACAACGACATCTCCATCTATCGATTTGATACACTACAATTCAACGGTATTTCCAGCGACTAATCCTTGTAAAAGACAGGATGGATTTGATATACTACAATTCAATGGCTCAGGTGCCTCCAGCAAGGCCAAGAAAAACGCAATACGCAGGCGCCATATATGCTACAAGGCACGATGGAATGTGAACTGTTCTTTTTTGCTCTTCCTGTGCAGGGCTGACGTTGAGCAGATGCTACGCTTGGTTTTGTCCTCCGGAGCTGGAGGAATACTTGACATTATACCAGAAGATCAGGAGGGCAAGACCAGCTTTCTGTGCACACCAGGGGACGTCGATGACTGTGTTGGTAAAAGTTGAGAGAGAAATGGGGCAGGCTGCCAGAAAGGAGATGGAGAAGTTCGACTGGAGGCGCAACCGCGCAAGAAGAAGGCCTGTCCAGTGGATGTAATTAAAGAAAATTCAAGGAAAAATAGGGGAAATGAAAAACATTGTTATATTTCTACGGATAATGCAAAGGAAAAAAACAACGAGTTTTAAACGGTTTTTACCTTCTAAAAGCTATTGTTTGGATCAGACCTTAATCTCTCCCTATGATGTGAATATGTAATGCTCAAGCAAAATGGAGGGAAGGTGATTGATCGTCCGGTGGCAGACAAGGGTGTTTGGAATGGACCAATTTTGTAAGAACTGAATTCTATAGGAAAATCTTCTATACATCCCCCTAATGGATAAAGGAAGAAACTCGTAGTATCCCTACGAGATTCTCAGGGAATGGCTTCACCTATAGAAATTTCGTAGGAATCATAGTTTAAGGTTAGGCCTCGTAGAAAATTTCTCTTATGCATTTCTTTCTTCAAAATCATGTACTTTACCATCCAAACAGCCCAATTGAATAATTGCAGCGTTTTAGGATTTACAAGGATCCCATTGTATATCTTTACTATAAGTTTGAGTTGGTGGTAGTCAGTCCGTTCTCTCCCACCCTTCCTCACAAAAAAAGCTGCGCTGACATGTGAGCCTCTCACACCCCTCCTCACGAAAACCTGCGCCAGTTTCTCTCCTCCCCACCAACTCTCTCCCCTGTTATCCTCGCCGCTCCGCCCATGCCTCCTCCCCTCCCCCGTTATCCGCGCTACCGAGGCCTCCTCCGCCACTCCGCCCTCGCCTCCTCCCCCACTCTTCCGCTCCGCCCTCGCCTCCTCCTCCCCAACTCCTCCGCTCCACCGCCGCATCCTCGCTCCTCTGATCCGCCGTCGCCTCCTCTACCCCACCCCGCGTTGTCGCTGCCTCCTCCCCACCTCGCCAGATCCGGGCGGGCAAAGCCTAGCGGAGGCGGCCTGTTGGCGACACAACTCGAGTGCGGTTCCTCCCTGCAATGGCACAATGAGCCAGACACGGTCGAATCCAGGCGGGATTTACTGGATCCAGAAGAGGTGACGAGGATCCGGGCGGCGAGGGTAAGCGGGACGGGGCGACGAATAGGAGATCTGCAACAACGGTTTCGTCTATAAGCACCCTCACAGTCTCTACCCGGCCGACCGCGATGTTGCTGATGCGGTGGCGCCCTCCACCCCGGTGTTGCCCCTCGAGTCCGTCCTCCTCCAGTGCCGCTGCCGTGCACTCCTCCGCCTATCCGCTCCCCACTCCCCCAGTAGCTCCTCCCGGAGCCCACTCTCGACATCGCCGTCAGCACCGACTCTCCCCCATGGCGCCTTCCTTAGCTCAGCTCCACGCGGCGTCCTCCCCAACGGCAGATCCACGATCCTCCTCTCGCGGGTTGGCTGCGTACGTCCGCAGGTACCAATGTGTGAACCGCCGCCTTCTCCCAGCTCCTACCCACCCGGTGCCGCTCCCCTCGCCCTAGCCCCCGCCCCTTTGCCCTTTGGTAAGAGTTTCTTCCGTTCCCTACATCAGACAAATCTTTTTATGCAGTGCCCTTTGATAAGGTTTTTTGCCCCCTCACGGGTCAGCTGTGTACGTCCTCTCACGCGTCCACACCGGGGCAAAGGGCGTGCCTGTGCCGAGGGTGTCCGTGACTGCGTGCGCCTTTCGGTGGGGGCCTCGTGTACTGAGCTCTATCCAACGGGCGAGGTCTTGGTCCCCGAACACGGTAACAATGCCGTGCGGGCCCAGAAGTTTCCTACAGATGAAGTTATGGTGCAGAACCTCTCCAAAGGCATTGAGGGTCGGGTGCCCCAAGATTGCATTGTACGAGTAAGGAAGGTCGACGACGTCGAAGGTGACGTCCCCGCTTCTCGCATTGTCGCCTTTCCCAAAAGATACTTGCAACCGTATCTGGCCTAGGGCTTTCAATGGTTGACCCCCGAAGCCCTGGAGTGGGATTTTCGAGGGACCTAATCTGCTTCGGAGAATTCCCATTTGGTCGAAGGCTGCCGCGAATAAAATATCGACGGAGCTACCCCCGTCAACCAGAACACGTTGAACATCGCAGCCTACGATGGTGGCCTGGATCACTAGGGGATCCTAGTGAGGAAAGTTGACTCCGTCCGCATCGGCGATAGTGAAGGTGATGTCGTTTTGTGCCCAGGTCGGCGGCGCCTGGGCAGGATACGCCGCCACGTGATGCGATCGACGGCGTGGGCTTTACAAAGCGGCGGCGACCCGCGCTTTGGTGGAGTCATCCGCCGGTCGATGGCCATCTCGTATACGCGAACGAACTCTCTAAGGTCCGTATCGCCCTTATACGGCTCAATGGTGGGTAATTTGAAGTCCTTTAGCCGGCGGAGAGCGGATGTAGGATCAAGGATACCGACTAGAGGGGGGTGAATAGGCGGTTTTTAAATTTTCTTTTCAACTAGGCTAAATTTCTCTATTTCTAGGAACAAGAATGAAAGACAATTTTAAGCCTACACAATACTAGTCAAGCAAATAGCAATACTAGTAATAACAAGGACTAAACAAGGCACTAAGCATGAAAACTTAGAACTATTTAGAAAGCAATAGAGAGATGTGCACACTTGATGTTTTTACCGTGGTATCGAAACTTGCTTGGTTCCCACTAGTCCACGTTGAGGTTAGCTCGAGCGAATCGAACCGGCTCCACGAATTGAGCCAAAGCACCTCGATCACTAGAGGTAGCTCTTCCCGCTCGGGTGGCGAGCTCCAACCTTCACCGAAAGTCGGGTCTTCTCACAAGCTTCTTTGAGAAGATCACCGAACAAGCTTCTCCCAATCGTCCAGGTGCCGGCAAGCACCAAGAGTAACAAACCACGAGCTTCGCTTGATTGCAAACTTGTGCCAAGGATCAAACTAATGAATGCTATGCACTTTTTGCTCAAACACCTCAAATGAATGCTCAAGAGTGAAAGTAGGTGTGGAGTGAATGCCCAATGCTCAAGAATGATCAATAGAGTCTCTAACTTCGTCTATGAGCGTTAGTGCGGTATTTATACCTTCCACCTACCAAAACTAGCCGTTTGGAACAAATTCCAAAAAATCGGGCGGCGGAACTCTGCACGGTGCGAGGCGATAATCTGCTCCCTATCGGCGATCGAGCGGCTATGTCGAGCTTCTGCGGTGACCGGTTGGTCCGTCGGCGGTACTACCGGCGTTATAAAGTCCGGTACTACCGTTCACCGGTAGTACCAAGAAAGTCGGCGCAGTACTACCGCTGAGCCGAGCTCAAAGTCACTCTCTGGAAAAAGGCTCCGATTCCCATCCGGAACTACACGTGGCGGTAGTACCGCTCTGACAGAGGAACTACCGCTCTCCTAAAACTCGGGGGCATCCGGAGGTGCTCTTTGGAGAAAAGGTCCGATCCACCTCGGAACTACACGCGACCGGTAGTACCGCTCGACAGTGAACTACCGCTTCCTCAGATTTTGGAAATGAGTCCGGAGGGTGCTCTCTGGAGAAATGGGTCCGCTTGAGGTTGAACTTCCGATCGCCGGTAGTTCCGATTTCTCCAGCAGTACTACCGCTTCGACGGTAGTACCGAGCGTTAACTAACGGAACTACCGCACGTCCGAACGAGTACGCTTTGGCTTTTAAAACAGATTTTCAAGAATGCATGATCCTAGTTGATCCATGGACACTTAAGAATTGCTATCAAGCTACTTGCCATGATCCCTCTTTATGGTACGATTATTTACCCTATAATCCGGTCTTCCACCATTCTCCTAAGACCGGTAAAATTGAAAAAGGGAATCCTATTCTACATATACCTCTATCTTGAACCATGTTTGATCTTCATCCTCATCCTTTGGCTTGCATTTGTCAACCATAATCTGGACTTAACCTTTAAACACTCATTAAACGGTTAGTCCCATATTCATATAAATTCATTAATTACCAAAATCATTTTAGGGGCCTAGATGCTTTCAATCTCCCATTTTGGTAATTGATGACAACACATTATATGGAAATGTAATGTTTGAATATACCACTTATTTTGATAATTAGTTGTATATTCTTTTGTGACTTTTTGAAAAGAGAAAATTCTAGCAATGATTTTCATTTTGGCAAGAATATGAATTTTCCTTTTTAAAGTCAAAGGGGTGAAAGCTCCCCCTAAATTTGTGCATGAAATTTTACAACAGTAGAGAAAATCTCATTTTTATCACAATTTTGACAAGATGCACAATTGAGATCATAACATGAGACAAATAATAGAAGCAGTTTCATAGAGGTAAACAATAGTCATTACATCCAGAATACATCAAAAGCATAGATAACCAAGTTCATTACAATCATTCAATCATAACTAGAGATAGATAGCCCTAATAGCCCTAAATTCTTCTCCCCCTTTGGCATCAAATACCAAAAGAAGCTACTCACGGGGACCGGAGGAGAAGGATCATGACGGCGGCGAGTATAGCGCATGGGCGAAGGAGGTGAGCAGGGGCCCTCGATGGTCGCAACACGCCCATCCGGGAGTCCATGCGAGAAGAGGGAGGCAAACCCTCGGCTGAGACTCTCTCATCCGGGCAGTGGAGTAGATCGAGAGAGTGGCTACGTCGGTCTGAGAAGCTGCTGCCGCTTGCTGCAGGCTGCGAGGCAGTGTCTTCTTCTTGAGGATCCTCTGCTGGGCCGACCGTCGAGCTCTGGCGGCAGTGGGAATGGGAGGCTCAGGTCTCGGCTTATATGCCTTATGCCTCTTGTTGTAGCTGCCTCTAAATCTGAACTTGGTCTCAATCAAGGCAAAGATATAAGGTCCATAATTAATGCGCTTGATTCTGTCATTTTTGGAAGAGGCAATCTCCCTAATGATCAAGTCCACTACATCAAACTTCTGACCCCTCATGATGTAGTCTATAAGATTCCAAGCATGTCCTCTTATGGCATCAAAATTCCCACTCTTGGGAAGAATAGTATGGTTGATAATCCTATTGATGATGCTAGGAATAGGGAGAAGACCAACCAAGGTGCCGGGGATGACCTCTCATTGAGGTTGTAGAAGGCGGAAAATGCGGAGATCTCAAGAGCGGCTTGTCATATACCTTCTCATGTCCACTCATTTCGACTCTCAAGGCAAGCTCGAACTCATGCTTGGTCGCCTCCAACTGTGTGCTGCTTGTCATCCGGTCATGTCTTGAAAATCTGGAGAAATGTGCCTTTGTAGCATAAAAGCGGCGAATGATCTCCTCATTATAGTCCGATTGCGGTGTCGCCGGTGATCGATCCACATCTCTGAAAAAGCCTGAGAGTGCCATCATACTTGTCAATGGAGGACAAGTGCTCCCAATCCACCCACTTATGATCGTGACTGTCGACTCTCTCCATACGGTGATCAAAATTTGCTCCGAAATTTGGTGTGAAACTTGGGGTTGATGGAGTTGGAAGGTAACTCATCTTGATTTACTGCGACGAAGTCGATATAATCTTCTGCAAATCTTCCTCAAGTCAATTTGAGGATCTTCCTCTCGGTGAGATCCTCCTCGAGAATCTTCCATGGGGAGCTATCTTGTGGCTGCTCTGCTCTCAGGCTCCCTCGGACTCGAAGACTCACCGGACCCTTGCCACGGTCTGGGCGCCTTCGAGAGGCCTCGAGAGCTGCAGGAGCGGCGGAGGATTCTCCGGACTGTCCGGCAGAGGAGTAAAGTCTCCTCGTCGCTCTCCTAGTAACAGGCATCTAAAAGGAAGACGATACAGTATTAGAGCCTTACTAGGATGGATCAAATAGAATTGAAAGGGAATTGAAAGAGTCTGCTGTTTAATCAGGGCAATCGGTAGTACCGCCGGATTACGGGGCGGTAGTACCGCTCGGCAATAATCTGCTCGGTCGGGCGGTAGTACCGCTTCGCTGACCGATTCTAGGGTTAAGCAATGGTTTATGATTTTGGTATTTTCTTGGATTGAATCCATGGAATGGGTGTGTAAACACCTCTAGATACCAAAATACAACATTTACCCTAGTTTAAACCGCAAGAAATCATCCTCATTTTGAAAAACCCTAAAATCAATCTAGGGTTCAAAGAGACAATAAAAGATGGGATGATCCAAAATACCTTGAGGAATGGAGGAGGTGAGTCCTTGGGAAGGCATAAGGCTCAAAAATCCGAGAAAAACGGAGGCATTTGAAGATCCAAGTTCGGTTTTGTGGAGGTTTTGAGAGAGAGAGAAGAGGAGGCGGTGAAGGGCGGAATAACCGTCTTGTGTGAGGGAGAGAGAGAGGAGAGAGAGGAAGCGCAAGGAACTAGGGTTTGAAAACCCCAATTTTAAGTCATATCCGGTAGTTCCGCCGTGCATGGCAGTAGTTCAGCTCAGCGGTAGTACCGCTTGAGGCTGCGGTAGTCTGGATTTTTCGGGACTTGCGAATTTTGAGAAGAAAGGTATAGTATGCAAATGATCCCTAGTTTTGCACTCAACTAACATCTTTAAGGATCATTATGCATTAAATATATTAAAATAATAATTTTAAATAATTTTGCATTTAATCAAATTTTAAAGACTTTTCACAAGAAACTTTTCACAACATTGTCCAAGCCACTCCCAAGAAGTATGCATTTAAGTGAGCCATAAAATCATGCAATGTTGGAGTAGTCTAAGACATTTAACTCACTCCTAAGTTTGCAAAATGGCTTTCATCTAAAGGCTTGGTGAAAATGTCCGCTAATTGGTTTCGGTCCGGATGTGGCTAATGCAAATATCTCCTTCCCAACATGATCTCTCAAGAAATGGTGGCGGATATCTATATGCTTGGTTCTTGAGTGTTGGACTGGATTATTTGAGATTTTGACGGCACTATCATTATCACACAATAAAGGCACTTTATCAAAATTGATTCCATAATCCATCAAAGTTTGCCTCATCCACAATAATTGAGCACAACAACTTCCGTGAAACATATTCGGCTTGGCGGTTGAAAGTGCTACGGAGTTTTGTTTCTTTGAAGACCAAGAAACTAAGGATCTTCCTAAAATTGACAACATCCCGAGGTGCTTTTCTATCCACTTTGCAACCCGCATAATCGAATCCGAATATCCAATTAATTCAAATTTAGCACCTTTAGGATACCAAAGCCCTATGTTATAGGAATGTTTTAAATATCTCAAAATCCTTTTTACGGCCTTTAAATGACATTCTTTTGGAGAAGCTTGAAACCTAGCACACATGCAAACACTAAACATGATATCGGGCCTAGATGCGGTAAGATAGAGTAAACTACCAATCATAGATCTATAAAATTTAGTATCTACTGATTTACCTCCTTCGTCGAGGTCTAGATGCCCATTTGTTGCCATTGGTGTTTTGATAGGTTTCGCATCTTCCATCCCAAACTTCTTGAATAAGTCTTTCACATACTTTGTTTGGCTTATGAAAGTCCCATCTTTGAATTGCTTGATTTGTAATCCAAGGAAAAGCTTAGTTCACCAATCATTGACATCTCAAATTCCTAGACATCATATCACCAAACTCTTTGCAAAAGTCTTGATTAGTAGAACCAAATATAATATCATCAACATATATTTGACAAACGAAGAAATCACTATTGATGATTTTTGTGAATAGAGTGGTATCTACTTTACCAATTTTAAATCCTTTTGAAACAAGAAAATCTCGAAGGCGCTCATACCATGCTCTAGGAGCTTGTTTTAAACCATATAGCGCCTTAGAGAGCTTGTATACATGATTAGGATATTTCAAGTCTTGAACCCGGAGGTTGTTCAACATAAACAAGTTCGGAGATAGTTCCATTTAAGAAGGCACTTTTAACATCCATTTGAAATAACTTAATATCAAAGCTAGATGCAAAAGCTAACAAGATTCTAATTGACTCAAGTCTAGCTACGGTGCAAAGGTTTCATCATAATCTAAACCCTCAACTTGAGTGTAGCCTTGAGCAACTAACCTTGCTTTATTTCTTACCACAAGTCCGTTCTCATCTTGCTTGTTTGAAAGACCCATTTTGTACCAATCACATTTTGCTCCTTGGGCCTTTCTACCAACGTCCATACATCATTTTGGAGAAGTTGTTTAGCTCTTCATGCATGGCATTTATCCAATCCGGATCATCTAGAGCTTCTTCTACAAACTTTGGCTCAAGAGAAGACACAAGCGAATAATGTTCACAAAATGAAGCTACTCTAGAGCGAGTTTGAACACCCTTACTCACATCACCCAATATTTGGTCTATTGGATGATCTTTTGCAATTGCATTATGGATCTTGAAGGGTTGTTGTTGATCTTTTGCTTCATCATCTATTTCTTGTACATCGTTTGAGGTTGAAGAAGTAGGTGGTTCAACTTGTCTTGATGAGATGGGTGATGTAGTATCTTCCTTTGGCTTGATGTCGCCAATTTGCATGTTTTCCATGGCTTTGCGTAATCCTTCTTCTCCTACATCATCCAAATTATCTTGCTCTTCTTGAGAGCCATTAGTTTCATCAAATTGAACATCACAAGATTCTTCAACCAAACCCGAATTTTTATTGAAAACTCTATAAGCCTTGCTATTTGAAGAATATCCTAATAAAATCCTTCATCACATCGACTTTGAAATTTAGAGAGCGAACACCCTTTCTTAAGATATAGCATTTGCATCCAAATACACTAAAGTAGGAAATGTTCGGTTTCTCCCAATGAGAAGTTCATAGGAGGTCTTTTCAAAAGACGATGCAAATAAAGGCGATTTATGGCATGACAAGCGGTGTTAATAGCTTCCGCCCAAAATCTATCGGAAGTATTATATTCATCAAGCATTGTCCTAGCCATTTCAATCAATGTTCGATTTTCCTTTCTACAACTCCATTTTGTTCGGAGTGTAGGTTGTGGAAAGTTCATGCTTTATTCAAGTTCATCACAAAATCTTCAATTTTAGTGTTTTGAACTCGGAACCGTTATCACTCTAATTTTCTTTATTTTAAAATCAAATTCATTTTGGGCTCTTTTGAGAAACTTTTGAAAATTAGGAGGTTTCGCCTTTGTCATTTAAGAAGAACACCCATGTATATCTAGAGTGGTCATCTACAATGACTAAACAATAACTATTGCCTCCGATACTCTTATAGGTTGTTGGCCCAAACAAATCTATATGTAAGAGTTCCAATGGCCTAGATGTTGACATGATACTTTTGGAAGGATGAGAGTTTGCAACTTGCTTCCGGCTTGGCAAGCACTACAAAGTCTATTTTTCTCAAACTTCACATCTTTCAAGCCAACAACTAAGTCATGTTTGAAAAGCTTTTTAAGTTGAATCATACCTACATGACCTAACCTTCTATGCCATAACCAACCCAAAGATGTTTTTCAATTAAACAAGTTTTTAAGCAAGACTCATTTGAAGTGAAATCCACTAGATAAAGATTTCCAAATCTAAAACCTTTGAAAACAATTTCCTTTTCATTTTCTTTTGAAATAATGACATTTTCTTTAGAGAAGGAACAAGTTAAGCCTAAATCACATAATTGAGCAACGGATAGCAAATTAAAATTTAGGGTTTCTACTAAAGATACATTAGAAATGGAAAGGTCATTGGAGATAGCAATTTACCCAAACCAAGTACCTTTCCTTTGCTATTGTCTCCAAAGGTGATTTTCTCATTACTCCGCTCTCAAAGGTGGTGAACATTTTCCGATCTCCGGTCATGTGTTGAGTGCATCCACTATCCAACACCCAATGCCTTCCACCGGTCTTGTAGTTCACCTACAAAGAGAATCAAGTTCTTTTAGGTACCCAAATTTGTTTGGGTCCTTGGAGGTTAGTAACCAAGGTTTTAGGCACCCAAATGGATTTCCTTTTAGCACCCAAAATCGAGGTGCCAATGAAATGAGCAAGAATATTTCCATTTTCAGTTTTCTAAGCATATAACATGAGTCATATAAACCAATGGATTGAATCTTACCCTTAGAACAATTTTGAGACTTATGTCCCAAATCCCGGCATTTTGTACAATACTTACCATTTTCTTTTACAAACCTTGGGGCTTGTATACGGTTTCTTACCTTTCTTGGGAATATACCCAAGTCCTTCTTTGTTGAATGAACATCTTTGATCACTTAATAGTTTATCAAGTGTAGCCTTTCCTTTGTATGCTCTTTCCAAGCTTTTGTTCAATTTTAACACTTGTTCCTTTAAATCTTTGTTTTCATGAACAAGTAAATCATCATGGACAAAAGATATGACATTTCTAGAATCAATATTAGAAGAGCATGGCATGGCAAGGAGTTCATCACATGATGTAGATATGCTAGATTTAGATACTTTTACACTAGGCATCTCATTTATAATATCGCAAGTAATTCCAATGCTAGTGCAAGATTTTTCATGGATGAGCAAATCATGAGCTTCCTTTAGCTCCTTATAAGATTCTTGTAGAGTTGTATGTTCCTCTTCAAGATCTTAAATTTTGATTTCTTTTCCAAGAAATTCATTTAGTTCAACAAGCATATCCATAAGATCATCATATGAAGGCTCATCATCATCAAGGAATTTTACCTTATCTCCTTTTGCTATGAGGCAAGTTGGAGTGGAGAATAGCGATGGAGCTTCCTTGATTGCAATTCCGACAAGTCCCTTCTTCTTGGATGACTCATCTTCACTTGATTCGAGTCGAATACTCTTCTTGAATCCCATTCTCCAATGTGGGCTTCATTCTTGCCATCTTTGTGAAGCTTCTTGAAAAGCTTCTTCTTGCCGTTATAACTCTTCTTGTTTGATGACTTCTCTTTGTCATCTTTCTTGTTAGGGCAATTTGAGGCAATGTGCCCTTTCTCATCACATTCATAGCAACGGATGTTGCTATATCGCTTGTTGGAGTAGGAGTGCCCTTCTTTGCCTTGTCATAATTTGCGCCCGGTTTGAACGCCTTCTCATGAACTTGTTCATTCTTCTTACTAGAAGAGCAAGTTCTTCTTGAGTTTTCCTCATCATCTTGATTCTTCACTTACCACCGCTTTGGCCTTAAAAGCGGTGATCTTTTAACTTTTGATGAGGATTGCTCCAAGAGCTCCTCCTTATCCTTCTTGTATAGCTCATTTGTGATGAGGTTGCCCAATAGTTGTGTTGGGGTCATTCTTGCTAACTCCGGTGAGTTGAGGAAGAGTGTCACCAACATTTCGTATTTTCCCAAAAGCCCTAAGCATCTTTCTCACAATGTCAAGATCGGAAGGTTAGTACCAAGGCCTTTGAGCTCATTCACAATATTGTTGAGTCGTGTGTACATCTCATTGATGTCCTCATGAGGCAACATTGTGAATGTCTCATATTAATCTAAGCCGATGCAATTTTGCTTCTTTAACCGTGGATGTCCCTTCATGGATTTCGGAAAGGGTTGTCCAAATAGCGTGAGCCGTCTCAAGATTACTCACCCTATTGAACTCATCCGTTTAAAGCTCCAAAAATAGCATTCATTGCTTGGGCATCTAAATGAGCATTTCGCCCGTCTTGATCCGTTGGATTTAATGGATCAAGCGCCATGACGTAACCCTCATTTACAATTTTCCAAACGCTTGGACTCATAGCCTTTAAATAAATTGACATTCTAATTTTCCAATAAGCATAATTTGATCCATCAAAGAAAGGTGCCTTGCCTATAGCAAATCCTCGCTAGTCATCCTTTTCTCTCTAGCGGTTAAGTCTAAAATGAGAGACCAAGCTCGATACCACTTGTAGGATCAAGGATACCGACTAGAGGGGGGTGAATAGGCGGTTTTTAAATTTTCTTTTCAACTAGGCTAAATTTCTCTATTTCTAGGAACAAGAATGAAAGACAATTTTAAGCCTACACAATACTAGTCAAGCAAATAGCAATACTAGTAATAACAAGGACTAAACAAGGCACTAAGCATGAAAACTTAGAACTATTTAGAAAGCAATAGAGATGTGCACACTTGATGTTTTTACCGTGGTATCGAAACTTGCGGTTCCCACTAGTCCACGTTGAGGTTAGCTCGAGCGAATCGAACCGGCTCCACGAATTGAGCCAAGCACCTCGATCACTAGAGGTAGCTCTTCCCGCTCCGGGTGGCGAGCTCCAACCTTCACACGAAAGTCGGGTCTTCTCACAAGCTTCTTTGAGAAGATCACCGAACAAGCTTCTCCCAATCGTCCGGTGCTTGGCAAGCACCAAGAGTAACAAACCACGAGCTTCGCTTGATTGCAAACTTGTGCCAAGGATCAAACTAATGAATGCTATGCACTTTTTGCTCAAACACCTCAAATGAATGCTCAAGAGTGAAAGTAGGTGTGGAGTGAATGCCCAATGCTCAAGAATGATCAATAGAGTCTCTAACTTCGTCTATGAGCGTTAGTGCGGTATTTATACATTCCACCTACCAAAACTAGCCGTTTGGAACAAATTCGGAAAAATCGAGCGAGCGGAACTACTGGCGGCCCGAGGCGATAATCTGCTCCCTATCGGCGCTTGTCGAGCGGCTATGTCGAGCTTCTGCGGTGATCGTTGGTCCGTCGGTGCGTACTACCGACGTTATAAAGTCCGTACTACTGTTCACCGGTAGTACAAGCAAAGTCGGCGCGGTACTACCGCTTGAGCCGAGCTCAAAAGTCACTCTCGGAAAAAGGCTCGATTCCCATCCGGAACTACACGTGGCGGTAGTACCGCTCGACGGAGGAACTACCGCTCTCCTAAAACTCGGGGGCATCCGGAGGTGCTCTCGGAGAAAAGGTCCGATCCACCTCCGGAACTACTTGTGACCGGTAGTACCGCTCTGACAGCGGAACTACCGCTTCCTCAGATTTTGGAAATGAGTCCGGAGGGTGCTCTCTGGAGAAATGGGTCCGCTTGAGGTTGGAACTTCCGATCGCGGTAGTTCCGATTTCTCCAGCAGTACTACCGCTTCGACGGTAGTACCGACGTTAAAAATCGGAACTACCGCACGTCCGAGACGAGTACGCTTTTGGCTTTTAAAACAGATTTTCAAGAATGCATGATCCTAGTTGATCCATGGACACTTAAGAATTGCTATCAAGCTACTTGCCATGATCCTCTTTATGGTACGATTATTTACCCTATAATCCGGTCTTCCACCATTCTCCTAAGACCGGTAAAATTGAAAAAGGGAATCCTATTCTACATATACCTCTATCTTGAACCATGTTTGATCTTCATCCTCATCCTTTGGCTTGCATTTGTCAACCATAAGCTGGACTTAACCTTTAAACACTCATTAAACGGTTAGTCCCATATTCATATAAATTCATTAATTACCAAAATCATTTTTAGGGGCCTAGATGCTTTCAGCGGAGACTCCGGATCTACACGTCAGAGCGCAACGCGACCGGAGGTGGGGGTGTCGCGGCTGTCCACCTGGTTAGGTTTGACCTCCACGGCCGCTGTCGGTGGCGTCTACTGGCCCTGAGCCTCTTGCATTTTCCGTACGGCCCCTCGGAGGTCTGCTAGCTCGCGCTGCAGCGTGCCGAGGGCCACCAACAAGGCGTTCTCCACCGTTGGGGTGGTCGCATCTGCCTGGGCAGTGGTGCGCGTTGCTGGGTTGCTGGCGACTACAGCTAACTCACCGGAGCTGTTCGACGCACCAGTGCGACGGGTCCCATGGTCGATGACGAGACCGATGTGGTCGTCAGGATTGCCTATCGCCCCGCGATGAATCCCGGGTCACTAGGCATGCCGGCAGGAGCATCGGCGTCGGTGCTCCCACTGAACTGGGCGCCGCTAACGAAATCGGCCGCCGCACCATCAGCGGGGCCAGCTGTACCGCCGCAAATGTCGACGTCGGCGCTCGGCGTGCCAACGTTGGCTTCCGCACCGGTCCTCGATGTCAGCGCAGGTAGCCCACCAACCGAGGCCCTGACGTTCGCGACCGCCACTATCGTGCTCCGCTTCCTTTTCGTCACCGATGAAGCTTTCCTGGTTGCCATCACTTCTCGTAATCCACGGTTTACTCTCTGTCGTCCCTACGGATGATGCCAACTGTTATGGCTACTAACCAAACAGTAAAGTAGAAAAGTGGTAGAGTGGCTGTGATGAATGAACAATACTTGTCCTTTCTCTATGCTCATATATATATATATATCCATAAGGTATAATTATAATATTACTCTTATAGTTGTGTTTCTCTCTGAAAGGCATACGTATCATTATATATATTATATTGGGTCTTATAATTTTTTAACTAGATCGGATGTCAGCAGGGGAAAGAGACCAGCCGGAGGATGGGATCGGTGTGAGGGAGCGTGGAGTGGATGGGCCAGGTTCAGCACGAGGGAAGTGGAATAAACAAGTCCGGTCCGTCCACTCCACACCAATCGAAAAATAAATATCTGAGGAGTCGATCTGCCCTCCCCTCGTCTCCCATCCCCTCGTCTCGTGTCGTCTCCTCCAACCCACCCAACCCAATCCCCATTCCCCAATTCCAGCAAACCCTAATTCCTCTCTCCTCCGATGGGTGCGCCGCCGAGCAGAGAGGAAACCTACTCCTTCCCCGATTCCGACGCCGACCTGCCGGAGACCTCCCGATCGGAGCAAGGAGACGATGCTCATCGGCCGCCCGTGCCTCTGCGCCAGCAGCTGATGGGGGCCTGCCGCGCCGACGAGCGCCTCAGGCCCCTCCTCACCCTCGACGTCTCATGCACCGCCGCCGCCGACGACCGCTTCATCTCCCACCTCTCCCAGGTACGGTCGTTTTATACAAGAAAAAAGAACAAGGGAAGTGGTGATGTATCGACCCATCCATCGATTGATTCTTTTGCCTCATCGGTGCAGCTCTTCGAGGTGTCGGAGGTCGGCATGCTGGCCAGGTGCCTCTGCGTTCCCCTCGTCTCTCTGCGCGTCGGCAAGGTCGACCGACACGGTCCCCTCCTCTGCCCAACAACCATCAGGTAGCCTCTCTCAAACGTATTTTCCTTTATTTTGCCAACTTCACCTGCTGGATTCGATTCGATGCTTTGGCAGACTCTTATCTATTTACCTATCCAGTAATCAAAGGAAAAAATATTCGAGTTTTCTTGTAGATTGTATGTTTTGTAGATCTCATAACTGTTGCACACAATCACATGAAATGATTAAAATCAAGTTTACCAACTATTCATGCTGCATCTTCCTTCACTGCTTCTTAACTTGTATACTCTCCTCACGTGCAGCTAGCCTTTACATGTTATACAGGTTAGTTAGTCAATCTTATGTTGCTTCACATCGATTATGCAATTAAAATCTCCTTGCAACACCACTGTTTGCTATACTAGCCTTCTGCATTCATGTATGTCTTTCTCTCCACTCTTTACAAAAATCACATACTTCATAATAGTCCATTCGTTGGTTTAATCACATTCCAAACCAAGTCATTGTAGCCCACAGCGCTAAACTTCGGTCTGTTCTTGCCTACTTGCCACATGTATGTAGAGGATACAGAATTGTGATCTTTAGATTGCATCTCAGGTAGGTTGCACTGACTCTTGTACTCAGGGATTGTCTAGCATGTCTGGCACCTGCTGAGCATGGCCACGACCAGATACTTCTTATACTTGTGTGAGGACATTGTGTGTTCTGTCTCCAGTGGGACTCTAAACTTTTGATATGTTATTGCTGACATGGCTAACTTGTTTTTTTGAGCTACGTCTACTTTATACACAACATAGCATCTGATTTCATGTAAAGGAACTGCAATATGTTGACTAAAATTTTGGTATCTTGAATCCTGTAAGTTTAATATGTAAATCAAGCACTGTTGATCAATACATACTTAGCTGCCAATGGAAGTTGAAAAAAATATGTACGATCGTGTAGTTGTGTTTGGTGCTTTTGGAAAAAAAAATATATGATGTGGTAATAGTACCCATCTATGTTTGTGCATCTTTTTTTCCTTAGGAATATGTTAGTGCAACTTAGGCTATCATACTATTAGATTTCATGTTACAAGAGTCGGACAAGTTTGGTTAAATGATGAATTTTCTGTTACTTTCATGGGAATGTTTAAGTATTACAAGTGACATGATTCAATAGATTGTTCAGTACTACGATCTTCAATCTTTAACAAACTGACCATTTCTGTTTTTCGCTGGTCAGTATAACATACTTGGTGCGTCCTATTCTTTCTATGCCTTTTTCATATCAGTGCCCTAATCCAGTTACACCTGTTGTTCATTCAGTCACTGTCCTGTGTAGCGGTACCATATATTTACTAGTTACTACTTCACAATTTTGTTGCTCTTTTGATTCTCTCTGCTATTTTAGCACTTTTCTGCTTTCGACATGAACACGTGGTTTCTTCTTTCTTACTCTGTGACACATAATAATATCTTTTGAGGCGAGATGTTTTCAACTATTCTCACCCAATTAAGAAGGGATGCATACTAGAGATTGTTGATTTTAGGATTACATGTTTCGTCTTATTAGTGATGACATTGTTCATCCTACCAAATAAATATATCTTTTCATTTGTAGGTAATTTGGGCGTGTGTCATAATCTCTGATATATGAGGAAAGAGAAGGTAGTTTCTTTCATGGCCTTACGATATTATGTTACCTGTGTTGATAATGACTAATCACATACAAATTACAATTGCAATCTTAGATGAGTTTGGATTAATAGGATTCCTGATTAGTTGATGCAATAGATGCTATTTTACAATGGTACTGTTTAGTCTGCGATGTCTTCTTTGTCGATGTTTTCACATCTAGTATTATTTCTATGAATGTCTTGTTCTGCGGTTATCATGCATATGTTTTGTGTTTGCAGTTAACTTATTGCAGGCTTCTCTGGTTCCATTAGTTTACACAATTCTTATACTATTTGGTTCATTGTGGACAACTTGTACTATGAACAAATGTAAAATATGCCCAGACCGGTGCTTAGTCTGAAATCAATTACTCTGTGCCTAATAAGTTGTTCCATTGACAACCATTTTGTGTTCCAGCTGCCTTTTTGTATTACTCTCTACGAGGATACCCCACGTGCGCTTGTTGGATATGCCCTTTTTTATACCCTCAAATGGATTTTTTTATCAACATTTCTACTATTGGCAACCATTTCTTTCCAATTTTCAGTTCATGTTGATGGAGTTTATTCCTAAAATGGAGGTTACAGACTATTAAATGGCTATGGGTAGTTGGTATTTACTCTGCCCTAAATTTTTTGCAAAAACTATATTCTACAGTATGCATAGCTCTAATATTCTCCACAGATTGCGATGTGTTGTAGATTTGATCATGTCCAAGCAAAATCACAACTCGCTATTGCTTACGATTTATGTTACTAGTCTGGGATAGTTCTCTGGAAGGTTTTACATGCATAGTTCTTATGCACTCATGTCGAACAAAGGAACAAGTTGTCAAACACTTGGGCCCCCGTCATGGCCTAGATTTGTATTCGGTTCTCTAACTTCTTACAGTGAAAAGGCTGGGCTTCTGCTATTTTTTTTAAAAAATATTTGTCAAACACTATAATTTGGTGAGTTAATTATTTATGAATGTCTTCACTCTTCAATATTTTTTGCTCGCCTCAGGTGTCTCTGGTCAAAATATATTAGTGAGATTAGGTCTTAATGAAATGTTCTATCACTTCACTATACCCTCTTTCCCGGGGTTACCATTGCATGCATAGATGTCTGCAGTGTCACCCCTTTTTAGTAATAACCTTTAATTTTTCTTTCTATTGAAATCTCTCTTCTGATCTTCATTTAGTTGAATTCAAAAAATAAAAAATCTTACTAATAGCTGTTGTGTATGCTTTTATCTGAGCAAACAACAATGCTGTTGCGATACTTTTTGATTAATATATATTTCATAATTATCTTTTTTTCGTTAACCATAGGAATTCAGGGATCTCACATGCACTCATTTCCTATGTACAGAGGGAAGCTGAGCCTTGTTCTTCTGCCTTCATCAAGCATGTGCATTACCTTTGCTGGTGACGATGGTCATTCTGAGCAACTAGCTCTCTTGAACAATGGTTTCGATGTTTCAGAAGTTAGGATCGAAGAAATATCAGCTGATAGTTCTGGACGCTCTTTTCTCATCAGAATTTCAGAATCTCAAGTGTTGTACTACTGGTGCGCTCAGAAGTCAAAGGAACATGGAATGGTGCTTCTTTCAAAGGTCTGTATTTGTACTGTCTGCTAACTGTTTACATAAATGTACAATGACCTATACGCAACATCTACCTTGGAGAGCAAACTACAAGAACTTAAGCCTATCCACATGAAACTAAAAATGTCACATAGAATGAAGGTGTCATTGATTATTTTCTCTACTTTTTTTTTGTGCGCACAGATGAAAAATCTACTTCAGGGGAGGCCAACGCTCTCTGAGCTCACAGGCATCTCCAGTTCACGGCTTGATGCTTTTGCCACTCATCTACATGCTTATCTTCTTGCATCAAGTATTGGGGATGTTAAATCGCTGGGACCACTTAATGACTTCCTGAGTACTTCAAGCCCACATGATCAATATTTACAATCCCCATCAGTTGTTTCCAAGCCTTCAAGGTTTCGCACCTCTGCAGCTAATGCAACAAAGGCAAGTTCTGTCTATCAAGCCAGTCTGAGTCCCAGATCTAGCACTTTTAAAGATGGGGTGCCAAGGACCTCTTGTACAAAGGTTGTTGGGAGAGAGAAGCTGGAGCGGCGTGGGGAATGGTTGAGCCCGTCAACTGCTCCTGTCGATGCAAATCCTTTGATATCAAAAAGTGTTAGCCCTGATTCTACAAGCAAGAAGTGTGATGGAGACTGTTCAAAAAACAGTTTGACTTCAGCTCCTTTAGCCTTGCCTCTTTCATTTCCCTTGCTTCCATCTCTTTATCCTCTTGCGACTCAATGTCCACTGCCTGAGGGTTCTTCAGAGAAACCTTTTAAGCCTTACTACTGCTGGTGTCCACCATGCCCATCTTCACTACAGTACAGTGTAACCCCTTTGCATATGCCAGTTACTTCTCTAGAACCATTGCCCCTACCGCATTTGAGTTCACTGCTATCAAATGAAGCGCCACCTGCTTCAGCCGTTTCTGCAAAGCTGGATACAACTGATCTCCCCTCACTTAATCTTCCATCGATACTGCGTGATCCTTTACTTCACCTGCCGCTTCCTGCTTCACCACTTGTTCCCCTGCATGGTTCACAGGTTCCAACATTCACACCGCTGATGTCTGACCCCATTGTGCATGTCCCAGTCATTGATGTGTGTTCCTCCGGCCAGGCTTATCTGGTGAGTTGTGGGGCTTCTATATCTTCAACTGTTCCCCTGCTCCCTAGCTTGAAGCCTCTAATTGCAGAAACAGAATCATTGGTTGAGAGAAGTGCTAGGGAAACACTAATGAGGCTTATAGCTTTAACACCGCCCACAAGCAATCCCCAGTTGGCCAACATTCTCCCTGCAGTCCTTGCTGATGTGCCTGAAAATATTTCTCGAGCTACTGTAAGTCAAGGGAACGTTGTAGTTCAACTCAACTAACTGTTTTTTTTCGTGTGGCTTAACTGCCCTTGGTCTGTTGCATAGGTGAACAAGCATGTTGGCATCCATCTGAACGACAAATTTTTTAGTTCATCTTGTGGTGTCAATGTGATTGGAAGTGGGATTGCAGCCATGGAGTTGTGCTCGGAGGATGAGGTTTCTAGCGGAGATGATGCTCATGCAACGTTTGCGGAATATGATTATATCAGCGACGACTGTGATTAGCAGCATTTTCAGAGAACATAGTTCGCACAGTTTGGCACAAGAAAAGGAGGATCGTCAAGTAGCTAATTGTTGGTGTGAAATGCCATAATATTTTGAACGGAAGTTGTATCTACATGGTAACAGGCTATATGGTTTAGGCAATGTGATCCTCTGTATGCAGCCTGTTTGCTATGATTTCTCTGCCCTGCCGAAAGGCTCATTTGGTTGGCAAATGTAATTAGTTGTCTGTACTGTATTTTACTTTGACAAACTAGAGGCGAACAGGCTAGTGATACTGGTCATTTGCTCTGTGTGCCTTCAATCACTCTTTGTTCGTAATATGTAGTAGTATTTCTTTTAGAAGAAAATATTATCAAGCTGTTGCGCAAGAAAATATTGTGTCCAGTTTATATTGGCATGTTGCTGTGTGCTGTGTTCAAGCTGACGATTAATTTAGCAAGAGATCGGATCTAGAGTATATCCGAAGGGGAGCTGCACCGCACAGCACGCTGCCTCGGCGCCGCCACCTAGTGTGCCGTATCACCGCTGCCTCGCCGGCACCAGCGACAATCCTGTTCCTCTTTTTGTTCCCGTTCCTGTTTTCTCGCACATGTCAGCAGTTTATTCGTTCTATTTTACTTTTTGTGGGGTCTGCAACAACATCCACTCCTCTAGACTACTGCCACGTGTGAGGAAACACAAAAAAAGAAACAGGGAAGCTTGTTTTCTTTCCCACCTCTAGTGTCCTCCCTCACACCCCGGTGATGGCACGCGTCATCTTCCACGTATCACCTTAATATATGAAAAAGAAGAGGGTACAATAGCAAAGTCCGAGGGTGTTTGATGTGGGCGAGGGTGCGCTCGAGTTTTCCAGCTGCCGCAACGATGCTCACATGCGGGCTTGGCTTCGTCGTCGGAGCTGGAGGGAGGTTGCACGAAGAGATATTTGACTGTTTTCCTTCTAACGATCATTCAAATTTCGGACCGTTGGATTAGAGATCCAACGGCCTTTTTTTGGAGGGGGGAGATTTTTTTAGAGGGGTGGGGAGAATTTGTAACCATTGGATCTCTAATCCGGCGGTCACAAATCTAGATAATAGTTAAAAAGAAAACATCCGGATAATATTTATCAATACCCATAGAAAAGTAGGCCACATGTATAGAAAATCCAAAAATGGAATTGGGAAGCTCAAATGATGTATACACAGATTGAAACCTTGCCTCGTTCAAGTATCAGCACACGGGAACCCAAGGCTGCTCGTCTTGAGTGTGGGATATGACCTTTCATCCAACCCTACTTGACCAAATTAAAGAAAAGCAATCAACATATGCATTTGTAAGTAAAGAAATCAGAAGAATCAAATTAGGACAGCCATCTGAATTTAAGTTAGACAGCGAGGGAATTTTATGGAGTCACGGTAGAATCTGTGTACCCGATAATCTAGAAATCAAAGAGATAACCCATGATACCTTATACACAATCCACCCAGGGAGCACAAAATGTATAAGGACGTCAAGGGAAATTTCTATTAGATTAATATAAAGAGAGAGATTGCCAAATACGTTAGTAGGTGTGATATATGTCAAAGAGTGAAAGCAAAGCATCAACGTCCTGTGCAACTACTAAAGCCATTAGAAACACCAGACTGGAAATGGGAGGACATATGCATGGACTTCATTACCAGTTTACCTATAACGCTAAGAAAGAAAGACTACATTTGGGTAGTGGTAGACAGACTCACAAAGTTAGCCCACTTCATAGCCACTATGCATACATATTCTTTTAACAAACTAACCGAACTATTTTTGGAGAGAATAGTGACTACATGGGGTACCTAAAACAATCACCACAAAAACAGGGTCCGTATTTACATCTAGTTTTTGGAAAAGTCTTTAAAATACCGTAGGGACTAAACTGAATTTTAGTACAATCTATCACCCACAAACAGATGGACAAACTGAATCAATCAATCAAATTCTTGAAGGCATGCTAAGAGCCTATGTACTAAACTTCGGGGAGTCATGGGACAAGCACCTACCTTTAGCAGAGTTTGCCTATAACAACAGTTATCATATAAGCATACAAATGGCACTGTATGAGGCCCTATATGGCAGGAAGTGCCGATCACCCATTTGCTAGTATGAAGTTGGGGAGCAACCTCTGTTAGGCCCTGCCATCATATAATAGAATGATGAAAAGATCCAGGCGATTAGAGAATGGCTACGGATCGCCCAAACCTGACAAAAAAGTTATGTAGACCGACGTAGAAGAGACCTTACATTCATACATGGTGACTGTGTGTATTTGAAAGTGTCACTGATACCAAGAATCCATTGATTTGGAATGAAGGGGGAACTAAGCCCTAGATATATTGGATTGTTTCAAATCCGACAGCAAATGGGTAGTTCTGCTTACCAACTAGAGCTACCTAAACAACAGTCCAAAATTCATGATGTATTCCACGTTTCTCAACTCAGAAAATGCCTAAGCATATGTTGTTGTACTATTAAGAGAGAACTTGTCTAGTAGCTTAAGTTTCATCATGTATTGATAGTATAATCCTGCTTGCTCTAGCTCTCTATGACATGAGGCTAGTATTTGTGAATGTGTTTTGCAAATAGTTGAGGCTCATGTATATCTAATCCTTGTAGCATATACTAGAGTTTGCAAGTGAGTTTTGCATATACTTGAAGTCCATGCACCTACTCTTTATGGCATGATGCTAAGGTATACAAATATATTTTGCAAATAGTTAAAGCTCATGCAAAATCCTATAGCATGTGACTTAGATTTGTGAATATGCTTTGCAAACAGTTTGAGTCCATATCCCTAAACCTTGTGTCATGATTCTAAAATGTGTGAATGTCTTACAACTTATTGTGAATCATACTTTGACCTTTGGTTGTATGGTACTATGATTTGTGAATGTGTTTTACAAATTTATTGAAATCCAAGTCCCTAAACCTCTATATGAGCGGTCAAATCAGCCGAAGGTCGGACTGGCTCTATATGAGTGGTCTGATCGGCCCTCTAGCAGAGGTCTAACCGGCCATGTGTTGGCGGTCTAACCGATGGAGTGGTCCAACCAAACTGTGTAGCCAATACCTTATTTCAGAAAGCATGTTTTTGGTGCGCCTCTAAGGTTTTAGTCAAGCGGTTTGACTAGCGTTGTGTGTACGGTCTGATCAGACCCGACGGTCCGACCGATCCCTATGTGGGTAGTCCGACCGGTCCCTATGTGGGTAGTCCGACCGGTCTGGTCTATAACAGCTAGTTTTTTGGTCATTGCAGTGTTGGTAGCCAGACCGGCCTAGGCTAATTTTGCTGAAATCTTATCTCAATGGCTAGTTTTGTATGTGTGGGCTATAAATACCCATTATTTCACTCTTTTGAACTAGTGTAAGTTTGTCCTCTTAATTGTGCATATGTTACACCTCAGCCGTGGCTTGTTATATGCTTGTTGTTTTAGTGGTTTAATTATCTAGCATAGCATTTGGTAGTGCAGTTCATTACTTATCTAATTATCTTGAATTGCAATTGATTATTGTGGTAAGAAATTTAGTTTAAAACTAGTAGAATATCTAGAGATGTCTTTCTAATCATTGATTAAATTTAAACCACCGTGACAAGAATGCCTTGTTTAAAACAAGAGCAACCCGACGTTTTAGAGCATAAATAACAAATTGAGTATTATGCTAATTGTTTATTTATTTTCAACGGCTCTGTTAAGCATGATTTTATATTTAAATGACTTGGAAGAGATTTACGATCTTATAATTATTTTGACATTGCTCTTGTCATTTAATCTATGTTGGAAACATGATTTATTACTCATTTATAATTTTGAAAAATTATTTAAATATTCGCTAAAATGGCGTACTGTACAAGACCATCTACGTTTCTACATCCTGCGAACCTGCAAAATGACCGCAAAAGGTCCCCCAAAAAACAGTACGTTTTCAGGCAAGCAGCTTGCAATTCAGACCAAATTTAGGCAACCAAATAGGCACATTTTCATCGACATTATTTTTTTATTGCAATACCGAGCTAGCGTTTCCATTACTCTACTGCCCTAACCCCCTTCCAGAAAATGAAATCTACAGTTGATCGTGTTGCCGCTGGAAAATTTGGCCTCACAGATCAGCAAATAAGTGGTAAGTCCTAGAATCAACCATGATAAGCCTTAGAGCAGCAACTGCAGCGGCGACAGACAACAAGCTGAAGCCAGCAACATTCAGCCAGTGCCAGGATTTCTGGAGGGCAGAGAGCTTGTGCCGCTTCACCATCAGGTACATGTGATTTGCAAGAACGAATGTGAGGGGGAAGGTGCTCAGGGCACCAGTCAGGCTCATGAAGTCGCCAAGGAATGGGAGCATCGCAGCCACCAAGGTGTTGACGGTGAGGTAGCCTCCTCTCACAAGAACTCTGAACATTACATTGTGGATTGCAAAAGGGCCACCATGTCCACTGCCGTATTTTGTGTCCAAGTACTCGTACATTGGGCTTGCAAATATCTGAGGAATATACCAAAATAACTCCATATTAATCCATTGAGGGGCAAGTAGATCGAAAGTAAATAAACAACACTGGGACGTGAATATTTGGGGGTTTAAATAATGCAGCCGTGAACTTCCATGATGAATTAAAAATATGCGGTTTGGACTAGAGCGATACTAAGGAGGTGCACCCACATGCAATGATATGACAGTCTGAAGAAAGGCTGAGATATTTGCAACAGTTTTTATCCAAACTGGTCCCTTGACACTATTCAGTAGATAACTTGATGTTGAGGAGCCGTAAGCCCAATAACCCATAAAGATTACAGCATAAAGAGGCAACGAACCAACAGTGAACTGGAACCATAGAGCCTTGTCCATGTTCTTGACCACAGGAGGCCTTATGGTTGCCTGCAATATGAGACACATAAGGTAATTTCATGACACATAAGGTAATTTCATGGCAAATAAACTAGTCACTAGTCATATGTGCTACACTGACTTGAATTTCTGGCAGCATTCCAGTGTTGTAAGCGAATACAAGGTTTGCTACAGCTCCTATCGTAGTGAAGATTTTAGTTGAGGGCGATCCAGGAATACTATAATCCCTTGCAGGTGTGGTTATCCCTTCAAAAAATCAGTGATGAAACAAAATGTCATATATTAAACACACTTCCAGTATTGTATATTATGACAACAAATAAAAATGCATACAGAATCATGGTATAAAAGTTGGCAAGGCAGCAGAACAAGGCACCAAAGGATAATACCATCTCTAAGCGACAGCACAAAAGCTACCACAATATAAATGAGACTGAAAACTGTAGAGAATCCCAACCAAATCCTGAGAGCAGACAGATAAGGGATTCCGAAGGCAAAAAGAGCACAGACAAACCCAGATAATGCTATGCAGTAGGGAAGTTTTAGAACTTCATCGTCCCTAAAGAGTACATATGTTGCCTGCACAGAGGATGCCACAAATAAGTTTTGGAGGACAAAACATTGTGCAAGTATCTAACACAAAAAAAAAATGGCACTAATCATACTTCAATTTTTCTGTGACAACAAATCTAGGTAAGTACTCGCATCAATCACATCATCTTGAACTATCTTGCTATATGTTCATGTACAGTGTGGCATCAACAAATTAACTGTTCTCCCTGGAAATAAATTCAACAGATGGATTTCCAAAAAAATTATAAACATAGATATCGAGAAAAAGAACAGCACGGCCAGGTATCATGGGGGATGGAGAAGGAAAGAATAGGAGGAAAATTTTCACAAAATTGGTTTTCACCATAACAAAAGTTAGGTGATATAGTGGTTATGTTACCGTACCTTCAAGGCTTGGCCAGCTAAGATGATAAAGCCAGTGTTGATCATGAAAAGATTAATGTATTGCAGAGCCCATGTAAGCGCATACATCTTTTTTCCTGTAGTCACCAAAGTAAAGGTAAACCAATCATGTTGCAAAAACAAACTTATTTTTTCTATGAAGAAAAAAATTATTTAAGGATCATATTTTGAATTCCATCCAAACAATATGAAAATTCACAGTTACAATGTAAGGGGAAAGTAAAACAAGGAAATTGGCTTACGAAATTCACACTTGAGATAGAGAGAGGGGACTGGAACTCCACTTAATGAAATATCAAGTCCATCTCTCATAGAAATGTAGGAGCTGAGCATGCGAATATGTACCATATATGTGTCCAGCAAGATCTCTGTATCTGATATGGCGTTTGCCACCAACTTCATGAAGCCGGGCAAGAAGAGCATTAGCATACATCGATATTGCAGCAGCCAGGATCAAGCCGCATACCCCACTAATCCACCCTAGAGGGACCATAATTGATCCAGAATATCCTAGAACATATGCACTATTCACCCCAGTTGTCAGGATGAATCCAACTTGATACCAAGGATCTGAAAATGACCAAAATCTTTCAGGAGTAAACCATACATGCTACTTTAAGATTCAAATGTACTACAGTAACCCCATGGCGACGGACATGCAAGTCGCATTCAGAATTAATAATTAGTAGCTGAAAAGAATCTGATGTGAACCATAATGCGATTATTTTTTTCTTTGGTCTTGAGCCCAAATTGAGGACACCATGTCTCTACTTTCAGGTAGTGGAAGCAGTGAGAAGAGGTATCGCTGAAAATTCAGATGAAATCGGCTCTTGTGTGTGTGTGTGTGTGTGTGTGTTTGAGCTCTTTTCATGATCAAAGTCTGAATCTGCCAAACATGAATGTAGGAACAACTCCAGCGAAAAGGAGAAATTTCATTTAGTGGAAACAAAGCAGCATGTGAACAAATTAATAGCAGAAGATACTATTGACAAGCATGGCAACAGATGGATGAGAATTGAGACAAGATAAACTAACATGCACAACAGTGTAAAGACTAAAGAAACATATAAGGTAAGAGCAGTTTCTATTCGTCCACTAGATTATGAGAAAACTGAAAATAAATGCATGATAGACTCATAAGCCGACAATCAATAAGCAAGCATCTGGCCGTTGTCATCTAGGAAAAGTCAGGTTTAGCAGTTCAACTGACATTTGGGCATTAACAAACGAGGTAAAAAGGAAAACATTCATTACCGACGCTAATCTGGTGCGCCGTATCCTCGGAGACGTCGACGGTCTCACCCTTGTCATCGGCCATCTTGTTGGACAGCAACGGCGGCCCCTCCCTCTCCTCTGGACCCGGCTGGGTGGGCAAGCAAGAGGACGCAGACGAGGATGCCCAAGAAGAAGAAGAGGCTCGCTGGTCCTCGTCGTCGTGCTGGTGCTGGTGCTGGTGCTTGGTGGGCTATAAATAGGACGCCGCGCTTCCCCAAAAGTAGCATCATTCGACGAATACACTGCTTTGCATTCCACATCACACCACAGATATTCATATTAGTGCGGAAGAAAGAATGATAGGTGGTATATTAAAGAAAGAAAACCGAATCAATTGGTGAGAATGGCACAGCTCAAAGGCGAATGTCCACTCGATTGATTCATCCGATGCTATCGAATCATATCCTGTGCTATATACATAACATAATATAACCTACTGATTCCCCTACAGCAATACATTGGAGAGAGGAGGAGTGGAGTGGTCCTTTTTCGCCAATGTGTCGTGGAGTGGAACAACAATACAAATTGGGCTAGTAAACAGCAACAGCATACTGTATTATTGAGCTAGCGGAGTAGAGAAAAAGGAACTGCAGAAAGGAGCAAGGAAGAAAGTGACCACCGAGGAAGGGGAAGAAGCCTCACATCCATTGTTTCCCCCCCTCCCTTTTGATGCGTTATTATTCCTTTGCTCCGATTGATGAATAGGGTTTAGGGTTTTTCCGAGGAAAAAAGGAGAGGCCCGCTGCGATTAGGACTCCGGCAAAGAAAGATTCCCCACTAACAAACACCACCATCCCTTTATCGGTGCGGGTGATTGATTGCAGCAGCAGCAGCTTGATCTTGTGTGGTAACAGATTTCATGAGACTATGCCGCCTCCACCTGCTGCTGCTGATAGCTAGTCTGCACCGCCGCCGCTGCTAATGATGATGGTAATGATATATAAGAGGGGCGGCGAGGCGGACGGGTGGAGGCGCTGCGTGATGGCGGGCGGCGAAGGAAGAAGAAGACCAGGGGGAGATTTGTGTTGCGGGTTTTTTGGAGAGGCAAGGGGAGATCCGTTCCGTTGCTTCCCTCCCTGTTGGTTTGTTTGCTGGTTTAGGGTTTGCTTCACTGCTTCCTTCGTCGCCATTCTTCTTCTTCTTCTTCTTCTTCTTCTTCAGGTGTTGCAAAAGGATTTCTTGCCAAGATTCTTATTTTCTACCTCGTCAGCGACCACATCTGAGTTGTCCCTTCGTCTTTCTTCTTCCTCTCTCTCTCTCTTAGCACTCCTGCATTTCCTCCCAAGTCCCACCAACCGTCCATTGGAAGCCCAAATCAGTGTCACTAGTCGAGCAATCCAATAAAACTGATAACTGATTTGCTCTACTTTATTTTGCTTCGATGAGCACTAGGTGGCTGAAGCTGACCAGTGACAGTGCGATTTGCTTTGGCAAAGCGAGCATGTAGGTCGACCTCCTCTCCGACCCCAGTCGGTGGATGACGACAATCACCACTACCGCTTCTTTCTCCTGATCGGCGATAATTCAGACGATCAGCAGCGGTTGTGACCTCATCTTCATCCAATCGCAGTAAACGGGCTCAGCCCACACACGACATGCCACATGCAGTAAATGAGTCATGTCAGTCTGACCTGATCGGGTGTGCCATGCTTGGTCCAGCACTTCAGCACGGTGATCCGGCTCAGCTCGGCATGCACAATATTGTGTCTCGACACGGTATGGTAGATCATTTACCCCTCAAGTCTTCTGGAGGTCAGATCTGCTTAGAAACGTGTATTAATTCTCCTGTGATAGTACAATAAATTACTCACGAATGTCAGTAAAATTAATTGTATTAGTGTTACTGCACTTTTCTGAGCGTGAACGTGTGACTTGGCAGTAAAATTATTTATGACTGACATAAAAATACTTGCGACTAGCAGTAAAATTACTTGCGATTGACAGTAAAATTACTTGTGACTAGCAGTAAACTTACTTGCGATTAGCAGTGAAATATATCAATGTTATTTACTGAGTGTTACATGTAGTGAAAGGTCTACCTATTTACATAGGCTATAAATGTTTTACAAACATGCAGTAATTATTTATGCCATATGTAGTAAGATATCAGTCCTATGTCGTAAATGGGCTTTGCACATACAGCAATTGTAGCATACTTTTTCCTGTGCAACTAAGATCCAGAGAGGGAGGGTACTTGCTATTGGCCTAGCGCTACGACGCAGGCCGAGATGTCGGAGGAAGCATCGCACACTGTTGTTGGGCAGTTCCCAACATGCGCTCCCTGTTCTACGAGTCTGTACGATCGCTGAGTAAAGGGAAACAAAGGGCCGCCATGGAGGCCCTTCAAAAGTTCGACGGCGAGGCAGGGAAGGCCATAAGGCTGATCCAGAAAGCCCACAGGTGACTTGAGACCGTACAGACTGAGATCGTGCGTTTGATCAGATCTCTACTTGTGCCAAATGAGCCTTCAGCATCTGCCCTATCCGCCGAGGACAGAAGATCCAGACTACCATAGAATCAGTAAGCAGTAATTTATTCTCTGACATGTAGTAAATTGTATCGTAATATATAGTAATTTCATGTTTTACATGTTCTTCCACGTGCTCAACGTTGTCAAGCACCTCCTCGGTATGTTAGAGAACCTTAGACCGCGCAGCTCGTCGGATTAGATGTCATGAGTTCATTTCTATATATTATAGAAAGTAATTCGTTCTACAAATGACAGTAAAAATGTGTACACAACATGGTAAAACCACCGAAGGAATCACTCTTTATCGTCATCCAACCAACTGTAGTCTCCATTAGCCTTACCCCCTGCCATTGCCAGTGACCCTCTAACCCTTACCCAGATGGCCCCTTGCCCTTGCCCTAGCCCTGCGACCACCCCGATCTGCATTGCCGCGATGCGGTGAGTGGCACCGATAGTGCCACTGTTGGGCGTCAGGCTGGCTATCACCACCACCTCCTCCCTCACGGTCACACCCCCACTAGCCTCCTTTCCTCTCTCCGCGATCGCCGCCGCCTCCTCCCTACCGACTAAGGCCTCCCTCGTCCCTGTCCATGCTAGCCACCGCCTCCTCTCTCTGGCTCTCCCTCTCGTTAGCCTTCCTCCCCACCGACCGCCGCCTTCAGCCTTCTCCTCTTGCGTGGGCAGCAATGGCGACACGACGATTGCGGGCGACGCGGGGCCGTAGGCGGGGTAGCACCGGGAACGGGTCACCGTGCTCAACGAGCCATCGGTGGCTTGTTAGGCTAAATGTGTCTGAGCTAGCCCGGCATAGCCCGACCTCTCTTTGTGTTGTGCATGGGTCGAAGGACAAGCACGTGGACTGGCACGACAACTTATTCGGGCCTAATTGGGTTGTGCCCTATCTGAGCCCGTGCTGTGCTGGGCTGTCCATTTGACTAGGTCTACACGTTGATGCCAAGTAAGCCAAAATCATGGTGGTTTTAGATGAGGTGTTTTTGAACGGTTTTGAAAGTTGTAGGTTGTAAAATTGACAGTTTTGAAGTTACAGGTTGATTTTCGGACTCACACAATAGTTGAAAGTTGAAAATTTGATTTTTCCAATATTGCCTTCTATTTCAAACGGTACCTCTCAGTGATTCAACATGCCATGGCCGTAACGTGCACGGTAACATACATAGTGTAGGTTGCTTTCAGATTTTATTCGCTGACCAATCCAAACATAAAAGAAACGGCCACGAGGTTCAACTCAATTGGATCGCTTAACAGAGGTTGCTATCCCCGTAAGATTCAGCTGATCTGTTAGATGATACATACTCTGCTACTACTATATAATAGCTGTGCTTAAATTCGATTCAACCGGCTCCCGCTGTGAAATGAAATAAACCGAATTCAGTTTCAGACCTTAAAAGTCTCATATGCTGACATATGGAGTACATAATGGGAACATCTATTTTGATTCAAAAAAGAACACATTTATGGGAACATGTGATATGCAGTCACTCTTTGGTGCACCAATGCAATCATCTTTCATTTTCGGCACCAAATCAACATGAAAATTTTTAAATAAAAAATGACAATGCAGTCAGTAGAGTATTCTAACACCATGTAAAATTTCAATTTCAAATTCAAAATGTGTTAGAAGAAACAAAAAAAGATAAGTTTGATGTAAATAGTATCATTTGTTTCATTTTTTGTTACTCTTAACATAAAGCAAAATTAAACTTGAAATTTTATACATAGATAGAGTATATTGAGAAGCATATATCTAGAATTTTTTCGGAAGTTTTTCATGTCAATTTGGTGCGCAAACTAGAAGCGATTGCAGGAGTGTGCCACAAAGAATGATTGCATAGCATACCTTGCCTTGTATATAATAAACCTGCTTCTAAAAAGATCATTCATCAGTGCCTGTCTTTTTCTCCTTTCTCTGAAACATGACTCAGTTGAGAAAACCCGACAGGTTGATTGATACTAGCACAGCTACTGTACTACTCCAAGACAACAAAACGCATCCTAGCCACAACAACAACAACAACAACAACAATAATAATAATAATAATAATAATACTAGATGAGATCAACATATTCTTGCGTGCAAGTGTGCAACTATCTATGAAGTTTCTATGAACTTTCTGACTGCTCCAAATGAGTTCAGTAGTGCTGCAACTTGCAAAGGCAATGCAGCATAATATCCTGCCTGCTTCTCTGCAGAACGATGAAGAGCCACCATGCCAGAGGCACTAGTCTAAAATGCTTCATTTTTATCAGTATTAATTCTAGATGCCCGACAATAGCAACTGCAAAATTCCTATTATTCAAGTCTAAAATGCACTTATCAGAGGAATAACAGATCCGGTGACAGACGCACATCTTTTGACTGATCAAAAACAACACACCGATATGCAGTATATATCTTCATGCTCCAATATAACAGGCTTTCCCAGAGCAAGACATACAAGGCACTTGTAGATAGCACCCATTACCCAGGGAAGATGCAGCATAAAATTTAACAACATGCAGGTTTGAGCTTCTCCCTGATTCTACCAAAGGACAAAGATCAATATCACTACATCTTGCATGATTGCAGAGAGATAGTTAAGCATGGCACAGTGCAAATGAAAACACTGCAAGAATTAACTGCGCTGCACAATACTAAACTTAAGTTCATCGATTAATTTCTTTCCGAACAACTCATTCGCCAATGACTTAATGTTATATGCGGAGGCGCTATTTTGTCAACAAAGCCAGATATTAGCAATCCAAAATTACTTCTCATAGAGAAAGTAGTACAATACCAAAGCAGCTTAATAATAAGGTTGAAGGTAAAACAAACATGCACTTAAGCCAAAGCCCAAAGGTTTACCTACAATACAAAATCACTAATCAAAGGCCAGTGTCCCCCTAGGAGGAAGGCACACAATTTTTGCCAACATATCCACTCTAGTAGAAAAACTGATTAATGGTCCTCGAGACCAGGTGGTATGCCAATGACTGATGAAGATCATTTGCACATCTGATATCAGAATTGTACAATAGAACATTTGTATCATCATGTGCGCTAACTATATGTAGTCATATTTCATATCAATATATCCGGTCTTCCAAGCCAGATGGTTGTCACAAATTTTCCAAGATGCAACTAGCCCAACTAAAAGCAGCACCCGGTTCCAAAGTGTAACTATCCTAACAAAAAGTATCTATACAGAACTATGAACTTGATCCTAGTTGAATTTTGTTAGGCAACAAGAGACGAGCCTGTGCCACCAAGCCGCAAGAAGGGTCACTCTATCCATTTGAAGCTGCTTGAGAAGAAACTCAAAATATACAAATGCAGCAGGCCTAAATTAGACCTAGCGAATTGTGTTAGAAACCATAGCGAGTGATTTTGCAAAGCAGAAGTACATGAATTGATGTCGAGGAATTACAAAGGGACTCAAATAGCAAGACATGGATACACTCGACGACAGGATTGGAGAGCCCTACAGGAAATTTATGAATAAACACTAAGAGAAACCTATGGCGCTACAATCACCTCAATATAGGATAAGCAGAAATTGGGTGAAACCGTCCTTGTGATGCGGCATAGTAGGGAGAATTTGCCAATCTTTTGGAACAAACGAAACACTATCTACCAAATCATTCCCCAATTTGTGGTGAACCGTATGTATGCATTCAGCAAGGAAAAAAGGATCGTGTTGCTCTCCATTAGAGATGAGAAGTGAGACACTAGCACATCACTAAGCATCGCAAGCAAAAAGACTAGTAGCAGTAGGGGATAACATGACTAAGTTACAACGTAGGAACAGCATCGAATTCGACCCCTCTAATCTCGGTGGAAACTGCAGAGTTTGCGATGTTCTTCGCCCGCAAAATCTGCAGTTTCCACCACACTTACTAGTAGTAGCAGTACTACTTACAGGACACTTGGAAGACAGCAGCAATAATACAAGGGGAGTGAGTGAGAGCTACCATCTAGAACTAGAGGCGCCTCTACTTGTTACTACCTGCGGCCACATCGGCGGCGGCGTCATCCTTTACTCCGACGAGCACAATCTTCTCGTAGACGACGTCGGACGGGTGCATGGGGTACTCCACCGGTGCGACGGGGCGGCGCGCCACCACGGAGTACCAGACGAAGAGTATGAAGAAGGTGAGCATGGCGCCGCACGCGGCCGCGAACAGCAGCGATACCGCAACGCCCCAGGGGTAACGGTAGCGCAGGCGGACGGGGGCGCGGTGGAGACGCTCCGTCGGCGGCGTGGTGAGCAAGTCGCTGGGATCGAGCGGCTGGGAGTGCATGAGGTAGGGAGGGCCGTGCTTGGCCTGGAAGGCCCAGCTGAAGAGGCTGCAGTTGGCGGCGGCGGCGGCGGCGAATCCGGCGCGCATGGGCTTCCTCCGGAGGAGGGTGGAGAGATCGAGCGGGCAGGAGAGCAGCGCGGGCGGCGGCTTGGGGAGGCGGGAGGCGGAGAGGCGGACCTGGAGCGTGGCGGATGTGGCGTTGTAGTCTATCCAAGAATGCAGCTTGGGGGTGCGGGCGAAGGGGGTGGCGAGGACGGCGGTCTGGACGGCCGTGTCGCCGGCGAGGTCGATTCGGACGTGGCTGCTGGCGGTGGAGGTGGCTGCGAAGACGACGGCCAGGGCGTTGGGTGCGGAAGTCGTGAGGAAGAAGGCGAGGGAGGCGGAGGTGTTTGTGGATTTCTTGTTGGGGCGGAGGGAGAAGGAGAAGTAGGTGGAGAAGCCGGGGCTGCGCCCGGCGAAGGTGATGGGCTTCTTGTACTCGACCCGGGCGTGGGGGGAGGACATGGAGATGGCGGCGGCTGAGCCTGAGGTGGCATGGGCCCCGCCGGAGAGGGCGAGCTGGGCGATGGCGCCGTCGCCGGGGAAGAAATCGAGGGAGAAGGAAGAGTGGGCCTTAATGCTGGCGACGGCGGCGGGCGGCAGCGGCAGCAGCAGCAGCAGCAGGAGCAGCAAGGGGAGCATCGTCTCGTCGGAGCCTCTGATTCTGATGGCAACTTGCAAGGCGCGGTGGAGATGGAGATGGAGCTCGACTGAGGATGAAAGGAATGGAGCTGGAGCTGGAGATGGGCTCTAGTTCATTCGGCTGGCCTCATCCATCCCCATCATCCTCTCCTCTCGAGATCTACTTGCAGGCGGCAGCTTACCTCTCTCTCTTTCTCCTTTCTTTCTAGCGCAGTGCAAGGCAGTGCTGTGCTGTGCCGTGGTGGGGGAGGGAGTAGTGGACCTAGCAGCTCAGCTTGCGCTGCTTTTGCTTTGCCTCCTCCTCTCCTGTTCGTTTCCCTCTCCTCTCTCTCTCGTCTCTAGGCCGTGGACCTGGACGCAGGAATTTTACGCAAATTCTACAGCAATTTAACAGCTCAACTAGAGTAGAAATCTTGAAAAATAAATGACCCGACCCCAGCTTACTTCTCTCTCGTTTGACACTTGCTGCTGCTGCTATGGGAAGGAGCTCAGCTCAGCTCAAGTCTCCCTACCCTAAAACCGCAAGTACCATTGTGCAGCACGCTTCTTCTACGTGTACTAGAGTGAGAGAGAGATGGATGGATGCATCATGGGATTGCACTCCAAAACGGAAAGGCCAAACACCACCACTAGTAGTGAGGATTGTAGAAAGAAAACACCACTCCAATTGCTCCTCCTCCTACGCACGCACGCACTCACTCACGAGTACGCTAACCACTTTATTCACCTCAAAGGTTGAGACAGCTGCCTGCACGAGACACAAGAAAAAGTGGACGGGACCATTCGCCACAACACACCCACCACCACTCAGCCTCACTCCTAGTGCTAGTAAGAAAAGCCGTGCCATTCGCCGGCTTTTCTTAAGCACGGTTCATCCGTCGCTCCCTCAAAAAAATACTAGACTCCGATAATTTTAACTCGCATATCAACACTAAACGCAACGAAAAAATTAATAATACAAAATTAAATTTGAAAGTTAAATCTTGTGGGTGAAAAATTGAATCCGAGAGTTTGAAAGCTCAAATTGAAAGTTCAAACCCACGAAATCGAAAGCTGTCCGATTTGAAAGCTGATGGTTTTTTCCGTTTTCAGTTAGGTTGAAAAGAGGGAGGAACAAGGGCGGTTCAAATCCAACAGCAGCACGACGCACATACATTGCCTCCCCGAGATGTGCGACGCGCGTGCGTTTATTAGCTATTTCGTAAGGAAGAGATACGGAGGAAGAAGGGTACGAGTGAGACGTGTGTTTAGGGTTATCGAGTGAGTGCAAATGTGTTACATCGCGCGCATCCACAAAGCCGTTGTACAGAGGACAAAAGCAGTTGGATTTGGCAATATAGGCTAACGAGCTAGTGTGCTATATAGTTTTGAAGAAGGCTAAGTAGGAATGGATGGAATGTATGCGTGATTAAGTATGGGTTGGAATTGGATAGTACATGATATTGGTTATGTTATTTACGGTTTTTAAAAGCGGTTTTTAGCTTCTGCTATAATACCTAACTTTCAAACAGAGTACTTTTTCAAGATGAGTTCTACAAGTTAATTGTACTACACCCTAAAAGCCCAACATCTGTATTAACCAAAATCGCAAGCGAGTCTATCTCTCCGTAATCTACGTAAATAACAATTATAATTCAAAAATTTCGATCAAAGTCGTAAGTAGCACCATATCAAACATGCCCATCACAGTTAGAGAAATTCCTTCTTTAGCATCTCTTTCGCGAAATTCTCCCTTTGGCCTCCTTTGCGCGGCCGCCCTTCTGTCCATGCACGATTTTGTGGCTGCGCGGGTGAGCTAAAGAGAGAATTTCGTGGGAGAATTTCTCCAAAGAGAGAATTTCTCTGTTACGAGAGCCAAAAACAACCAGGTTTGGACCGTTGGGAGTGTTGCATGGACAGAAGAGAAGACGACGATGGAGCCGACATGCGTTGGACGTGGACACGCTGGCAGACGAACTGGACCACTCCATCCCATTTTCATTTCCTTGCAGGCCAGGACAAGCCAGGAACGGACAAAATTATGGCGATCGAGCAAGCGCGCGTGGCCCAGCGTGGCCCGGCCCGTGAGTGCGATTACTCACTCCACTGATTATCTATTCCGCGTTCCATTGAAATTTTACTAAAACATCATAGAAATTAGTTTTTTTATAGGAATAGAATAGATTAACTAAGTCTCGTTTTTTTGAGCTTTTGACTTCTCCAAATATCAATATAAAAAAACGATTTCTTCAAATGGAATCTCCAAACGGTTTGTTATATGCCGTCGGTGTACGTGCCTTTTTAGAACAGTGCCATTAGCTTTTCTTTTTAGAAGGCACAGATTAGCTAGCTTAGCTAGTACTCCATTTAGGGATACTGTTTGGTTGCCGGACGACATGGGCCTAGCCCGTAACAGTGGGCCCAGTAGTGTAGGGGATGCAAGCCCTAGCTCACGAACTCACAAGTAACCAATAATCAAGATTGTGTGCAGTTTAAAAATAAAAACACACTTCACTGTCCCAGGATCGACAACAGGATGGTCCAGTACTCATACAACAGCTAACATCAATTTCCATACAAAAATTGTAACACTCCGGCTTCTCACTGCCCAAGATGTCACTCAAAACTACTACCGCTACCAATTTTTAACCAATAACCAAGCATCAACTTCATATAGACTTCGAGTATAATCATTGAACAAGATAACTAGCATAAATTATGGCGATATGATAGACCATAAATTAAATTTAATAGGAACAATATGAAGCCTCCTATTTATAGAAAATTTCAGTTTTTTTATTTTTTACTATTTTCCGAATGTTTTAGCCCCTAATAGTAAAAAAACGACTATTTTTGGCCGGGCCGGCACGGCCCATTTACGACCGTTGGCCGGCCGGGCCAAGCCGTGCCGACATGCCACGTTGTTAGCCCAGACATAGTCCGTTAAAAAAACGGATCATGTCATGCTTGGATCAAACCAACAGTATCGGCCGACGACCGATCCACCTCTACCTCTTAGCATGTAAGCAAAACAAAGGGGGAGGGGGGGACGGGAATCAAAAACGATGGATGGGCTGGGCGCGAAAACCCAAAGGAGAGGGGAGGGGAGGTTTGGCGCGCGCGCGCGCGCGCCATATCTGGATTCATTTTCGCTCTTGGCTCGCGCAACAAAATCGAAGCCCACCCATCTCGAATTCCCTCTCCCTCCTCTCCGGCGCGGCGCCACCCTCCCCCTCCTCAGATCCACACACCCATCGAGAGAGCGAGCCATGGCGCCTCCCAAGCCCACCACTCCCCCCAACTCCGGCTCTCCTTCCGACGACCACAGCACCTGCAAGAAGACCAGCGGCGGCAAGAACAAGACGAAGAAGGTTACCCCCGTCCAGGTCGCCTTCCTCGTCGAGCGCTACCTCGCCGACAACGGCTTCTCCGCCTCCCTCGCCGCCTTCCGCTCCGACGCTGCCCACCTATTCTCCAAGACCACCGCCACCAACCTCGTCCCCCCCAAGGGCCTCCTCCCCCTCGCCGACATCCTCCACGACTACATCTCCCTCAAGGAGGCCCGCCTTGCCGTCGACTCCGCCATGCAAGCCATGCACAACCTCGTCTCCACCTACTACCTTCACCACCATTCCCATTCCGCCTCGCCCCCGCCCTCCCCGCCCTCCTCGCCCCGCTCGTCCCGCCGCTCTTCGTCGCCCCCACCGCGTCATCACCTCCGCAACCGCCCCTGCCTCCTCCGCCTGCAGGTATGCCGTATGCACACCACCTGTTCGACGTCTTGCTCTATTCCGTTACACCTGCACACAGGATGATGATGATGATGATGATGGCATGTTGGCATTCTCTCATCCTCCAGATCCGAACCCTTTTTGCTTGCCTCTGCTATACTACTATTAGGCTATTAGCAGCAGCACCGAGTCAGGGTGTATGGCTCCTCCGAACAATTCCGTCTTGTGCTTACGGCTTGCTATCTTGTGCTGCATACACTGCAATTGCCCATGGTTGACTACATAGATGAAAAATCCGTCATTCTAGTGCTACACCCTTTCACCATTTGCAACAAGTCATTACTTGACTGACCGCTACAAATCGCTCCCCTTTTTGGGAGAGAATTTGGAACTGCCCTTGTTCACTTGTCCTTTGAGCCGCAATTCTTCCAATCTCAAAGGAGGTACAAAGTGCGTGTGTTCTGAAATCAGTGCTGAATCTTTAGTCTCTCAAACACACTACTATATTGGGAACAATAGGCACATATATCATAGATGGCTTGTCGTCATCTAGTTCCAATTTTTAAAATTGGGCGTGCGCATTCGTAACTTAAGGTAGCCCAGCTTCATAAAAATGTCTATAACTTCTTCTTGATATGAAAAAAACAAAGCAAGTTCTTATTTTCATGTGACAATGACACTTGTAGTCTTTCTTTCTTAGTTCCTCCCAATGTCCTCTACATGGCCTCAACATGCTAGTCTAGTCCTGTTACAATCATATGGTTCTGCTTTTGTCATCCAGATATTGCTAATACAATTTCAATCTTTTCTCTGGTACTACTATTTTATCATCAAATTAACATTGACCCTTCTCTGCTATTCCAGGCGCTGCTGGATATGCTTCACCTATCATACACTACACTCAGACATCCTCAGTTGTCGTTCAGAACTCATCAGATGTCAACAATATGTCGACCCCAGCAGCCACCTCTCTGCCCACAAAAAAGAGAAAGGCTACAAAGTCTGCTGGAAAGACCACTTCTGCCTCGAAGAAGGCCTGCACTGCACCAACTACAACCTCGCAGCCAAAAGGTATTATGTTTTAAGAGTAGTGTAAAGAAACTGTCAATTCCTGTAACATCACGAATATATCAACTCACCATGTCCCAATCCCAGGTAAAACTGTAGCCTCTAAACTGCCAATTGATAACATGGATTCTGCTGCTCAACCAAGCTCAGCTGAACATTCAGTTATGGCAAAGCTCCCGGTCCAAGGCTCAACTGTTGCAAAAAGCTTATTCAAACCACTCCAACCTCAAGTCCATTCTTCTCCTTGGACACCTCAACAAAGCCATCCCATAGAACAGGAACCTGCTGCTTATCAAAGAGAAAGGCCATCATCTGTGGTTGCAAATGCTCATGACCGACAGGAGATTGCTTCCTCCCAATGCTCTATAGTTTCTTCCAAGACTCTTATTGTCAGTCCTCTCAAAGGGGCCGCCTATTATGCTGTCGAGAGGAGTTACCATGTCAGCTCCCCCTTGAAACCAAGCACTCAGAAGGCGTCCAAAAGGGAACATGTGAAAGGGAAGTTGGATTTTGACAGTTCTGATGCGAGGTCAGGTTCAGCTGAGCAGATTTGTGAAAAGGCCTCTACCTCCTATCACGGAGAGAAGCAAGATGACTTTGACATTGATTTCACAAATTTTGATTTATTTGATGGTGATTTTTCATTTTCTGAGCTTCTACTTGACTTTGATCTTGACACTGAAGGTGTCCATTGTCAGAATCCTTCCACAAATGCTGAAGCTCAAAGGTATGGCAGTGTTTTTATTCGTTGCCTTTGGATTTATGTCCTTGGTGAAACTATATATGCTAAGATGGTTCTATTATACAAATTGAACGAATACAGACTAGAGCCAATTGCAAAGAGTAACGCTGTAACGGCAGATACAGTTTTACCAGATTCAATGAAGCCAATGGGGTTAGATCCCACTGAAGATACCAATTCACAAGGTTCAGACTGCCATGTCTTGATTATATTTATCCTATCATCTTTTTTTTCCCTAACAAATCTTCTTTTCATACCTATATCTGCAGGAGCCACATCTGTTACTTCTATCAGAGCAATAACTAAGAGGGTAAAGATTGTTAGCCCTGGTATGCTTATAACTTCTGCCTATCATGCATCTAAACATGTACAACATATTTAAAACTATCTAATATGTTGTTGGTTATTTGTTTGCAGTTAAGGGCCGAAGAGCTTCTTAGTCCACATCACCAAAAGCAAATGCCTTCTGGATATGACTACAAACAGAAATGCTCTAGATGGCCAGATAATTCCTTGCAATATGTTGTTTTAACCAATTGTGCTCCCATTGAGGGGCATTTTCAACACTGCAAGGACGCATAGCTTTCGACGGAAAGCCTGTGCCTTTATGTTTTTTTTCGCATTTACTAATCATTTTGTCTTAATGTATAGCCAATATTGCATATGCAAGTGCTGACTCTTAACACTAATGGTGTCTATCATAAGTTTGTTATATTGAATTGTTTCTTGAACGAAAGTTTGTTATGTTGAATTAGTGATGATAATCTTCCATGCTTTGTCTTGAGCTCTTGATGCCCTTAAAATGTACTTTTTTTAGAATATACTCCTAAAATGTACCCGCTGCAGGTAGAAATGAATTAGAACTTGCATATGAATTAATGGAAACTATCAAAAGAAACAATATAATGAAAGAGAGATGCATACCACAAACTTCCGATTGAGAGGAAGAGGAGCGGGGAGGGAGACACGCTACCAGAGACGAGAACTTGCAACCAAACAAATCGAAGCTGGAAAACCAAACGTCCAGAGGAGAAAAAAACAAGCATGGATCCAACTGAACATACATCAAAAGATATATATATGTAATACAGAAATGGGATGGTAGTACTAGTACCTTCCAAGTCTGACATAGCGTTGTCTGTTAGGAGAGAAGGCAAGTTAAATTGATAGGCGAGAAACACGAGGGGGTATGAGATTGCACCATTTTCTGAACCAGCTCGCAGAATCTCATGGTAGCAAGAGGACGAACAAAGGGTAGGTGTTCTTAGAGAGAATGGATTGGGGAGGCATCCTAAAGGATCGCATGATCCTTTCTCGATGGCATCATCCAGGAAGAATGGATCAATGCGATCCCTTTGGACGCTTCTTCAAGCCACCTATGCACTGCAGTGGTGTCATGTATATTAGCACAGAATTGGCTGCCTATCAATTCAGGAAAGGCATTCGGTGATGGAATGGTATTTATAGACTCTCTCTCTCCCTCAAATATTTAGCCAGGAAATATTTCCACTTAGCCAGGAGATATTCAGCAGGGAGTAGAATAATCTTTCAACACAAGGACCTCTCTGTCTCTTGCTTGCTACTTTCATCTTGTAGAATTCGGTGGAGGCATTGAAGCAGTGTCGACAGTGGTTGCGGTGGTGGACAGTGTCGGGGTTTGAAGTGAAGTGAAGGATTCATGGTACGCTCATCCAGCACATCGCTAAAGCTTTGCTTCCCCTTTTGATTTACCAGGCAGACATGTATGCTGCTTCCTGCCCCACCCTTGTCGCCCAGCTATACTTACTAAGCATTGGATCACCAATTGAATTGACCTTCTCTTGCCTGCACATGCAGTGCATCTTGGTGCATATTCACTCGAGTACCTTTGATCCTACTTCCATGTGCATTAGCTCACGGCTTTTTAGGCCCCCTGGTGATTTGGAACACAAGGTGATGGAAAACAAGGATCCGATGATAGCGTACTAGAACCTGCCTAAAGAGGATACTAAATAGAGTCACACAAGGACTGTCAATCATATAATTTTTATTATGTGATAAATTATTATTAGTCAGATTAATGTGCCACAACTAAATCAGCCAAGGGCCATAATTAATAATGAACAGTTAAAGATTCACAGAAGAAAGACATATAAATAGCCGCCCAGTGTTAAAAGATTACTAGTGGCTAACCTTAAATTCGAGCATGCTTATTCGTCACTCTATCCATAACTTAGACATTTATTTGAATCCCTAACCACACATGAATTCTATGGCTAAACGTTATACCAATTACAAATGTTTAATACTAACTAACTCATCATATTAAAATCTACTAATGCTGCAAACAACACACAACAGGGAATCAATATAGTGCAATAATCTAATACCACGCTAAAGGCGACAGGTAATCATGAAACATAAATGTGCGAAAGAGCAAGTTACGGCCGCGAGGTACTTGCCTTGAGCACGCTCGATGGACACGCTGCACGATGGATCCGAGATGCGTAACTGCCCAGCTACTCCCTCAACAACTGCGTGTGAACCTACAGGGTGGTAAGGAAGACAACCGATCAGATATGATGAGTTTGATAAAGAAACGACAAGAGATAAATTGACTGGAAAGAAAACAACCGTTCGGCCACACGAAAACACGTTTGGCCGCACGAACGGCCGTTCGGTCACACGAACACACATTCGGCCGTGCCTCTGCACCCGGCCACCGGCCGCCGACCGCCGCCATCGCCGCCGCCGCCAAAAAGCCGTGCTGGCCGGCAAGTGCACGAGCATGCGGGCGTGCGTCTTTGGCGCCGCGCCATTGCCGCGAGCCGCCGCCGCCGCAGCACCCTGCTGCCATCACCGTCGTCGCGTCATGGCTGCCGCGTGCGTGTGGGCGTGGCGCCGCCGTGCATCTTCCGGCGCCGGCCGGCCGCTGCCGCGTGCATGTGGGCGTGAGCGCCGCCGTGCATGCCGCCGGCGCTGCGCCATGGCAGGCACAAGTGCGCAAGCCGCCGCCGCCGCCGGTGCCCCCATGCAGCCGCACGGTAGGAAGTGAGAGAGGGAGAGAGAAAGAAAGATTAGATTGAAACCTGAATCTGGAAAAAAAAACCCACGCATGGAAAGATTAGGGAGGTCGCCTTTTAAGGCCATAACTAGATTAAGGTTGTTGTTATTATTATTATTATTATTATTATTTATTTTTCTCTTTTTTCTGAGTGCTACAGACCATTATGCCCATACTTAATATAGATTTGACCAAGCTGTCTGCCTGCATATTCCTTTTTGCTTTGCCTGGCTGTTCTGTATGATATACCTTTTGAGGGCATCATTCTTTGATGTCTGTTTCTGCTCACGAAATTTCCTTGTTCTCGATGGTTGTGGCTTGTGCATACAAATCATGAAGATTAGATAAGCGAGGTTGATTCTTTTTGGCATCAGTGATTTCAGTTGGCACATCCCGACTAATTTATTCTATCGATCATCGCCTTGTATTCATCTCAAGGGCCGTGGCAAGCGCTTGATGTTGCCAAAGCACATGAAATTAGAATTATGGTGCTTTGTAAATTATAATTTAAGGTGTTCAGTTGCAGTTCCAACTTGTGTCCTTTTTGTTGTGCTTAATTACTTTACTGTATCAGTGAAGCTACATCATTAAAGGAAGCACTTAAACTAAGCTTATAGCATATCATGCTTCATTATTGTCGTTGCTATTGCTGCTGCTTTTCATCCCCAAAAGAAACTGAGTTGCATGACTCCATGATGCTGTCCGTGAATTTCAGTAATTTGAGCTGATAAATTTGTCTACTGCGATACTAGCTTTACTGAGTTTAATTTCCACGATGTGGCACTACTACAAAAAACGTTATACTAGATGACTCATTACAGACAGTTTTTTAGAACCGTCTGTATTGCAATTATCACAAACAGTTTTACAAGCATGACCGTCTATATTACTAGCGATGGCTAGAACTGATCTTTGGAAGCTCCAGATTTTCCTACGGTATATTTTTTCCAGAGAGACACCTGTGTGGTGGTCTTCTCCTCCCCGCGAAATCGATAGTTCCGCATATGTGGAGCGGAACGTCCGATGATAAGAAGTACCGAAAAATGAACGATGAAACTTTCGATTTTGACTGAGCGGCTAGTTTTTTTACTATTGGGAAGGTGAGCGGAAGTACCGGATTTTGGTCGACGGTATTTCCGATTTCCTTATTTTTTCACGGGTTTGGCTCCAACAGCTAGTTTTATTGTGTGGGGTATAAATACCCCCTTATGACCGGTTGGAGAGCTCCTGACCAGATGGCGGTTGCGAGTGGGATCCTCGAGAGACTCACCATCGTAGAAGTGATCTCAATCCCTAAAAAATAACAAAGTGGACCAAAATCGGACATCATGAACTGCTCACTAAGGCAATATACGGAAGAGTCATTACCAGTAATGATCATATCATCAACATATAGAAGAAGGAGCGCCCGACCCCGAGGAAAGGTGTGAACAAAGAGGGCAGGATCATGATCACTAGCGGAGAAGCCGGCGGCAGTGATAACAGAGGAGAAGCGGGCAAACCAAGCATGAGGAGCTTGTTTTAGCCCATAGAGAGAGTGAAGAAGGCAACAGATCATACCATGAGGGATAGAACACAGCGTGGCGAGTCGAGGTGGCGGTGTGGACGTGCTGACAACATTGGGGCAATCCGAGACGATGGCGGCTTGAACTGGGAAGAGCTGGAGTTGGGGTTGTGGCTGGGGTGGACGAGGCGCGGCCTGGCTGGTCGGGAGGAGGCGGCGGGTCGACCGGCAGGAGGCTAGGCTGACACTGGAAGAGACCGACCTGACGTAGTGGCACGGAGGCTGGGAGGTGGTGGCGCAACGCAGGGCGGTTGGGAAAGGTGGCAGACCGAGGCGGCGCGCGCGCATGCACAGGGATGGAGGCGGTAGTGGAGAGGACGGGGAGTAGGGGTGGAAACGGATCAGATACGATCGAATAGTCTCAAATACGAATACAAATCCATATTTTTAAAATGAAAATAAATACGAATTCGAATATTTTCAAATACGGATACAAATATTCTCGAATACAAATACGGATTTTCTCGGATACGAATATCGGATAAAACGGATTTCTAGTGGTTTTGCTGATTTTTCACCGGTTTTTGACCGGTTACCGGTTCTAAACTGTCTAAATTCAAATTTTGAATCACAAAATTTGTTCAGATTTTTCATGGGTTCTAGAAACGGATCGAATACGAATCGAATAGTCTCGAATACGAATACGGATACAAATATTCTCAAATACGAATACGAATATGGATATTCTCAAATACGTATACGAATATTCACGAATACGAACACGAATATTTTCGAATACGGATTTTGCTTACCACATTCGCGTTTTTTCGGATACGAATATCGTATAAACTAATGGGGAGAACAGAGGCGGCAGGGAAAACCCTGGCCTGTACCATGTTGGAGTAAATGATGTACCATGATGGAGTAAATGAACGTATTTCCCCTGGGCCGAGAGCCCATACAAGTAGCATGTATAATTGCAAATAGCCCCTTACACTATATACATATAACAATGACAAAAAAAACAATTGGAAAGGTGCCCTCCGAGAGTTGAAGAGCTCGATCAACCTAGTCATCTTCTCATTGATGTAACTGATGCTACGTCCATCAGCTTCGTCATTGCGTCAACCCACGCTACATGTTGCCTGACCCATGACTGTGAGCATAATTTGTATCCAGATGCTGTGCAAGGAGCGCGGAGTCTTTCTTGAGATTGCACGTGTGTTCAAGGGCCTTCAGGTGAGTATACTGAAAGGAGTGCTGGAGTACCGTTCTGACAAGCTCTGGGCAAGGTACGTTGAAGGTCCTGCTATAATCTCGTCTCCAGGAATCCTTCTCATATGGTATGGTTGCATCTCACTCGTCGCAGGCTTCAGAAGGTTTCAACCAAATGCAGATTCTGTCCCCTGATGCAGAGGAGCTAACAGCAATCGCAGCAGCCTAGACCTCCTTTTCTGTTGCCTATGGATGTGGTTGATTGAATAATGTACAGGAGATGCATTGCTAGCTTGTTTCTTTTTTTTTCTCCGTATTATCTGAGACCTGAGCCGTGCTGTTAAATGTTACCATGTCAGGAGGATCTACCAGGGTTAGTCCCAGAAGAAGCTACATCTTACGAAAGGCATCAAGAGGCCAGGAGACAACTCGTATACATTAAAGCTTCTTGGAAAACTAGTGCTTGGCTAAATACGGAGTACACAATGTAGCACGCTGCTGGATCAAATCAAATGTTACCACACCAGCCATTTTTCCTGAATCAAATCTTATTAGCACATACAATGATACCAACCTGCGAGGGGCATTTTTCATACCTCCTCCTGCTGCTGCTGCTACTGCTACGAAACAAAGCCATTAGGACAGGGGATTATTCACAAGCTACTGGTGTCCAAATCAAATGTTTGTCACTGATAGCACTTCACATGACCCCAATCATAGTATAGAATTCATGGGAAGCATAGAGGGGCAGCAAGAAGCTACATTAGTCCACAGCCTGCATCTAACCAGCTAAACCCTCCTACGGGTGCGCCTTTCGCTAGCCTCAATGCTTTCCACTGGATTTGCACCTTCATTACCACTGACGCCCCTTTTTCGGTTAAGTGACGCAGGATCATCGTCCACTACTGCGACGGTTGCTAACAAGTCAGACAGCAGGGACGGGCATGTCTCCTCCAAGTAATTAAACCCTTCCGTCTCCATCACAGCTGCAGATAGACGGCAAAAAGGATCAGCACAACATGAGAAATCCAGCAGACAAGACTCTTCACTTACTAGAACTTTAACTTAGGAATAAGAAATGCAGGCACAAGACCAATTGAATAGTACAGGCTCAACTTGGAAGGAGTGCAGATCAATCTTAAAACCACTAAACAAGGCATGTAAACGGCAGACAGCTATTTGCTGCTGAAGATATTTTTTTTCTGACAAACAGCAGTAGGGAAGGTTCCTACTGTGCATATTTATATTACAAATATAGAGAAGATGTACAAGAGAGAAAGAATGTACATAGGCACTTGTTGAACATAAGTTGGAGCTAATATTACCATGAGAACAAGAGATTTTATATTTAGGGGGTGTTCTTTTTGGCTTCCAAAAGCGGCTTTTGGCTTTTGCTACAGTACCTAACTTTTAAATAAAATATTTTCTCAAGATGGGATCTACAAGTTAATTGTAGTACACGTTAAAAGCCTAACATCTGTATCAACCAAAATTGCAAGCGAGTATCTCTCTCTCTCATAATCTCATGCATAAACAGCCAAAATTCAAAAATTTCAGCCAAAAGCCATAAGCCGCAGCCAAAAAGAACAGGCCCTTAGAAAGGCATACTGATATTAACTACCAAAAAATGGGTTAGATTAATGATACAGCAAACTGAAGGTGCTATTGAACTTCTACTGCATGACTTCTCCACTTCATATATAGCCCATGAAAATGAAGGACCTTTCATAAATAAGAAGGGGCTAACAAAATCCTAAGGTTGACATTCTTCCCCTTTCACTTAATATGGTAAGGTTTGCATTTATTCTCTTCAAAGAGGTGAACACATATTCATAGGGAGCGATTTTGAAAATAGTCGATTACAATAATCGACTTGTGTAAGTTGTCGATAGCCTTATGGAATGTTTCTACAGTTGTACTGATTTAGAGTATGCATCTGAAGAAGACTATTCCACAGCTAGATAGAAAATAACAAATTCTAGTTCAATTATACTATTTGTAAGAATGTTATACCACAAAGATGTATATCAAGTTAGAATATGGAATTTTCCAAGTACAAAACAGTGGCAATGACATTATCCTCAGCCCATGCTTTTGATAGCTGAAATATCTGGACCTGATTGTAGTATTTTTCACGGCATTGTTCAAGAAAATCACCAAACAATTGGGGCATAATAATACAGAAGGTAGACAAATTAGATATCAATCCATCAAGCATTCAAAGCAACCAAACAACCACACCAGAGGGCGGAAAAGAAGAGTAAACAGCGATGACTAAAACGACAACCAAGGATGGAAAAGGTAATTCTTATGTTGGAATTAAAAAGCACAATCAATTCCTCGAATGCCATAAAGAACACACCACAATTATTAAAAATACACATGGACACAAAATCACGCATGCACACGTAAGAGCTATGCGCCTGTGCGCACCCACCCACCCATACCAACACGACTAGATGGGCATGCGCGCGCACACGCATTGACTTAAGGAACTTACAGCTCTGAGTTTTTAGCATTAGTGGAATGGACTGTAAGCACTCTAAAAGTTTCATATACGCAGCTGCTATTTAAAAGAATATAGATGCTACAAGTTACTAATATCAACACTATTTAAAGACGCATTGAGGAAATAAAATGCAGAAAGAATAAGAATGTTCTACTGGTTCTATAATTTTCAGGAGAACCTAACGCCATAGTGTAATTGTGTAAGACTTTGATAGTGCCTCTTGCAATCATGCTATAGTATGATCACCATTTTGCTAGTCAACATACATATATCACCATTAATAAGAAAAAATGAGGCAGTTAAGGCCTCACGACTAGAAATTCAAAATCCATGTATAATTGGAGTAAAGCCAAAAGCCAATACGAACACCCGGCTTCTTCATTTCTCTCGCTACTGTCCCGTTCCGGGGATAAGGCAGGAGTCACAAGTGCATCACCCACCCCACTCCTCTCGCTCTCGTCACACACACGCATCTCTCCCTCACTTTTTGTACCGCTCGCCTCTTCCTTCTAAAATCCACTTCTTTCAGCCACTATACATTTTCAGCCAAAACTATAAGCCACAGCCAAAAGTAATCAGCAAAAGCTAATACGAACGCCCCCTAAGACTCATGAAGCATTATATTTGACATGAATAAAATAGTTACAATATTTATCATAGATATTCTTAGCGCCATTCTAACTACCAGTTCCAAAAACCCAAGAAGGCAGCCCTATCTATCCTATCATGGCATTCAAACAAGTGATAAATGACAGTAGTAGTGTACAACCCATCCTAGCATGACATTCGAACAGGTCAATAGGCTTCAAAATTTTAAATATCACATCATTATTTGCTGCTAGCCTGTCATTCTGGCCCATGTTTACAGGGCAACTTCCCTTCCCAAATATGTGCACTATCTGTTTTTTGCACATACATCAGACACTACCTTGCTGGCGACTTGGCTTGTTACCGCACTGTTACATCTCTTGGTCAAAAATAGGAGAAGAAGTATTACTGATCAAAACTAGAGTTATTATTCCAAGTTTCTAAGTCCATCAATTAAGTTAACTAAACAGTGGGGATCCATCGCCTACAGAAAGTATATCCTACAATAGCAGAGAACACTAAAATCTGTAACAAATTTACCCTAAGTTTGCACAACTATTGATAAACAGAAGACGCCCAACACTATGGGCCTGTTCTTTTCCTCCGAAGCTGGCAGCTTTTAGCTTTTGCTACATTACCTAACTTTCAAATGGAATATTTTTCAAGATGGGGCCTACAAATTAAACGATGTACACGTTAAAAGCCCAACATTTGTACCATCCAAAATCGCAAGTGAATATCTCTTTTCCCGTAATCTATACCGTAAACAACCAAAATTTAAAAATTTCAGCCAAAAGCCATAAGCCGCAGCCGTTGCCAAACAGGCCCTATGTTCTATCAACAAAAGGCTACATATATTCCAGAGGACAAAATTCATACCTCCCAGATTTTCTCGAACTGCAGTGAACTTTAGACAGGCAGACTTCAGCTGAGCACAATGATGCTGTTCAGCTAGGGCTAATGTTGTTGCAACTGTTTCAGCAGTGAGTCCATCACATAACTTTGCCTCGCATAGGAGACGTAGCCGGTCTAATCCATATCTATCAGCTGCTGCCAACAAATGTTGTATTACTACTGTTGATGTCCACATCGAGACAGATCCAGCTAGTTCATGAATGCTAGGAAGTTCATCAGAGTATATGAAATTCACCATTGCCTGCATTGGAAGGAAAATTGTAACATTACCATGAGGTGACGCTTACAATCAAATATCAATGCAATAATCTCTCTCTCTCTCATTTCAAAGTAGAAGGTTCAAACTTAGAGAAAACACACCCAGATTGGTTATAAGTTTAACACAAAAAACAAACAGGCCTAGATTATTCATATGTGATGAGACCAAACATGCTTGTTTTATGGTGATTTACAGATTAAGTTATGTATTCTGCTGGAATTAAGTTATATTACAACCACACACAGCATGTCTCTTAGGCAGTAGAATGGAGAGGGGGAAAACACCTATATATCGGTTCAAAAAATTAAATATGAACAAAAAGCCCCTGAAAAGGAGGCTGTAGATTCCATAAAGAAATATATGCTGGAAAGTGGTGCGATCTGCATGTAACCATTACCTTTAAGACGACAGGTTCGACATCCTCCACGACAACTCTGTCTTGGTCAGGGTTTCCAATAGGACCAAAGAATTGGGCTTTAAATACTGGGGAGCGAGCGGCAAGAATCCACTTATGTGCCTGGAGTCTCTCATGACCCACTTCGAAAGTAATGTCACAGCCAATGCTGAGTTTGAGGAGCTCCATGAAGCAACGGCCTATGTCAGATGGCGGAACATGAATCTGGATGTTCTTTGGTGTTTCCAGACGGTTCTTGACAACGCCTACTGTGCAGTTCATTACCAGGCAATCGTTCTTCAGAAAATCCGATGTTTCTAAGAGTGATCTTCTGTAGAACCGCTTGTAACCCCTAAACAGAATGCATCACTGTTAACTGCTGTTGTGAAATGGAAGCAAAGAATACAAGTACTCAGAAAAAGGAAAGATGCCAATTGCCAAGGAGGGAAGAGCAAATTACGGTATATGACTTATTAGGAAAGATACGATGTAATTGATCAGCAAGGAGTTAACAAACCCTAGCTGCATCATTTTAAACCCATTAACCCAATTTACCTTTTCCTACCCAAGAATATGGCAATCTGAACAGAACCGTTAGTCCTTGCATGACAACAACGCAGAAACCCAACTCCCTCAGCAGCACAAGCGGCTGGCATTCTTAGTTTCTTACCCTGGTAATTTATGCAATGGTATGTACCAACCCAGACATAACCCTCCTCAACTACATCTGTTAGCCCCAATCCCTAACCTAGCGCTAGTTGATAAATCCATTTCACAAGCCCCAACGCGATAGATACGATATGAATCCACTCGTGAGGTACTAGGCATAAATGGAATGGGGAATGATGGTTACCACATGGATCCTCTGTACTTGAGGGTGTATGGGCCGGCCTGCAGGGAGCGGTCGAAGTGGGAGTGGACCTTGTGGCGAGCGCGGCCGGACTGGTCGAGGAGGGTGAGCTCGAAGAGGGCGCGGACGTCGGTGGCCTCGGAGGCGAGGGCGACGAAGACGGAGACGTAGTTGGCGTTGTCCTCGGGGTTCTTGCCGTCTGGGTAGAGGTAGACGGCCCATTCGTAGCCGCCGACGGCGAAGGTGTCGCTGGCGACGTAGCGGCCGGGGCCCATGCCCTTGGCGAGGGAGAAGCCCTTGACGGTGTACTGGTGGAAGCCCCGCACCGTCTCGGTCACGGAGCGCGACCAGGAAGGCCGCGGCACCGCCATCGCAAACCCTAGCAAGCCGAATTAATTAATTTGGGTGGGAGGGAATCGAATCGCTTCCGCGAGGTAGGGACGGCGGCGGCGGAGACAAGGGCTGAGGAAAGGAGAGCCGTTGACGGAGGGAGGGAGGCGCGGCGCTCTTAGCGTGACTTACAGCGTTTGTTGTCACTGAGGCGAGACGTGACACTATCGGGCAGCTATAGCTAGCTATTTAGAACACCATTTTGAATATTTATTGGGTGGATTTTTTTTAACTATGACCGATGGTTTGTAGTTGTAGTTGATGATTTTTAGCTATAATATAAATACCTGTGTAAATAAATAGAATATCAATACGTCGCTTCGAAAAGGACTATTCTTATCCTTTCTATTTATTTAAAAAATGTAAAAGTTGTAATCCATCGGCTACAAGTAGAAAAGAGCCCACCTATTTATAATTTATTATTAATAGCCAAAAAAAGTGCTGATGAGATTTGCATCCATCCGTCAGTTACTAGTTGCCACTCTCCTCTCTCTGCTCCCCTGCCAGATCTCCGCCTGCGATCCACCACCTCGGCTCCTCCTCCTAACTCGTTAGGGGGAGAGAGAGAGAGAGAGAGGTGACCGAGAAGGTCTCCGGGCTCCGGCCGCCCAGCAATGTCGACGTCCCCTCTCGAATCCGCATGGGAGGTCCGTCGCTAACCAGCTCTTGCCCACTTCCATCCATCTCTATCCATCTAGCTGCATTCTGAATTTCCTTCTCAAAGGATTGATTTATTGTTTGATTCTTTCTTTCACGGTCGATTTCTTCCTCTTGTCTTGTATGTACGGCCACCTCCGCGCGCGCGCGTGCACTGCAGTACCTCATCACCCACTTCACCGAGTTCCAGCTCGCCTCCGTCGGCACCTTCCTCCTCCACGAGGCCGTCTTCTTCCTCTCCGGCATCCCTTCCCTCCTCCTCGAGCGATTCGGCCTCTTCTCCAAGTACAAGATCCAGGTACCTTCCTACCTCTATCCCTATATATCATCGATTCTCTACATCTGTCTGTACACATGTGGCCTCTCTGTCTACATATGGATTATATTATTGGATATACTTTAGTTGGTTTTGCCCATTCATTCGCCCAATGTCGCTCGTTTCAATCCATCCATCGCTCGAACATTCACTTGTTACGAGTATTGCACTACACATTATTATCAGTAATTCTCTGTCTATGTTGAGTCAAATCTCTACTAATATAAAAGGGGTTTGTCCGTTCACCACCTCCTCCTCTTCGCACTCGCAGGAGAATGAGATGTGACCCATCATAAATAGTGTAGGCTAGACATGTCAACTATTTTTTCAGCGAAAATTTTAAGGTCCGCCTTGAACATAGGAGTAACGCAAGAAATAGTTCAAATATTCTTACAGAAATTAGAAAACCTAAAAGAAGCCTTAGTTTCAATTTTTTGATTAAATCACTTAGCATAAGGGAAATTGTCTTGAGTTTCATAAAACACCTGTTGAGAAAAAATATCACATAGCATGAGACCTGATATAAATCCGCAACCTCACGTTTGATTATGTCTATTACCTTTTTTTGAATACCGTTGCAATGCACAGGCACCTTACTAGTGAACAAGGAAATGGGAGCCGGCCTAGCTAATCATTCATCGATTCGTTTTTGCCTTTTCATTTCCCATACAGCTAATCAGACATTGATGCATGGGACACCTGTAGGTCTTGTGTCCAAATACAACTAGTAAATTCAGCATCCTCTCCTTATCCTTTTATGGACTAGTACAACTACAACACACCACTTGTGGAACATTACTTTTTAATTTCACCACATATACATATATGCTCACTCTACTAAGCCTTTGATTTCGCCTGTTTGGCCCTTCAATTGAACCACTTGTCAATTGCTTCTCAATCCTTGAGAAAAAAGTATATGCAATGGAATACTCATGAAAACCCCTGGTGGGGGAGAGACCTTTATCAGTGAGTGCATTAGCTACATTAACTGGTACACAAATCTCCCTCTCCTGCCTTGAATTTTATTGAAACCATAATTAACAGTATTAACAATAGCATCCGACCCCTGGCTTTTGTTGACTACCATGCACACAAGGAATCCACTTGAAAATGTTCTGGGAACAATTAGGATTTCTTTTTATAAAACAAAGTTTAGCATGTACGAGAACCACTGGCGAGCTAGCTTCATGATTTAAGTTCTAACATTGCACAATTTCACGCCATGTTTAGCAGAGAAATAAACTTTTTTTCTTGCATGTCTCCCCTAATGAAAATGATTTCTGATCTTGTAATGCAATATACGCAGAAAAAGAGTAATACACCTGATTACCGGAACCGATGTGTCCTGCGCCTCATTCTCTACCATGTCTGCGTGAATCTCCCTCTCATGATTTTATCATATCGCACCTTCAAATTCATGGGCCTGAGGAGCACTCTTCCACTGCCACGCTGGTATGCCAGTCCTGTTGCAATCGGTAGTAGCATGCAAATACGGATGCAACATGCTAGACAACGATTGATGCGATGCAAGTGGACGATGACAACAATTAACTCTCTGGTTATATATATGTGCTTGCAGGACAGTTGTTGTTTCTCAAGTTCTTTTCTTTTTTCTGATCGAGGATTTCATATTCTATTGGGGGCACAGGGCACTGCATACCAAATGGTTATACCAGCATATTCACAGCGTCCACCATGAGTCAGTGGCATTAATACCTCCAAGTTGACACACCCTTTTTTTACATCATTTAGCTATTACATTTTTTTACATCATGGTGTATTCCAAGCAGATATGCTACGCCCTTCGGCCTAACGTCTGAATATGCCCACCCTGCTGAGATCCTATTCTTGGGCTTCGCCACAGTAGCCGGTCCTGCTGTCACCGGCCCTCATCTGTTCACTCTGTGGGTGTGGATGGTCTTGAGGGTCTTGGAGACAGTTGAGGCTCACAGTGGGTATCACTTCCCCTGGAGCCCATCGAATTTCTTGCCACTGTATGGCGGGTAAGTAAGCTAGCTATAACTGTGCATTCTCCTAGATGTCCATTTGGCACCTGTATGTGACCTCAAATTCATGGCCATGCATATTTGCCATGAACAGTTCTGAATTCCATGACTATCATCACCGTGTGCTCTACACCAAGTCTGGGAATTACTCATACCGAGAGAGATCGATTCTTTTACCAGCTGCTTAATGAGCCAGCTATAGCTAGTGCACCTCTGTTGTCCGTATGATCCGTCATCAATTTGCTGTTCTTGTTAGTTTTCTCTTTCTGCTTTGCTTTTGTAATTTTGGACTGTATTATTAGCAAGTGATCCTTCGATTGGAAGAAGGCCACCGCTCCAGATTAAAGTTCCAGTACAGTTTTCCATCTTCTGCAACTTTTGAGTCCGGTCACAACAGCTTCTAGTTCCTTAGCGTTCGGTAGAGCCCGCACCAAACTTCCTGCATTGACGAGCACTTCATTCTCTGAAAATGCAAGCCATTTCTTAGCTTCCAACAAACTGCAGCACAGACAATGTTGGTAATTTTATTCTTGGAATCACTCGGCCACCACTTTGCTAAATGTTGATAGTTTGTACCAACCCTCTTGCCAAGGAGACCAGAGATATATATCCTCCTAGATTAATTTTGCTACTACATAATCAAAGAACAAAATATATATCCTCCTAGTTATACTAGGATCAATTCTTGCATTGGAAGCTAAAACATACATTTGTCTGATCTTGTTGTTGGGGCGTCGCATGCATATAAGCACCCATCTCCAATTTCCTCTCCTTGCCGCCGGCCGGTCCATGACCATCATCCATATCGGTCGGGGCCTTCCTAGCTAGCTAGTCGTATGATATATTTCCTTGGTATAATCAAGATGCATGTTATGCTGGGCTTCAACTACTCGAGCTGCCTGCCTAGTGCCTAGTACTATACTTAACTTGCGTACGCAGCTATAATAAGCATTATTAATTCTACTCCTACTTAGCATGCGCATGCATGTATGCATGCATCAGCTGTTCTATTTTCGGCATCTTCTTTTTTTGCTTTTCTTTTGAGTTCGGTCGGTGGCTTTCAGCCACGGTCGATGAATAATAATAATAGGTGATGAAAAAAAACCGTAGTATTTTTTTAGGCCGATGATTTTTTTTACTGATTTAGCTGATTTGTGATAGCTAGCTGTCTTGAGAGAATGAAAATGAACACACGTAATTACGAACGAATGAATTGCAAAGCACAAGCGGATCATGTATAGCACACAAGCAAACATAACCATGGGCTTTCACAAGTACGTGCATTCATTAATGACATACGTACACAAATACATACACACATGCATACATAAGGCTGTACGTACGTGCTACATGCATGCGGTCGTAGAGGTCTTCGTTCCATGGACCAGCGGCGCAGGGCATGCGAAATCATGTCATGCAACGAGAGCGTCCACAATGACATCACGTACCGGATCCATATGTACTTCCCCCAAATAATATACACCCGTATCAGACGTGGCATCCAGATCGGTTCCACATACTCTGGGCCTAAGTGGGGATTTTCAAAATCCCAATCGCCCAACCTACTGGCAATTATGAAATTGTGCAAGACCATTGTTGTGGTCACCGTATCGAAGGCCGAGATGTGCCGAAGGATGCACCATTTCATCTTCTACACACCGAGCGCATGTTCAATGACGTTCCACAAGGAGGAATGCATGTAGTTGAACATCTCCTCGCAACCACGCTGTCGACGGCCATTCGCAAACTCGACTACGTGGCACCGCCAGTTACTGAATGGCACTAGATGCCCGGACCTATTAGGATATCCTGAGTTTACCAAGTAGTATTTCCCTACGTTATCAATACATGTTTCGTGCGTGAGATGCATAGACAAAAAAAAACTAAACAAATTAAGTGACCGAGTTAGATTGCTGCTACCTAGGGGAGGATGCGCGTATTGTGCGCTGACTCGGGCCGTCCGTTGACCACGAATGTGAACCTCATGTCGAAATTGCATACGGCCATTACATTCTGGCTTGTCTAACTGTGCTGGCCAAGGGCCCGACGGAGGCAATGGCCATCCTATGGTGGGGGGTGGGCGCCCGTGGAACCCTAGCGGAGATGCAGAGAAGGGAATGCATGATGGGAATTGGGGAATCGAGGGCGGAGGTAATAAGAGGCTTGTATAAGCTTTTTACGAAGCCATGTTGTTTGATCCAAGACGAAGCCAGAAGTCGGCCTCAAAAAGACAGATCCAATGGGCCCCTCGTCGTTTTAACATATCAGAAAGCTAGCAAGCTCATCAAGGCTTAATTTGATCGATTTTCACCAGATCCAAACAAGGTTAAAACTTAGAAAAGAATGCGATTAATTAATTATTATATGCTAGCTCTTTTCTGTTTTATTCGGACTTGATTATATGAACCTGCGGAATTACCCGCATAGTTGCATGACTAGATATTAAGTTACTATTGTCTTTGTTACACAACTATAATTCCTATTATTGAAAATACAACTATATTTGTCATACAAATCTAATATCCATACATTATTAATATGCACCATTATAATCTATCCCTATCAAAATAAGTGGTGTAGATCATTCCTTTTTCTCGATTAATGAGAGAATAACTAGATTTATTTTCTTTTTTTAGGATTATTGTGGAATTGTTTTGCTCTCAAAACGAAGGAGGTGCATGTCTCAGCTCGCAACCACGTAGCCCTCCTCATCAACACAACCACACTAAGTCATGAAACCCTGCCTCCTCCTCTCCCCAAATATTCCCCATCTGCTGCCTCTCTGCAAACCTGTTGATTTTTGGCCATTAGGGAAAATCAGAATCCGGTAGTGTCTTGAATATCACCATGCTTGTATATATTTATATAGATTAGTACTGCTAGATTCTGCACAAAAATGAGTTGAATTACCATGCCCTCTGTCCCGCAATATAAGTACCATTCTTGGGAAGCGACATCCCACTAAGTCCATTGAGGAAATCAAAATGTAATTGTTGCAATATTTCCACTCTAAAACTCTGCTTTTATACAGAAAGTGGTTGAGTATATATGATATATAAAAGGGGTATGTATGGTTTGATGATATTAGTTTTTTTTAGATTTAGTACTTAATCAGTTCATATGGTAGCTAGTAATCAACAAGTTGTTGCTGGCAGCTAGCTTAATTAGGCAGGCAGGAGCTAGTGTCAATTCCTTGTGGAAATGCAATCTAAAAACCTTCTCAAGGTCGATCAAGTCATGCTAAAAACCGCGTGGACATCGATCAAGTCGACCTAGCTAGTATTCCATGCATCTTTGACACTAACTAACTTACTGCCATTAATGGCACGAGACAAGGCTGAAAGCTGACCTAAAACCTATATATGATATGTCGCGCCTTTGATCGGTGGATCCTCGCCTCGCTCAGATGATTTTCTTTTACCACATATTGAAGCACAACCATTCTGTGGTCGTTCTGCTATGCTTGACAAATCATGATCGTTCTGCCGATCTCGCACAATTTCCGATCAGACCTCCCGATCGGACCATCCGACCACGAAGTCGTAAACTTTGAATACTCTAGTACTCACAGTCAAACGAACTCGTAAACCACAAAGTCGTCAGACAAAAAACGATCTTTTACAAAAATCCTCAAAAACCAAACTCAACCTTCGAAGATACTCTAATCCAAAAGTTAATTACTCATCACAACCCTAGGGTGACATTCACATGGTTTCATACTATACTCCTAGAAGGACGTACTTTCACTTCTAATATACCTTTTTAATGGTATTGTTATACTTCTTTATCTATTTGAGCATACTCTAATAATGATTATAAGATATTTCAAAGTGAGTTTCATGAAAAATTTCATAAAAGTCTATTTTTATAGCATAATTTGTGTATGTATACCTTTTATACATGAAAATTGTATATAGCAAAAATAAAGAGTTTCGATAAAATTTTTTCAACCAAGTCATGTTGGAGTATCTTAAAATTAATATTTAAGTATATCAAAATTGATAAAGAGGCATAAAATAGTCGTTTAAGTGGTATATTAGAAATGGGAGTATGTACTTCTGAGAGTACGAAAATGCTTTATATATATATATATATATATATATATATATATATATAGTCTATTAGAATTTGATAATATATTTAAAGAAAATATATGTACTAGCAAGAGCGAGCATTGGATCACGAGTGGGTGGGATCGTCTAGTGCCAAGCGGATGCTTCAGTGCCTACTGCATGCTAGCTAGTATATGTGGGCCCCGTCCGATCGATGCCTTGCATCTCTATATACAACATGATGCTTAATTGGATGCTTCAGTTTGTCTCTGTCCATTTGTGATGTAGCTTTCATGCAGTGCACACTCTATGCTCTCTTTATATTTATTTTGAAAAACTATTTTATTATAATAAATAATTTTTCTATGGTATCTAACTTTTAAACAAAGTGTCTTTTCGATCTGCTAGTTGATTGTAGTATACAATGTAACGACTTTATTTATATATATCAGTTAAAATCATATATAAGTATCTCTATCTCTACAGATTATTGCTATTCCTAAGTTAAAAGCAAAACCTAAAAACCTATATGATTGGCCCCTAGATTTCATCTCCTTGTTGCTTACGTACTAAGTGTGATCGATCGAGCACTACATGCACTCAATTATGAGCTGAGCTAGCTAGGTTTCTTGACATGGCACGCAAGCTCTGATGGATATATTGGTATATTTATATTAGTTGTAGCTAATTGATTTTAGCTAAAAATAAATAGCAGTAATTAAAAGAAATAACTTTTAGAAGGTGGGACGAACAATAGGAAAAGAAAGAGAGATGTATATGCGACACAAGAGCGAGAGAAATAGAATACATGACGTTTCTAATTTTTTCAAATAAATGTCAGAAATAAAAATTGACATGACCAAAAACACAAACTAATACGAACAGACCCTGTAGATGCATATCTGTGCGCGCGTGCATGTGTGATAATGCAGTTACTACTGCAACCAACCATCAGTTTAACTGAATACAAAGCCACTTTTGGCACTATTTCGTACCGTATTTACAAAAATAGCAGTATGCCGAACGTATTGACAAAAATATCGTTTCTGTCGTCCGGGGGCCGGGCGGCGATGCCAGCGAGGTGACACGCGGTGCTAATTAGCCAATTAGCCGGCCTAATTATCTGCCTTAATTGTTTTGTTTAGTTTTTTTTTGAATTTTTAAATATACCAAATGAACTCAAAAAATTACAAAAATACAGTCTATAGATGCATCATGCAACACATATGCAACAACAACATAGCCAATTAGGAATTTTTGAATTCCTAAGTCCATTTCAACTTAACCCACATCAGTCTATAGATGCATCATGCAACACATATGCAACAACAACATAGCCCTTGTTCAATTCCCTAGTCACAACACACACTTACAGCATCCGCCATTGCTAGACTAGTTAGACTACCCAGGCCAGTCTGATCGCTCGTACCATGCCGGTCAGACTGCCATGTAAACCCAGTAGACCGATTAACTTTTCCGAAAACAACCCTCTTTGTGTACTTGCTTCAAATCCTATCTACTTTTAGCTCGATGCCTAATCTACCATGAAACATAGACCAAAACACTCCTGATGCACCAGTGAACAATCAAATTTTGCTTGTTTGCAAACTTCCCAGGGCCAAATGGCACGCAAGCTCCTAATTGTCCTATGGGATATATATGAACACCCAGCAATGCATATGCAGCTAGCTAGAATGATGCAGACTGTGAGGCCGGGTCCCTAGACACATGATGTATATATGTTGCATGTGAGTGCACAGCTACAGCCTGTCTTGGTGGTGCGTGATTAATAAATTAATAAAATAATATCCAATATATATCGGCCTGTCTTTCTCTTTCTTAATTAAGTATATATAGTAGTACAGATTAATAAATCATGTTGGACGAATTCAAGGTTCAAAGCAAAACATAGAAATTAATGGAAGAATCTAGCTAGCCAGTACAAGTGAAGGAATAATTTGCAAAGGACGACGGGACCCATTGCAAGTTTGAGAATTTTCAGGGTACTAGATAGCTAGCATGCAACTAGCTATATATTTTCAGTGCGAGCAAGGATATATATGATTCCTTGCAGGAAAATAAGTCGCAATAGTATATATATACGTAAACATGCAATCGATGATTGCTGCCATGCATGTAGTCGTCGGTCGTTGCTTCCGATCAAATCGATCAGGAATAGAGGAGGATGAATATGCATGTCAATCAATTGCTGAACAGAAAAAAAATGAGAGCTCTAGCTCCCGGCCGTCCAACTAGCTATAGCTAGCTAGCTAGGAAGTTTAGACATTTTTAGCACTGTTTATTCTAAAAATTTCAAATATAGCCTGGTGAGCGTGTAAATTCCATTTTTGGCCCCTTATGTGAGCGTGGAATTACGGGATATTGACATGTGCATGACCGTGCGGTGGGGGAGCGCACGGTGGAATGATATGAAGAACCATTGGTGCATGAGGCATCTTGCGGCGAACTTCCACAGAATGCTCGTAGCAAGAACCTAATGAAGATGTTTAAGAAACTATGTATGCAGAACCAAAAGCGGAAGTTCGAGACCTTGTGGAGGTAGCTCGATCAGGAGACTAGCAAGCATGTGCTGCGTTTCGACCAGACTGAAGCTTGGGCCGTAGAGGGAGGCTCCACGAGAGTTGGGGAGTTCACGCAATAGGTTCAGTCAAATGCACCTGACTTGGAGATGTGGTCTCTGCTACACAACATCGGTGAAGCAAGGTATGAAATCATGACAACTAACATATCCGAGGTGTACAACGGTGTCTTGAAGGGCGTCAGATCCCTACCGATCACGACAATCGTGGAGGAGAGTTGGAACCGTTCTGTCGGGTACTTTTGTCAATAAAGCCATGACGGCAAAGAAGCATCTAGACGAAGTGAGTGCCGAACGATGCATTGAAGCATGTCGGCCCTGGAAGACGACATGGCTATCGCATTCGCAACGACATGGATGACAGCCTGCGTGGGGATCAGGTTCGGCGCCCGAAGTACAGACTCTGCAAGACGATCGCAAAATGACCATGTTCTAGCAATCAAACTCCAAGCAGTAGTTGATAGGTTTTCTTTGAGACTAGTGTGGATATGGCAGAGTATCTCCATGTTCGTAGGGGCTTTGCGAGAACCACAAAGTTTGCCAGCATAATGTATGAGTTCTTAGGATTTTGGAGAGCTCCCCATATCTTAAGAAGGTATCGTAGCGCGGTTGTTGTTAGGACCAACAATGTAAAGGCTCTGTCATAGACTCTTAAAATGGGTACCGATGGTATCGCATGACATGTTTTGACATGGTGGGATATTTATGTTATCTGGATAAAGTTGTACGGTCTTTGCAGAGTGTAAATCTATTCGAATAGCCATGTCTCCGGTCATAGATGACTTGGTGAATCCTCTAGCCTAGTAGTTTTATGTTTTGCAAAGTGGTTCATAGAATGCATGGATAGGGATTCCTTGCATATCTTGTATTGCGGAAGGGTTCTGCTATTGTTTTAAAGTATACAGCAGCAAGCCACTTGTACAGGTATGTTATTTATGATCTAGTATTATTTTCTTATTAAATTTGAATGCTTGTATAACTTTCGGTTACAATCTGCTACTCATTATTGCAAATGAAAGCTTGCTTGGTGCAAAAATAAAAACACTTGGTAGGATAGCTGTCTTTCTTGACATAACCTTGTATATAACATAACTATTCCTTAAAAGTCTTACGGAGTATGATTTTTCATACTTACGATTGTTTGTTGAACATATTCGAAGGATGTGGAAGAGGATCCATCGTATGATCACTTTTACGCTGGCGGTTTTAGTGATGATGACGTCGATCTTTAAGGTTTAGTTCTAGTCAGTTGCCTGTTATTGGGTTGAGGCTACTAGCTAGCTTTTGTTGCCTCTTTATCCTTGTTTTCGCTATAACTTTATATCATGTGAACTATTTGGCCGATCGGCCTTTTTGTTGTAAAACTAATCGCTTATGACTTAATTTTGATTGTTAATTATATCGTGCTACTTTGTTTATTTAATTATATATGGATGTGATATAAATACTATTGTGTGTATATGCTAGCAATTGATCATGAGACTAGCATGGTAAATATATAGGATTTAGAATTAATTTCCTGAGTCGGACATTGTGGCATACCTCTCTAAATCCTAAAGAAATAGGATACGAGTGTTATCCATGAACATGTTAAGTATTTCATAATTAAAGAATTATTGTTCACCTAGCTAGCTATATGTGATGTGTGCATACATATATCGATCATAATTAACTAATTGATCCGGCTTTTAACTTGTGTAGTGTAAAGCAGCAGGTAGCTCTCGGATGAGCGAGCAATGCTAACGGTAGAGACAAGGGCACAAGAATCTTTTTGCTGCCCCCGGCCCCCCGATGGATTGCTCGATCAATAGTTTTTGTAACTGAGAGAGAGAGAGAGAGAGAGAGAGAGAGAGAGAGAGAGAGAGAGAGAGATGACAGATGCAACTTACTACTGCTAATTTGTAGGGCCAGCAATGCAAACTAATGGGAAACCTAGCTTAGCTTTGGTTTCCACGCAGGTTAATTCAACTTTCAACTCCCCTACACAGCTCGCATGCATGCTAGCTCTATGTATACACTAGCTAGCTGCTTCCTTCTGGAAGACGACTAAGCTTAATTAATTTGCCAACTAATTAAACGTACGTGCATCAAGGGCTAGCCCGAGCCTAATCGATCAAAGTTGATTATTCATCTTACATACATACATTAACTTTACAAGCGATTCTGAGAGTTGATTCGGCAGCAGCGCGTGGGGTTTATGGATAGATAGATAGATAGATAGCTAATAATGAACGAGAAAGGGAGACGACAAAGGTCACAGGACGAAGGCATCAACGAACTATATTATGACTCGAGGGAACAATTAATCTATCTGGAGATCGATGAGAGAGACATCTGTTGGTGCACCCTCGAACAAAGTATAAAAACACAAATTAAAGTCCAAAAAATGGTGGTTGAGTAGTGCAAGCTAACGCATGGATGCAAGCATGTTTAGCAGTACGATCCATCCATCCACCATTAGAGGATACACATATATATGCCTGGGTCGAGAGCAGTACGGGCCGGCCGCTACAAATTAATTAATGCAATATTTGCTAGCAGCCGATCAATCATATCGATATCGTCACAGTCAACGAGCAAATCGTACGTTTGTGCTCGTTGATCGGCATTAGCTGCTCGGTTATCTTCACGTACTCCTAGAAATATTAATCTATCTATCATTATATTATATTAGTCGATACCGTAATCGCTATGAAAAGAGAAATATAGTTAAATATTTCATAAGAAAGCATATATAACGTCTAGCCATTAAAAAGGTAGCCCCTAAATTAATATCTACCGTTAATCATGTGATGTAAATATGTTAAGAATTCTTATAAAAAGCAAAATATCTAGCCTCTAATAAGATGAGCCCCAGGGTCCTAAGTATCTGCTGTTAATCTTGTGATATAAAGGAAATCCTTTTCTCTTCCCACACCCTTACGATCTGCCAACTAAAGAGAGAGAAAGAAAGCAACTTGGCCAAAAAAACATCCTGCACGTACGAGAAGAAAAAACCTAGGTCTTTCACAATCACTAAGAAAGAAGAGACGTATGCTAGTAATTCTAACAAAAAGGCAAAGCATCTAATCTTTAATATGTAATTAACTGTATCAAAATTTTCCACATATATGTATTTATGCTTCAATTAATTAGCTAAACATCGATTTACTCGTCAAACTCTAACTTTCGACAGTCAAACTGACAGTCCAATGAACTGATCGACTTGGTCATCTATGTATATGTATACTAGTATATGCTTGTTACTACTTTAGTTAAGTTGTGTTTGCATAAATATATGTGTGCATGCATATATTGTATTTTGTATATATACATAGTCTTGCTCTCTAGAAGCAACAGGCACCCACACAAAGTATATGCATGTATACGTACGTCAGTATTATTAATTGAAAAAACGTAGAAATGTGCTGACTCAAGTTTAATTTCCCCATGAAATCCTTAAGGTACAAGTGCCTAAGTATACATTGACTTTGCCACACTCAAGTTTCTATGGATATCGGCCATGCCTAATTTTGAAGTTAACTTGACGACCTCCAACAGCTGATGCACAAATGATGTAGAACATGAACTCAAAAAGCATGATTGGATCGCATGTACAAAAGGAAAAAAAAATCAACGGTCGTGCAATTAGGCATGCAATTTGATGCAAGACTCCAAATTGAAGGACCAACATGTCTACTCTACATCAGTCATGTTCACATTAACTAGCAGCTACAAGTGTTGTTTAAATAAAGCACACTACATTATTATTAATTAAGTGAGTATGCAAGACAATAAGTGCAATCAAAAGTAGACAAAACTTTGACCAATGATGTAGTAGGAGTAATGTAGATCATGATTAATTACTTAATAAATAAGATCAGTAGGATGGCAGTAAAAATGGTTTCTGTGGAAAAAATATGTTTAAATCTATAATAACCCTTTATAAGTTTGATAGTATATATGTAGTTCAGGTACTGGGCATCACGATGAAATAATCACCTATTAGAAATAATCTTGACTTAGAGTTCAAGGCGTAGCAGAGTTCGTCTCCGTGTGTAACTCAAGTTGAAGTTGTGTCCAACTTGAAGTCCGAATACGTATAATAGTAGAAAATTATTAGCCAATATATTGAGGAGATCGATTTGTAACCAGTTTTGTAAGAAGAAGAAAAGTAAGGAAAAGGAGGATCAAATAAGATAATAGAGAAATTCTCATGTGTTCACTTAGTTTATTTGCGATGTGTGTGTTTTTTCCTGAAGCAAAGTTATCATCACCAAATATGATTCTAAAAAAATATAATCACCAACAATATTCCATCCCAGAATATCTCTGGGAATGATACAAATTAATTAAAACTGCCACCCTATTTTTTACTCTTGTACACGCAGTAGAAGTGGCACCTGCCTCGATCCTCCTGCATTGAAATACTAATCAGGAACAAAACAAACTGCACACACCCACCAATACCTAAACAACAAGCCTTGCTTTTCAGAAGACTCTTAGTCATTTAATTAAATCACATAATTAACCCCGTTTAATTCCTTCTCTTTCTCCTAGCTATTCAATTCCCCTCCTCATGCTTCCATTTACCTTAAGCATATAAATATAGCTAAATATATACAGCCAACTTACTGGAGTGGCTAGCTAGCTAACGATCGAGTTGTGGTACTAAGTACCCGTCTCTACTACCAGTACCAACCAGAGCTAGCCTAGCGCACAAGCTCCCATGAACACCACCGCAATGGAGCAAATGGCCAAGTACTACTGGGGCGCAAGCAGGGGCGTCGCTGGTACGACTAGCCTCAGATCCACCTGGCCGCCGGCGACAGCAGCGCATGGCGCCGGCGAGCCGTCGTGGAGGAGCAGGCGTTTGCGCGGGACGCGGCGGGGCACCTCGGCGGCTGCGTGTGGCCGCCGCGCTCCTACACGTGCAGCTTCTGCCGGCGAGAGTTTCGGTCCGCGCAGGCGCTCGGCGGCCACATGAACGTGCACCGCCGCGACCGCGCTCGCCTCCGGCAGTGTGCCTCCCCGGATCATGACGCCGTCCAGGACACGCAACAACAACAGCCCCGGCCGATCGGCCCTGATCGGCACCCTCAAGCAGTGCTACTCCCCAGCCCTAAATCTACCGGTGATCACCCTCTTAATAAGGATCATGCCATGATGAATTCTACTTCTCCTCCTTCCTACATATCAACCATCATCAAGGAGAGCAAGAACAAGGCATTCATCTCCATGCCTGCGGCGACGGTGAGAGAAGCTGGGGGAAGCGGTGATGATGAGGAGGAGGAGGAGGAGGGGTGGAAGCGGAGGCGTGTCGATCAGCCGCCAGCGGTGGTGCTGCCGTTCCTCGTGCGGCCGTCGGCGTCATGCGAAAGGGAGGGGCTGCGAGGAGTTGATCGTGATGCAAAGGTACCCAAAGAGCTAGTCGCAAGCCCTAGCTCTACTTCACTCCATCTTGTAGGCCGGCAAGAAGTAGATCTGGAGCTTAGGCTTGGGGCTAGCCCTAAAGTTGCATGAACGAGTCCATTAATTTTTGCCGTCTCATGTATTCTGGTCACCATGCATGTCTGCGTGCGTGTGTTCATGCTCCAGCTAGCCGCTCTTCCCCCTGGTCGATCTCTTCTTAATTTGTTTGTGCTCCTTTCAGTCTTGTTCTTGATTCAATCGGAATCCATATGTCTTTTGGCCAAAGGCCTTATTTCTCTACAATATATATGGTTGCATGCATGTCGAATAATTCTACATGTATAGCTCAACACCTCAAGTCATGTTATAATCTGTACCCAAGTGCTGTAAAAGATTGTATGTTAATTGTCTCATTGATACTTCCTCATAAAATTTCCCAACCGGCCGTATGTATAGTTTATAAATTAGAGCATGATCGGATTAGAATGTTTTATCTTTTCATGTTTGCAATTGATGCCGATTTACACATATTTCATTTTATTGATGATCACTAGCTAGCTAGATCATTGGTGCTATCAATTGCATGTTCATATTGATTTCTTGAAAGAACTGCTACCATGGATCGTTCGAGTTTATCGATATGCTCGATTCTTAATCAAGAAATTAAGAGGAGCTTGCTCCTAGGGCCCTTGTGTACATCAGGTAAACTGGAAATCGAAACTAATTGATAACTATCAATATAATTAATTGTTGGTAACATTTAGCTAATGAGATGCCTAGATTTCTTCAACAAACAATTTTCCAAAACATTTCTTCAAACAACATAAATATTAGAGTTTTCGGCGGAGGCTAGCTGTATATTATTCCGTAGTTGATTGAATTTAAAAGCAACGTTCCTAGCTAGCTAGCTATGTGCATCAGTAGAACCAAATTCCTAGCTATATACATATGTTTCATGTTTATCTCGTGATGCCTTAAGTTTGTCTCTCGACTATATTTTGTGATACCCATGGGCACGCTAGCTCAGGTGATGTTGCTTCTTCCACAAGCAGACAGTAGAGACAGCAAAGTGATTGTAACAAATTTGGCTCAGGAGAAAACGCACACATCGCAAATAATCTGAGAGAACACGAAAGAAATTTCTGAAATTCTTTATTCTCTTATTTGCTCCCCCTCTTTCTTTTCTTTTTCTCTCGCTTACAAAATTGGGTACAAGCCTCCTCAATATAAAGGCTAATAATCTCCTACTCGCATACGTATTCAGACTTCAAATTGCACTCAACTTCAACTTAAGTTATACTCGGAGACGGAGTCTACTTCATCTTGAACTCTAAATCAAGATTATTTGTAACAATCTCCCCCTTAATCTTGACTTGACATACTCTAGATTTAGTCTCAATGCATCATGAACTACCAGCCACGCCTCCACATGAAGCGTTCTACATGCAACCTACATGTAGGAACTCAACTCAACTGGTACGGGTCCATCTAGATGCAAAGATTCTAAAACATTGAGGTAGTCGGTCTCAACTACGACTTACTAAACTCATACTTACACATAACAGTGACACATCTCCTCTGCCTTGCTGCGTTGTTTGATCGACGGATGCGCTACACGGATAAGCTGCTGAAACGTGATGACGCGCGGAGCGGATGCCTCGGGAACGCTGCGTGAGATGAGCACAAAACGGAATCGTCGAGACGATTTTTTCAGCGACTCGCTTCTCGCCTAGGCTCTGATACCACTTGTTACAACTTTGATCTCAGGAGAAAACGCACACATTGCAAATAATCTGCGAGAACACGGAAGAAATTTCTAAATTTCTTTATTCTCTTATTTGCTCCCCCTCTTTCTTTTCTTTTTCTCTCGCTAAAGGCTAATAAGACGTATACGTATATAGAGGCGAGCGTGAGACGAGCACAAAGGCTCCCCTCCTCAATATAAAGGCTAATAATCTCCTACTCACATACGTATTCGGACTTCAAGTTAGACTCAACTTCAACTTTAGTTATACTTTGAGACGGACTCTACTTCATCTTGAACTCTAAATTAAAATTATTTGTAACAGTGATGTATGTTCTTGTCTACTTATACACTCCCTTTGTAGGGCACAAACATCGCAGAAAAATGCTTCTCTTATATATTACATCATAGCAAGATTAGATTGATAGAAAGGCGGGTATACTATACATTACAATAATACTTGTTATTATGCATATGTAGTTCTTATCTTTTTTTTTCTCTCCAGATTATTCGTTGCTAATTACTTACCTTTAATCTTGGCACGTTAATTTGGACTTACTATGCAGTGCTTGCATGTCTCCGTTTGATCCATAAACTACTAAATAGTGTGTAGCAAGGTGGTGCATGTTGAATAGATGCTGCTGCCACCACCATTGTTTCGTGAGAGAGAGATGAGAGAGAGAGAAAAAGAGAGAGATGAGAGAGAGAGATGATACATGGATCACAAGATGGTGTAGGGTACTCACCCACACACAATATAATGTATGCCCCTGACACATTCCAGCACAGAAGCACCACGTGCATACGCATGCGATGGATCGACACTGCCAAGGAATAATTCAAACACTCTCTCGTGAGCTCGCATGCACCTCGTCTGGACTCTGGACAATAGGCTGTCGTTTTTTTTTTTTTTTGCGCTTGTGGCTTTGGTGTAGCGTCTGGCTTTTTTTCGAAAGTTAAAATAAACAAAGTGATTTTTTAAAATAAATTCTTCATACGACTTTCTAAGTTCAAAACGATCTGCATGGTATGCTTAATTAACACTACTACAAAAAAATATTATACTAAAAGCCACATCACAGATGGTTCTCTGGAACCATCTGTATTGTAATTATCTAGACGGTTTTACAAGCGTAATCGTCTATATTACTAGCAATGGCTAGAACCGTCTGTGATACATAATTATCACATACGGTTCGGATTAAAAATTGTCTATAATATCTGCAATTATCACAGACAGATCTTAACAAGAAGTTAAAAACTCACAGATGGTTCTTAACAAGAACCGTCTATGAATTATCACAGATGGTTCTTAACAAGAACCGTCTATGAATTATCACAGATGGTTCTTAACAATAACCGTCTGTGACATCTACAATTATCACAGATGATTCGGATTAAAAATTGTTTGTGACGTTGCAATTAAAAACCATTTAAGAATCCAAATTCTCTTACCTTACTTGAGTTGTTGGATCTCCTAAAATCTAAATTCGGTGTGGTTGTTTTTCCAACACAATCCCAGCCAATAGAAACCCACCAACCCCCACCCCATGGATCATAGCTCCCCCTCTCCGTCCCCACACCCATTCCGCCAAAAAATTTCCTACTCAGTAGAATATGGTTCTTATCCATATAACCGTTTATAAATTATCACAGACGGTTCTTAACAAGAAGTTAAGAACCATTTATGAATTATCACAGATGGTTCTAGCAACAAACCGTCCGTTATGTTATACGGATATCTCAGATGGTTTTAGCAATAAATCGTCTATGATGTTATATGGATATCTCATATGGTTCTTTGACAAAACCGCCTATGATATGCTATCACAGACAATTCTAGTAACAAAACCGTCTGTCATATGATATGTTGTACGCTTCAATAGACAAGTATATCAACATACTACCGAATCATTCATGAATAAATCTATCTTTCAATATATCATAAGAAAGAGAAGGTATTCTTTTATAGAATGAAACACAATAGAAATACAATCAAATCAGAAAAGTAAGAAAGGATAAGTTAGAGAGTATTCTTTACATGAATAATTTAGAAATAGATGTACATGCCAAGTTTCATAATTCCACTTGGTTATTTCTTGAAAAAAACAGCCCTTCACGATGATCGACGCGCATATAGCTAGCTTCCTCACTGGGTTCTTCCTCGAGTTTGATGCTATCTCCGAATGGAGGTAACTCGTTAAATTGATTATACTCTTTTTTATCTACGACATTCTCAACTTTAACAATCCTTGTTTTACTATGAAGAACTATGTGGTGGTTCTTATTTACTGGGTCTGTTACATAAAAACTTGAACAACTTGCTTAGCGAGTACAAATGGTTCATCTTTGTATCCGACACATTCAAGGTCCGTAATAGTGACGTCGCACTTGTCGACCTTCACACCCTGTGGAAGTTGAACCCGATGACACCAAACTAGGAGGATCTTAAAAAGTACGTAGTCGAGCTCCTAAATCTCCTCTACAAACCTATAGTAGGAGCTCAACTTGTTCGAGCTCCCAGCGGTATTGAACTGCTCGTGAAATGCATCTATACGGACATCGCTATTCTGGACTGTGCTCTTACTATCCTAAGCTGTTGTATAAAATATGTACCCATTTATATCGTATTGTTGCCATGTTACAATTGTAAATTTTGGCCTTTTTTGCCAACCATCGTAGCATATCATCACTTGATGACCTTCTAGTGAATCGTACCTTTAACCATTCGTTGAACCGGCAGTTGTGCTCTGTCATGATCCAAACCTCCGACCGGCCTAGATTCTCTTGGCATACCACGTCTTTGGTCTCGTTGATGTACAGCGACACTTCAGTCATATGTTGCAAGACTGTGAAATGGGCTTGAGCATACATATCCAGATCGGGAGTGACTGCTTTCCTTCCGATGGTCCTCATACCTTTCAGCCTCTCCTTATGACGAGAAAGAGACACATCTATCTGTCCCACCTGAGCCATGTAGTCGATGTAGAACTCAATAACCTCTTCGGTTACATAACCATCATTGATGCTACCTTCCGGTCAAGATCGATTTTGTACATAGGACTTGAGAATTACCATATATCTCTTGAACAGGTACATATGAAATAGAAATACAGAGCCATATATCTTTATTTCTTTCACAAGGTGAACAATGAGATGGACCATGATATCAAAAAATGACGAAGGAAAATACATCTCAAGATGACATAGAGTCGTCACCATCTTGGCCTGTAGAGTATCTAGTCCATTGGGATTGATGACATTCTGAGCAATTGAGTTAAGGAAATAACATAGCTTCATGAATGCACTCGGATCTTGTTCGGTAAAATAATGTAATTGTAACAGGAAGCATTGTCATCAGCACACGACAATAATAAGACTTTATATCAATTAATTTCAAATCTTCTAAAGAAATAAGTTTCTTCATGATGACGAAGTAACCGGACGGAACTTTCACACCATGCAAGCTCTGTCATAGTTCATTTCTCTCGGCCTTTAGGTATGTTCGGCCTTTATCGTTCTCTTTTGGTGCTAACTCGGTCCTTATATTTATAGCAACCAAGTTACGCCGTGTGTTGACACCATTCTTTATTTTATCATGAATGTTCAGTAAGAAACCAATCAAATTATCACAAGAGATCATGCTAGTTGCTAGCACCCTAAAGTTACTATTTGCCATCACCCAAAGTTGCTTGTTACAAGCACTTAGGTAACGGAATCTGTTATTACTAGCAACGAAGAATTGCTAAATATCATCACCTAGAGTTGCTAGCAGATAAATAATTTTATAATTGCGTCCTTAAAATATATTCAAATCGAGTATAATTTTATTAGACTCATTATATAAATCACAACGGTTTAGATAGAATGTAAATCGGACACTTTGGCTTAATAGATGTGATTATTTAAAGAAAAAACGATGAACCTGTACAAAGCAATAATCGACTAGTAACATGTTGATCTTGTGTTGACTCTACGTGATGGGACTTCATACGGATGGGATATTTATGCTTGCTGCCTGGATTTGACTCGGATCACTTGGGAGAAGTGTGTACAAGAAGAAGATAACCAGAAGAAAAAAAAAAGAATAAGGAAGCATACATTTGTCGAGTGACCATCGTGTTAGTTGTGTCCTAAAGTTAATGTACACAAGAAACCCTATGTATAAAATTCCTGCAAAGAAACTGCAGGATGGCAAATATTTGTCGAGTGAGACTACTTGGTAGTTAATGAATACAGTACGTACACAGGCGCCCCATATATGTTTAGAAACCTAAGAACGGGAAAAAGACGTACATTACTTAAAGCATTGGGAGACATACACATCCATCTCTCCAAACACAAACCATGCACATATACACAAGGAGAGAAGCATGATTGGTCTGCAGTGCATGTTCCAACAACACACGAAAAGCAACGCATATCAAAACAGGTGCAGTATTGAAGCTGATGTTTGAGGGTAGCACATCGCTCTCTTGAATCCAGTTCAGGTTAACTTGGGGTTCAATTCACTGACCCAATAGAAAGAAAAAGTAGAATACTTGTTCTTCTTTTCTTTTGTTAAACAGTTAACGCTGATACACAACATGGTACGGCAGTAAGAAACCCTAATGGCCAACTGTTTTGCTTCCAGATATTTTCAGGTGGATATAGCCAAATGATCAACAACTCATGGCTGGACCCTCTCCCTATGTGACTTTGCATGCTTAGTTGTAATAATCTCCTTCACTTTCCTCATAAATTCTTCTTCTTGCTGTTCCTTGAGGGGCACAATTTGCAAAGAAGAAGACAACACCCAAACCTTGGCATCCAACCTCCTAAGGGCATCTGGATCGCGGTCATAATCCTTCCAGGGAAGTGGAGAAAAAGAAATAAAATTAAGCAGTCCAATGAATTATCACAAAAAAGGAATGCAACATGGTTTAAGAAGGTAATACCTTCTCTGTAACTAAGACAATGGTCTCTTTGTTATGTTGATCCACAAGCTTCCTCACTGTTTCTTGGATTAATTCTAGGTCCTATGGCAGGTAAACAGTCACAGAAAAATAATCACCATGTAATGAATGACAAGGAGCTAGCACTAAGAAACTACAAAATTACAAATGCTATGTGCAAATTGAAACAGGTAGACTATCATAAGCTAACAATAAGAACAATGTGTTACTTCATTTTAGGAAGTGGTTCCTATTAGTGTCCCAATTAGAAAGCCAAGTTACATGACATGCATCATCAAGCTTTCCAATTTACGCACGTTTTTTAAAGTACATGTATCTTGATTTGCTGATGTAAACATTCCTATTTGACAATGCCACAGTGGCAAGAAAGGAAGGGAGATGGCAGTACTTACATGAGCATTGAAGAAATGGTGATCACTGAAATCCAACCTATCAATTTTGAGTGGACCAATCTGCAGAAGCCGATGAGTAAAGATTATTTGCATGTTTTCCTGGCAGGAAGGACAAGCTGACTATTTGTTATCACTGGATTTCAGAGAAGGTTTGTGATGGATTGCGAGTGGTGGAAAGAGAAACTGTGAACTGGGTCAGGAACGAAGTGGATAGCGGAGAGGGACGTGCTCGCCCTCCAGCTGCCGATCGGGATTCTCTCCGGCCAGAGCTAAGGCTCTGAGAAGTTAGGTGAGGAAGAAACTTCTTTATTGCCTAACTCAATTACAGCCGAAGCCTACATATATATAGGACTTTCTGATATTATGGTAAGTATCATATCTGCCAAATCTGCTAATCATACTCGGCAACTGACTCCTTATCCCTAACCAAACACGGACTCTGATACCTAAACTTACAAGCAATAATAGTTTCCAAATGTAATAGCTAACCTACCAAAATCCGGACTGCTATTGCCATTGCCGCTGCACCCACTGTAGCCCGTCATGGCACGATGTCGCCGACGCCAGAACCTGTCGCAACCCTATCTGCACCCAGAACCTGTCGCAACCCTATCTGCACCCACTGACATTTGGCACCGTCTTCTAGTATAACATCTCCCCAAATATGAGTCCACAATATTTCTCCCCACTTGCTGAAACAGCTCGTCCTCAAGCTGAAAATCAGGATATTGCTCATGAAATTCCAATAGAGGAACCCATGAAGCTTCCGACGGCGGACAATCTTTTAATTGAACCAATACCTCCCAACGATCACGGCAAAGATGAGAACGCTGAACCAAATCTGGAGTGGGAACAATTCGGCCATGATGAATCTCCGACAATGAAGGAATAGTAGCGGGTGAATCACCGCGAAAAGATTTAAGCAATGCCACATGGAACACATCATCAATCTTAGCACATGCGGGCAATTGAAGCCGATACGCCACCAAACCAATGCGTCCAGTAATAAAAAAAGGTCCATAAAATTTAGGATTCAATTTTGAAGAAATACGACCTTTGATAGAAACCGCATGACGATGATGCAAGTACGACCAAACCCATTGGCCAACCTGAAACACCACCGGTCGACGTGCACTGTCATGCTGTCGTTTCATAACATCTTGTGCATGTAACAACCGCTCCCTGATTTCCCTTAAAAACTCATAATGGGCTAACAGCTGCTGCTCTATAGCAACCACCGGTGTAGAATGATGGTCTGCAGCCAACAATGGAGGAGGATCACGCCCATACACCACGCGAAAAGGAGTTGTTCGAAGAGCCTTATGATGTGATGAATTATAACAATATTCAGCCCACGGCAGCCATTGAATCCACTATTTTGGACGATCCCCACAAAAACACCGAAGGTACATAGTAATAATTCGATTAAACACCTCAGACTATCAGATTGTAGGTAGAACACCGAACTCATGTGCGACTGAACCCCGGCCAGGCAAAACAACTCCTTCCAAAAATTACTAGTACGGTCACTCACAATCGAAGACAGAATGTCATGAAGTCGGACAATTTCATCAAACAAGGCACGAGCAACCGAACTTGCAGCGTAAGGGTGAGATAGAGCGATGAAATGAGCATACTTAGAAAAACGATCAACAACAATCAAAATCACAGACTTGTCATATAACTTCGGAAAACCTTCCACAAAATCCATAGAAATATCGGCCCACATAGTCCGGGGTACCTCCAATGGTTAAAGCAATCCGGCCGAATGAAGATGCTCGGTCTTATTACGTTGACACACTGGACAACTTTGGACGAACTCACGCACTATCCAAGCCAACCCAATCACATGAAAACTAGCGCTGCATTGATGAAAGGTCTTCTACACCCCTTCATGCCCTGAGCCATGGATGTCAGCCAAGATCTGTTGAAGAAGAGGCGAGGCGGCTGGTATAAACACACGACCCCGATATAAGAGGAGACCATCAGAGAACTGCTATGTCGGGTCTTCCTGCCCTACCAATGCACGGTCACGCAAGGTAGTATAGTCAGCCAAAGATGCTACTTCTTGGCGCAATTGATCAAACCACACGAATTGAGGGCTAGAAATAGCATGTATGGCCGCATTGCCCGCATCTTGCCTGGACAGCATCCGATATAGAATTCAAATGCCCAGGGCGGTATTCGACCACGAAATCGTGTCCAAAGAGCTTACTCACCAAATGATATTGCTGAATCGTGGACAGACGCTGGTCCAGGAGAAATTTGAAACTATAGTAGTCTGTCCGAATGATGAAGGACTGCCCCCACAAATATGGCCTCCAATGGCGCACCGCCTTGACCAATCCAATTAATTCCCGCTCGTAAGCAGCCAATTTCGCATGTTAAGGAGCCACAGTACGGCTGAAGAAAGCAATCGGTCGGGCCCCTTGATGAAGCAATCCACCATAAACGGCTTAGAGAAATCCGGAAGAAGCAACACTGGAACGGAAGTCAGAATGTGTTTTGAGAGTCTGGAATGCCTGTGATGCATCCTCTGACAACATGAATGATTCTTTCTTCAATAGCTTGGTAAGGGGGCCGCCACCACGGGATAATCTTTAATAAATTTCCGATAATATCCCATCAATCCTAGAAATCCGCGCAATGCTCGCACAGACGTCGAAGGTGGCCAATCAAGGATTGCTATCACCTTAGCAAGATCCATGGCCACACCCTAGCTGGAGATAATATGCCCCAAATAGGCCACCGTGGTTTCCCCAAAAAAACATTTAGTTCGTTTGAGAGCCAAACTGTGGGCGCGGAGGACCTGGAACACGGCACACACATGCTGCAAATGTTCCGACCATGACGAACTATAAATCAAAGTATCATCAAAGAAAACCAGAACAAAACACCGTAGAAATTGTTGCAAGGTATCATTCATAAGTGCCTAGAAAGTAGCCGGAGCATTGGTAAGACCAAAGGACATCACCAAGAATTAAAAATGCCCATGATGTGTTCTAAACACGGTCTTCTCAATATCATCTGGATGCATGCGCACCTGGTGATATCCGCTATGCAAATCCAACTTAGTAAAGTAACAGCTCCTTGCAATTCATCAAGAAGTTCATCAACCAACGGGATCGGAAATTTGTCCTTCACCGTTTGTGCATTTAAGGCATGATAATCCACACAAAACCGGCAAGTATCACCCTATTTCTTTACTAGCAGCACCGGAGAAGAGAATGCCAACGTATTGTACCGAATTTTACCTTGCGCCATCATCTCAGCACATTGCCGCTCAATCTCATCTTTCAAGAGATGTGGGTAGCGATATGGTCGGACAGCCATAGCAGCTGCACTCGGACGAAGGCGGATCCGATGATCCTGGCGACGCTATGGAGGAAGTCCACGGGGAGGCTCAAAAAGGTCAGCAAACTCTTGCAGTAGTTCGGCTAATAAATCCTGCCCAACTATGTTTAGAACCAGTGGGACTGATGGTGAAGTGCCAATGCCCTGCCAAGTAACCAGATGATCTGAGTGCCAAAAGGACATTGTGAGCAGCTCAAAGTCCCACACAATGGGTCCAAGTGTTCACAGCCACTGAACGCCAAGGACGATCAAATCCGTCCAATGGAATGGCAAAACAATCGACCGTGAACTCTTCTGTATCAATGGTCAAAGGCACTTGCGGACAGACACCTGCACAAACCACTATCGTCGTTGGCCATGGCCACCTTCATGCCCCTTCGTGGTGACAGCGCAGCCGCGCAGGCCAAGATGACGTGCAGTCTCCTTATCAATAAATGTGTGCGTGGATCCGATATCTAGGAGTGCACTGATGGATTTGCCGGCAATGACCACTTGTGGTTACATGGTCCAACCAGCCTGCACCCTTGTGAGCGCATGGAACGAAATTTCTACTCCTGTCTCATCGGCTGGAACCTCCTCTTCATCCAGCTCAAGCAAGTAAATGCCCTTCATGGAACAACAGTCATTCGGCCTAAACTTCTCAGGACAATTGAAACACATCCCCTTTGCACGTCTTTCTGCCATCTCTGCCGAGGAAAGCTGCTTCCAACGTGTTGGTGGTGTTGTTGCAAGCAGTGGTGGGGATTGCTCATGGATACTCCCAGCCCGTTGGTCAATCGAGCCGACGATGACCACTTCGATGCCCTAGAATCCGACGTTTCCTCCAAGAGTCGTTGCTCATAAGCTTGAGCTAAACTCATAGTCGCCTGCAAATTACTAGGTTTTTGCAGCTCCACATCGGTACTTAAAGGCTTCAAAAGACCGCCTGTGAAGAGTTGTACCTGCTGTGAAGGAGTTAATGGTTCAACGCGACACAACAATGCAAGAAATTTCCACTCATACTCTTCTATCGTTCTTGTCCTTCGTAACTGCGCAAGTTCTCCCAAGGGGTTACTCCGAATAGGACCAAAGCGTATGTTGACGAAATCCACAAATTGAGTCCAAGACAAGATGCCCTCGTCGCGCTCCAGCTGATAATATCACTGTTGCGCAATGCCGATTAGATGATATGCTGCCAGCCAAACCTTTTCTTCTTCCAAAGTATGTTGTTCGCGGAAGAACTGCTCACATCTGTTCAACCAAGGCAATGGATCCTCGACTCCTCCATACATAGGAAAATCAAGTTTATGATACTGTGTTGCCCCTTTTCTTTCTTCTTCTCTCTTATCCCATCTACTGGCCGACCCATCTATCATGCGGCTCCTGGCTCCAGTGTCCACGACGCTAGATGAAGCGTCCTGCCCTCCTTGCTGCAGCCGAGTAATTGCATCCCCATGCTATCGTTGTTGTTGTTTGATCTCAGTGATATCCTTCATCATGATGAAACTGTGAACTGGGTCGGGAACGAAGTGGATAGCAGAGAGGGACGTGCTCGCCCTCTGGCTGCTGACCGGGAGATTCTCTCCGGCCAGAGCTAAGCCGCTGAGACGTCAGGTGAGGAAGAAACTTCTTTATTTCCTAACTCAATTACAGCCGAAGCCTACATATATATAGGACTTCCTGATATGATGGTATCATATCTAGCTGAATCTGATAAGCATACTCGGCAACGGACTCCTTATCCCTAACCAAACACAGACTCTTATACCTTAACTTACAAGCAATAATAGTTTCTGAATGTAATAGCTAACCTACCAAAACCCGGACTGCTATTGAAATTGCTGCCGCACCCACTGTGGCCCGTCACGGCACGTTGTCGCCAACGCCAGAACCTGGTGCAACCCTATCTGCACCCACTGACGTTTGGCGCCGTCTTCTAGTATAACATGCAGTGTTCTAAAAGGCGGTATTAGGCGCTGGGTGGAGCCCCGCCACCGCACCTTGGCAAAAATCGGTGAGCTAGGTGGCCAGCCTACCTATGCGGCCATCGGCGGTCAAAGGCGGGGTGAGAAGATGGTCCAGGTCAGACGGAAGGTGGTCTAGGGAGAGAGAGGCACTTGGTGATCTCTTGTGGGCCTGTGCGTTGCCAGCTGTCGTCATCGCAGATGGCCTGCACCGTGCCAACGCATCCACACGCCGCTGACACCATGTACAGCACCGTCAGCGATCAGATCCAATCAGATCTAGACGTCGGCAACCTCTCCAGAGAGAAAGCGGGAACACCGGGAGAAGGCGGGCGACAGGCCACTGGGAAGCGGGGAAGGGAGGCGAATGCTACTGGGAGGCGGGGAGGCGGCTACTACTGGGGAGGCGGGGAGGAGGTAGCGACAGGGGAGCAAGGGTCGTGGCGACAGAGGAGGCGGCGACGTCTCTGGGAGAGCAAGAGTGGCGGCAATGCAGATCTTATGGGGAGCAGGGAGGCGGCGGCGTCGTTGGGGGAGAAGGGGAGGTGGCACTTGAGGAGAAGGGGAGGCGGTGGCGACAACGTTGGAGGAGAAGGGGAGCGGGGGAGAGAGCAAAGGTGCGGCGAGGCGTGCAGAGTGAGAACGGGGGAGATAGAGAAGAGATAAGGGTGACTGGTGATGCGTGCGAGAGAGAGAAGCGGTGAGAAGTGAACGGGTAGAGAGAGAGGAGGTAAGGGGAGGTAAATGAGCTAGTGGGCTGGCTATATGCATAAATAGGCCCAAAGATTAAATAGGCTAAGAAGAAAATAAAATAAAAATTAATAAACCTCATTTTTAATTCTACCGCCTATGCCCCACCTCGCTGCCCGCCTAGCGCCTAGTGTCTTCTTAAACATTGATAACATGTCCCCCAATATGAGTCCACAACACTATTCCAATACTCATCACTAAAACAATTATTAAATATATAGGAGTAGAGCATTCCATGGAGCTAATATGGATCTTATATTTTTTCATAAATTAACCAGGCTTTGTTATTTGGAAGACCAATGCTCTTTTTTGTAAACTAAATATAACTCAGCTCACAATCATTTTTTAACCTGGAAATACCAAATTTGGAAATAATGTAGTGAATGCCTACTCCAAAAGGCAAGAATTGCAAATTAGTCAGAGAAAAAGATTCAACTATACCCATCATGGCTGTGATGTGATTTGACTACCTATTGTTTATTTTCTATTAGTAGGCATGAAAGGAAGAAAATTATACAGCCATGTACTAAGGTTTACAGGGGGAAATATGTTCCTTAAATTGCAGTTCCAAAGCAGAAAAAACAAGATCTTATTGAGTTGGTTTACATTCTTATTTAATCTTCTTTCTATTGCAAGTTGTCTGAAGGAAGATGAACTATCAGTCCATACTTCGGTTACATATTGATAAACATCAATCCTTACTATCAATAAATAGCACTAAATGTGCAATTGTCTTCTCATGATAGATGGATTAAAAAGCCAGCATTCCATTGTACGGAGAGTAAAGCAAGGGTAAAAGGTTCTAGATAAAGAAAGGAAAACAAGAGTAAACAAAAACTGTACCTCTCTAACTGTATGGATGAAAGCATCTGGGCAGCCAATCGCAGAAACACATAGCATGATCATACCATCCAACACACGAAGCGGCAGTCTCCGTAAGGGTTGGTTAGCTTCAAAAATATGTGATGGGGCCAATTTACTAAAGAACACCGGACATGTTGGACTATTATCATGGACTGTAGATTCAATTGTTTCAAGTTGCGCTTCAGAAGCCTGTGAAGTAATAGATGGTTATTCAGATTACAGAGCACAACTGATGGAATTATTTATTTGCTTGAGGTAAATATCTGCATCTCTCACCTCCTACAGTGCTATCATTGTTCTCACTGATGTAGGACCTCTAATCTTTGCAACAGAAAGAAAAAGCAAGGATCTCCAAAAAGTAAATATAATGGACTACATTTGGTATTTCAACCCTAAGTCCATTCATTGACAAAAAGGGGAAATTTTGAAAGAAATTGTTGGTGAACAGTAAACAATGCACTTTTCTTTTTCTTCACTCTTTCCAAATTACATTTTCCAGCATGGCTCATCAGTTGGAAGTTCCCCTCAACTTACAGTGTTTTCATTTACGAGATCATGGGGGCACCCATGTGCCTAGTGGTACAACATGAGGTTGTGGTGGTTGAGGTCATGGGTTCAAGCCCCCATTCTTCATAAAAACAAAGATATCCAGTTCCTCGATGTGCATTCCCTTCCTCCTTCCCTCCCTCCCTCCCTCCCTCCCTGCAATTTTATTTCACTACTAAAAAGTATAGGAGCACCATAAACAATTTGTCATGTGTCCCTTCAAAACTATGCTTGATTATACGCAGCATTATGTATGCACTATCATTGGCGCATGCAAAGAGCATTCTCAGTTGTTATTTTTAAAAAAAATCATCTGGAAAACACAATAAGCTAACAAAAATCTGAGAGACTGGGACAGTGGGACAAGCACCTACAAGGTCAGCGTGATGAATAACCACAATATCAGCTCGATTAAGTGAGCTCAACGGTTCCCTCATGGATCCTCGCGGGATGAGATGAGTGTTTCCCCAAGGTGTCAACCCATTGACCATCACAATCTCCAAATCTCGAAGTAAGCTTCGATGCTGCCTACAAGGGAAAAGATGTATTACTAAGGCATGCAATAGAACAAATTATATTAGGGGTACAAGATGCCTCTACGTCAGGCATTTACGAAGAAAGATGAACATAAACCATGGTATTGATAGTTTGATTCATATAGGTAGTCACGAATTCTATAAGACAAGTTAACAACAATTTGAATTCTTCATACCTGCATTCCATCATCTAGTATAGCCACTCCAATTTTGGCACTTTTAGTGGATGCCAGGTTGCATGTTGATGAAAGCTTCTCCCCGCGGAAGGTGTCGCAGTGGTCGATATAGCCATACTTTTGCAGCATCGAAGTAGCCACGGCAGCCCTATTTGCACCAACCCCAATCTTGGCCGAAGTATCAGAAAGGCGCCTCTGGAGCATCTTTGACTCATCGCCGCCTGCATAACCCTACAACAGCAAATTTTATGACTGCTGAGCAAATATAGCACCATTACAAGGATACAAGCGTTACTGGCACAAGGAATGAAAAGAAAATTAACCAAAAAAACAAAAAAAAAAGGTGGCATTCTAGTTTGGGACAGCAAATAGCTAAGGATGGGTCTTTATTGATCGAACAATGTAATGCAGTAACGGAATGGACAATAAATAAATAATCTGAATTGAAGAAGTAAGGAAAAGAAAAGAAAAGAGCAGGAGACAGGAGTGGATGGAGCAAGCGAGGAGAGGAGAGGAGAGGTGACCCTTGTTAGGAGCAGGGGCGAGATGCCCATGCTGTGAAACCCGCGGGCCAAGAACTCGACCATGGGGGTCTTGCCGTTGCCTCCCCAGGTGAGGTTGCCGACGCTGACGACGGGCACGGGGAGACGGCGGCGCGGGCGGAGTGGGGAGGAGGAAAGGAGGAGGGGTAGGCGGAGGACGGCGGAGGCGGATGAGAGGAGGGGGAGGAGGAGGGCGCGGTGGAGGAAGGGGAGGTCGGGGACGGCGGAGTCCGGGGTGGCGGAGAGGCGGGCCAGGAGCTGCCTCGCCTTCTCCTCCATCCCCATGTGGCGGCCGGAGGGGAGGCGGATGATGCTGGTTGGGCCTTTCCCTCCTTCCATTAGTAAGGCTTCCTCTCCTCCTTGGGCCTTCCTTTTCCTTTTCCTTTCCTTTCCTTCTTTGCTTAGATACATGACATTGGCCCAACAGCGGCCGCCGACTTGGATTTTGCTCCGAACATCTTCCCGTATTCAACTATTAAACATTGAACTAATTTACTCTCATATTTCTTCTCTACGTAGGCTTAAAATCCGATAGCCTTGTTAATTGTGCTTTCACTTTTGCAAATTATACCTAGACTATCTTCCTTCTGTGCGATTATTTTTTGATCCACCGATCTTTAAACACAGTTTTATTTAGAGTTTTAATTAACCAATAAGCTCAGGCCCACACATTAAGTTTGAACATGTCACTAAGCTAACCGCCTGATAGGTTAGGCCCACCGCCAGTGAGGGAAAGGTAGAGCCAAGCAGAGCAGAGCTTCGATGAGCTCATTGACAGTGAGGGAGGCTACGACTCGACGTTAACATTACGTACCTTGGGTAGAGACGATAGCCAGAATGGTGGATGGTATACGTAGTAGCCGTGCAATAGAGAAAAGGCAGTGGTGGTTCTCCGGTGAACTATGGTGTAGCCAAGAGAGGCATGCATTAGTACTAAAACTAACCTCTTCGGCTCAGGATGATGTCGTAAGACGTTTAGAGCTAGGCTCAGGACCAAATGTCACCAGAGCAGAGACGTCTCCCCCATTGGTGCCATGAACGGCTACAGTGAAGACTATGCGACGGTGGTGCATTTCCAAATTAAATTAGTCAATGAGAATCTAGGGGCTACCAGGGGACTACCGAGGAGGTTGGTGACGTCGAAGAGGCGTTGGAGCGGCCGGTTGACGGTGAACAGGGACGGCGTAGATGACGTCCACGGCATGGGGGCTCCTCAGCGAGGGAGAGCTGTAAGAGAGAGTTGTGTGAGCTTAGGGAAGAGCCGAGGATCCTCTGAGAGCAAGGGATTAGGCTAGGTCTCACTAGAGAACAAGAATGGCTTGTGATGATGGTTTTGGCCGGGCACAAGGATAATGGTTCAATCCCGAAGAACGTTTGTATGATTTACAAAATTAAATGAGGGGAAAAGCTCTGTGGAACATATAACACTAGAGAGCTCACACCATGGTGGAGCTCGGTGGAGCACGCTCACTGACGCGGAGGAAGACGGTGTGTTCCAGGCATGGCGAGGAAGGAAAGGCTATGATTTTCATGGGAATGAAGCAAGGGCGAGATGAGGAATACCATGGCGCAGTTGGATTGGCTTTATAAAGACGGTATGGCCGTGATTGACTCGCCTGAACTCGAGAGCACGGCGGAGCTTTGCGGCCCAGTTCTTCTCAGCGATGTACTTCACAAAGAGAGGACAAAGGCAAGGGGAACTCGGTGAGACAATGCGACTGTTAGGTGAGGCCGAGCAGTTGAGTGGGGAAACCATGGGCACAACGTCAAAAACCAACGACGACGTCATGGCCACAGCAGAGCAGGCACGGTGTGCGTGAGCTGGAAGTCCAAGCCTGCCTGTGTGCCTGGCTCGCAGTGAATGAAGACAAGGTGACCTGATGGGTGGGTCCGGTCCCACTCATCGGTGTTAGGACTTAAGTGACAGAGAGGGCGGCCTAACGTGCGGGCCCCACACGGCAGTGAGAAGGAGATAGTTAAGGTGAGGAGGTAGTTTGGGGAATTTTTAGATGCATCAAATGAGCTCCAATAATTATGAAATTTTTTTGGATGCTCCTAACACAATTCATACCATTGTGTAATTTTTCATAGTTTTATCTGCTCTAAATTGTTCTTGAAAAAAAAATCTTGGAAAGTCTCTGTTCTATGTAACAAGCATCAGTTTGATTTGAATAAATTCAAGAACATATTCAAAAATGTTCACATCTTTATTTCTAGTGCCATGAATATATTTATGAGTTTTTGGGATGATTTTACTATGAATTCTCGTAGGTCACTAAACGATCATCTTTTCATATTCGATTTTGAATTCACATTGCGTTCTTTCCATGTACGTTTCTTTTTAAAAATTTGTGTTTACAAATTACTTTTCTAAAGAAACTCTAATAGAAGCCAAGAAAATAATATGCATGCAAAAAGTTTTGATTTTTTTTCTTATTGAGAGCAATTTTTTGCAAAAACGACTACTCCGAGCGCTAAAATTAAAGAAAATTACTACAGGACAGATTGTTCGTGGAGTCCGTTGATTTTGTGTGCATATATGCAGGCAGCAATACGAAGGTTAGCTAGGAAGCTGAACCAACATTGACCTGCTGACTTGACGTTTCTGGCTTCATCGGCTACCTGCAGGCAGCTTGTCCCTGTCTCAATTAACCTACCTAGCTTTCATCGTATGAACGCTTTCATCGGGCTACATGAACAGTAATACCCATGCAACAACCAATTTTGAATTAAAAGCGTACCTAGGCTATATGTAGACGAAAAGGAAGTCTCGTTAATTTGATCTGCTTGATTTTGATTACTGCTACTACTTAATTAGTCGTGGTAAACTAAAAAGGTCGTGTGAATTTGTGCAGTGGAGGAATAATTAATCTGGTAGCTAGGAAGAAACAGATACAAGTCTATGCTTAATTTCGTGTTAAAGGTAATATATCTTTTTAACGGAATCTTAAAAATGATCTGAAATGTTCACAATATATATTCAGCAACATTACTGCGACTAGCTAGCCAGATACAGTACTAATTTAATGCTTTACCTAGCATGTTTTATCCTTGTTACTCAGATCCGTACGTAGTTTCTCTCTTGCATACGCTATGATCTATTCTTTTCCTCCGAAGTTGACGGTTTTTAGATTTGCTATAGTACTTAACTTTTAAACGGAGTATTTTCTCAAGACGGACTCTACAAGTTAAACGATATACATATTAAAAGCACAACATCCGTACCATCCAAAATCGCAAGTGAGTATCTCTCTCCGTAATATGTACCGTAAACAGCCAAAATTCAAAAATTTTAGTCAAAAGTTCTAAACTGCAGCCGTTATCAAATAGGTCTAGGTAAGTTCTTGAGTGAGACACACCGACGGTCGAGCTAGAAAAGGAACAGCAACCTGCACCTCTTCTTGACGTTGTCGAAGCAGCGCACGCACGGCTCCCAGCATCAATCTGTAGCAAATACTTTCTTAGATACCAAACATGTACAAACTCTCCGAAACAACAAACCTACCAAAAACAAGATCAATTCTTAATTTATTCAACCAGTAAATATAATTAAACTCCTGCATATATGCAACAATATATTCAACTGAAGAAGAGTCGTTGCTCTTTAGACATGCATTAGTTTTGGTTTGCAATTAAGGGGAGAAAATCATTTTGATCAGGTCAATTTCTCTCAAATTTTTTTTTTTGAAAAGGCAGGAGACCTGCCGATTTTATGGTCGTGAGCCATCGCTTTTGCAGCTTAATGCGCGCGTTTGGTGCCTGGCTCTGAGGTTTTCTTTTTTCCACTCTTAACTAACTAACTTGTTGCGCGCATGGTGGTCTGTCCTTAACAAGAAAAGCGAGCTAGCCTCAGTCCATAGCCTAATCAGATGCACACATCTTCATAATGGCAATTTGATTAAGAACCTATATATATTATGCATGCGTGGAATATATATTATGCAAAATCATAAACAAACAGTGATCAGAAATTAAGCTTGTCGATCGTCTCAATCGGAAAAGGATGCATGCATGCATGCATGTGTTCATGTAAGTATATATACAGTACTATCTTGTTCCCAAAAAATTGTGCAGTAGTGTTAATATATAATTACGAAGGAAAGAAGTGTAGAGATATTTTTCTTGCTGTACGTATGCATACATGACGCTTCTATGTATGTAAGTGATGAAGATCCAAGAAGAAACGAGCTATCTTTAATCTCACTCAAGAACCTAACTAGCTAGCTGACTGGACGTGAGCGCGAGGCCATCCAAATCCAACGTACTAGGTAGATAGAGGTAGGTACGTACATATACGCGGCCGGGGCGAATCAATCGATAGACGTACGTATCCGTCTTGAAATGGACAGCTAGCTAGCAGAGTGGATGAGATCGAATTAATCAGTACGTAGCTAGTACAGAAATAATTTTTTTAATTTGTTTGGGGAAGATGGACTGAAGCTGAATTTCAAGCGGCCGGTACGGCTAATTAGTAGTATTATGGGATGGATGGACGACGCCGGTGATCGACGCAGCTATCTGGTGAACTGCAGGTATCGGAGGATTCAGTACTCAAGCGCGCGCGTACCTTGCTGATTCGGTTCATCTATCAATAAATATACACGGATCGTCCATTGTACAGTTGTCTAAAACGATCTTAACTTTTAGTTAAATTTCTTAGCCATTGGATCCAATCATTCATATCCCCTTCTCATCTCATATACAAAACACCCCATCTCTTCCCTCACCCTAATCCCCACCATAACCTCACTGCCGCCACCCTCTCCCCCACCCTCACGAGCCGATAAGGCCTGTCGGCTAGTTCCTCCCCCATGGCCGCTCCTGCGTCCCTCCCTCCCTCGATGCAGGCAAGGCCTACCGGCGATGGAGTGGAGAAGACGATCTCATCGAGTACGAATCTCCACACGTGATGTAAATGTGAGAAAATCGACTGGAGCTTTAGAATTTTTCAGGTGACTATGCATTAGCAATTCCGAATATATAGATATTACTAGGGTGTGTCTAGGTACCATCCGGATGTCAACTGGATGATAGTTAGAAAGAAAATATCCAGATGGTATTTATCAACACCCATATTATTGTTGTTGTTGTTATTGTGCCTTGGGTTTTTCAGGTCGCAGGGACACGTGGAGCAGCTGGTGTGGTGTTGTGTCGAGTACCCACTTGAGTTGGTCTTTTGAGTTCCACACTTTTAGTTAAGAGAATGCATGCAGTGCAAAAGAGGTGAGCAACAGCTAGAGCTTATATAAAAAGGGAGGCTAGCTAGCTAGCTTGGAGCAAGTGGCCCTACTACATACATACATATGAATATGCCATTTCTTCCGCAAGCTACTTGGATCGACCAGTACGTAGTATATATTGGCATCATCGAGCTAGCTAGCTAGCCTGCTTGAATCGATCATCAGGAGGTTAGCCTATCTAGCTAGGATCATCGATCGATGGCTCAGCAGCAGCAGCAGGAGGAGGCGGGCATGGACGTGAGCAGGAACCCGAGCTGCTGCTCAGGCGAGGCGACGACGGCGGACCTGGAGAACGCGCTGGATGTGCCGCCGGTGGTGCGCCAGGACTCGCTCTACAGGGACGCCACCAGAGCAGCCGGAGACAACCACCATGGCCAGGTACGTAGGCATATGCATACTATATTTATATTATTGGATTGGATTGGATATATGGACACCGTGCATGCATATATACATATATATATATATATATATATATATCGCAGGATAGCTGGGCGAGGACACTGCGTCTGGCGTTCCAGTGCGTGGGCGTGCTGTACGGCGACATCGGGACGTCGCCGCTATACGTGTACTCGAGCACCTTCACCGCCGGCATCCGCCACACCGACGACCTCCTCGGTGTCCTCTCCCTCATCATCTACAGCTTCGTCCTCTTCACCATGATCAAGTACGTCTACATCGCCCTCCGCGCAAACGACGACGGAGACGGTACGTACGTACGCCCATCGATCACTAGCTACCACTAAGTCTACTATACATACATACATACATACATACAAGCTTCTTCTTCATCGATTAGATTAATACTAATTCCTGTGATCCAACGAAAAGTTTCAAAAAGAAGTGACACACAGAGAGCGAGAGAGAGAGAGACGAAGAGTGGCCTGCTCATCAGGGTACGTACGTAGCAGGTAGCTTGTGCTTTTCCCAGGTCGATGGGAGTTGAAATACCGCAAGGTTGGCAATGCCATTTTCCAGTGGATCGACTCACTGATCACTCTGGTTTAATTTCACATTAAGACTGCTAGCTGAACATGTGATGCATGGGAATCTTCTGAATTCGTAGCACCTACTAAGGAGGACTCTAGCTTCTGAATTGTGAGATCTGACGACACGTACGTACGAGATGTGCGTGCAGGCGGCACGTTCGCGCTCTATTCGCTCATCTCGCGGCACGCCAAGGTGAGCCTTGTGCCGAACCAGCAGGCGGAAGACGAGCTGCACCTGGACCTGCAGGGGCTGTCCAAGTCCTTCAGCCGGCGACGCGGCGGCGCGACTGGCCTGCAGCTGGCGTCGCCGGCGGTGCGGCGCGCGCAGCGGGTGAAGGAGCTGCTGGAGACGAGCAAGCCGGTGCGGATCTCGCTCTTCCTCCTCACCATCCTCGCCACCGCCATGGTCATCAGCGACGCCTGCCTCACGCCGGCCATCTCCGTGCTCTCCGCCGTCGGAGGCCTCAAGGAGAAGGCGCCCTACCTAACCACAGGTACTCCCTCTCTTCTTTAGTTTTACTCGCTGTTTTTAGACGTTGGCAATATGGTCTCCAATATACACCTTTGATAACTATCTTTTTTTTTTTTCTAATTATATGTTAGTACGCCCCCCCGCAATATGAGTCCAAACTTCACAATGTGCACAAGCCAAAAACGCATTAATTTAAGAAAAACTTAATATTATTAAACTATATATATCTTTACTATTATAAAAAAAGGAGTTGATGGTTGGTCCGGCCTCAACCACCCCTTCTCACATAAAGCAGCGTTGACATGTGACCCCAAAAAACTTGCGCCGAATCTTTCCACCTTCCCATCAAAATATCTTTCTTTCTATGATTTAGTGGTCAAGGTGGATTTTATCTAGACTGCATTGTAGAGTACATGCTGTATTTTTCATCCAGTGCTTAATCTTGTACTAGCTGGATGCTCGTTGCTACGGATTTTAAAATTGTATCATACTATATGTTCTGAAACTAACGGGTGGTAAAATTTTTTAGAACATGCATACAAATATGTTCTAAATTTTTTTTAAAATCCGTCCTACATACATGCGTACATACTAGTTGCTCAATCATCGTCCGATCACGCAAATGAAGGGCCTATTTTTTTCCTCCGAAGTCGGCGGCTTTTAGCTTTTACTATAGTACATAACTTTTAAACGAAGTATTTTCTCAAGACAGGGATCTACAAGTTAAACATCTACATGTCAAAAGTTCAACATCTGTACTAGCCAAAATCCAAGTGAGTATCTGTCTATCTGTAATCTGTACCATAAACAGCTAAAATTTAAAAATTTTAACTAAAAACCATAAGTCACAGCCGTTGCCAAACAGGCCTGTAATCAACTTTGCGTGAAGGGCGTAAATGCATGCTGAAATGGATGGAAAAGCAACAAATTAAGCAGGTAATTAAGTTGTACACTCGATCACTGTGAGTGCAGTGTAGCGTAGCGTAATTTCCATGCAAAGCAGCAGCAGTTAAGCAAATTATTAAGGCAAAGACTGATTGATGCATACATATATGGATTGATAACAGCGTGATAACGAGAAAAGAAAACAGCGTCCATGGATATTAAGTCAAGCGAGGACTTTTTTTTGTAGCAGCTATCGCTCGCCATCAAGCAGTGATAACGAGCCAGCTGGTGGCCTGGCCTGGCCTGGCTGATGCCGCCTCTGCACCATCCCTTCCACCATTGCACACTGTTTGCCCTAGCAAAAAAGCTTCTTGATCGACCTTCTTGTGGCTAGCATGGCCTCGTCCATCAATCCAGGTCTATCAACCCCTTAACTCGAGAAAATGGATCGATGGAGATCGATATGATTGACGGTACGTGAACCTTATTGCATGCTAGCTAGCTAGCTACTTGTTCAAACCTGCAGATACACACGTATGGTACGACTAGGTAAAGATCCGTACGTTGCAACGGAGTCATAAAAATAGTGAGACGGAACTTGCTGTCTGGCCAATTTTACACGTCAAACATTGGAGAGCAAGCGACAAAGAGAAAAGGGTTGCCAGAATGCGCGAGGAGATGGAAAAAGTGGAAGATGTGGACGGTTATATCCTGAGAGAGAGAAGAAGAGAGACGTATAGTCCAAATCAAATCGGATGACCGAGAAGAGAAGAGAAAGAATAAACCAACCACTGCTACTGATAGATTTATAATAGTAAAGATATCGACGTGAAGTTAACTGGACTTTCCAGCCCAGCCCAGCTCAGCCCAACCCAGCCGTACTAGAAACCCATTTAATTGTACGTCTCGTGTTATTCTCCTCGTCTTCTTCTACCCTCAAGCGAGCAACACGACTAGCTTACTCCCTTCGTTTCAGAATAGACACCTTTGATTTTTCACTGTCTGCAAAGTGAATACTTTGGCCGTTAATTTTATGCTAATACGTTTATAAAATGCTATAAAAGTATAATATATAAATATGTTTGTTAGAAAAGTACTGGCGGTACAGAATTGGACTGGTCAAAGTGCTGAAGACTCAAGAGCGTCAGAAGTACATGATCGAGCTCGCTGAACTGCCCACTGCTCCATCACACAGTACTTGAGCTGCCCGAAAATTGAAAGCCCTCTCCTCAAATCAACTCAGCCTTCATTCACTTGTACGTACCTGAAGGTTGGACGCCGCTCGTTTAATTTGTAGGTAAGCCGTCAGATATCGAGGACACACATCTTCTCCAGGCGTCCGTGCAACGATGATGCCGTCACAAAAAGAAAATCAATCAGTCAAACAACTTTTATACAGCGATATGAATGATCGACTGGTGCTATGCTCCTTGGTAGTGAATTCGTGAATTTATTTACAGTCGATCTGAACATGAAGTGAAATGAAATGACAATTTCTGCTCTGCTGCGTCCATAAACTGCAGACCAGATCGTTTGGATCACGGTGGGCATCCTGGTGGTTCTGTTCGCGGTGCAGCGCTTCGGCTCGGAGAAGGTGGGCTACTTCTTCGCGCCGGTGATCCTGCTCTGGCTGCTGCTCATCGGCGGCGTCGGCGTCTACAACCTCGTCACCTACGACGTCGGCGTGCTCAGCGCCTTGAACCCCAAGTACATCGTCGACTACTTCCGCCGGAACAGGAAGGAGGCCTGGGTCTCCCTCGGCGGCATCCTCCTCTGCTTCACCGGCACCGAGGCCCTCTTCGCCGACCTCGGCTACTTCAGCATCCGCTCCATCCAGCTCAGCTTCGGCTTCGGCCTCGTCCCCTCCGTGCTGCTCGCCTACGCCGGCCAGGCCGCCTTCCTCCGCGAGCACCCCGAGCACGTGGCCAACACCTTCTACAGGTCCACGCCGCTCGCCCTCTTCTGGCCCACCTTCGTGCTCGCCATCGCCGCCTCCATCATCGGCAGCCAGGCCATGATCTCCTGCGCCTTCGCCACCATCTCCCACTCGCAGGCCATGGGCTGCTTCCCGCGCGTCAAGATCCTGCACACCTCCAAGCAGTACCAGGGCCAGCTCTACATCCCCGAGGTCAACTTCCTGCTCGGCGCCGCCGCCTGCGTCGTCACCGTGGCCTTCAAGACCACCGTCGTCATCGGCGAGGCGCACGGCATCTGCGTCGTCCTCGTCATGCTCATCACCACGCTGCTGCTCACCGTCGTCATGCTGCTCGTCTGGAAGGTGAACGCCTGCTGGGTGGCGCTCTTCTTTGCCGTCTTCGCCTCCAGCGAGTCCGTGTACCTCTCCTCGGTGCTCTACAAGTTCCTGCACGGCGGCTACATCCCGGTGGGCATCTCGGCGGTGCTGGTGGCCGTGATGGTGGTGTGGCACTACGTGCACGTGAAGCGGTACAAGTACGAGCTGGAGCGCACGGTGTCGCACGGCAGGGTGCGGGAGCTGCTGGTCGGCAAGGCAAGGGTGCCCGGCGTGGGGCTCTTCTACACGGAGCTGGTGCAGGGCATCCCGCCGGTGTTCCCGCACCTCATCGAGAAGATCCCCTCCATCCACGCGGTGCTCCTCTTCGTCTCCGTCAAGCACCTCCCCGTGCCGCACGTGGACGCGTCCGAGCGCTTCCTCTTCCGGCAGGTGGAGCGCACGCTGTTCCGCTGCGTGGCGCGCTACGGCTACCGGGACCCGCTCGAGGAGGCCAGGGACTTCGTGGCCAGCCTCGCGGAGCGCCTCCAGTACTACATCCGCGACGTCAACCTCTACGGCGTCGACATCACGGAGCGCGAGCAGCCGGCCGGCAAGGTCAGCTACCCGAGCTCGCGCTGCGACAGCATCAGCCGTGGCGCCGCGCCCATGGGCATGATGCGCTCGGCGTCCTACACGGATAGCAGGGAGGGGGGGCAGCTGTCGCGGGCTCGGTCCATCTTCGCGGAGGACATGCTGACGCCGGCGGAGTCGTTCTCGGAGCTGGCGAGCGGGCAGGGGCTGCCGCAGCAGGGGGCGAGCGGGCACCAGCAGCAGCTGCTGAAGATGAGCCTGGAGGAGATGACGAGGATCGAGGAGGAACAGCTGCTGATCCAGCGCGAGATGGAGAAGGGGGTGGTGTACATCCTGGGCGAGAGCGAGGTGGTGGCGCGGCCGCACTCGTCGCTGCTCAAGAAGGTGATGGTCAACTACGCCTACGCCTTCCTCCGGAAGAACTGCAGACAGGGGGAGAAGATGCTCGCCATCCCCAGGAGCCAGGTGCTCAAGGTTGGCATGTCCTACGAGATCTAGTACTGGTCATCTAGGCAGCAGGCTCCATCAACCATTCAACATGCCCTTCCTTCTTATATTATTAGTAGGGTGATGATAAACATCACCCGAATGTTTTCTTCATAACTATCATTCAGATTTGTGACCATTGGATTAGAGATCCAACGGTCATGAATTCTCCCCCCACCCCCTCTAAAAAAATCTCCCCCTCTTTAAAAAAAGAGGGGCCGTTAGATCTCTAATCCAACAGTCTCAAATCTGAATGATTGTTAGAAAGAAAACATCCAGATGATACCTACACACATCCAGTATCTAGTGTCTTCGAGGTAAAGTTAATGACCTCGAAACCCAATTCATACCCGTCATTCCCTCGCACAGGATTCCCTACAATAGAGAAAAAAATATGTCAGTGTCTGTACGAAATATACATTAAAAGTATATATCAGTGTCCGTACAAAATATACATTAAAATTTACGAAAAAAGAATGTGGCAACATTACGATTGAACTTAATTTTAAACACACGAAAATTTACATTGCAGAATATTACTCCGTTGAGAGTTACATTGCATGGCATGTCGGCCTTACAAAGCTTGAACGAGTATACAGGCGAACTAGGTCTATTCGGGTAGTTCCTCATGAAGTGCCCCGCTGTCTTGTATAGCTTGTACTTTTATGGTCTCGCCCGTTGGCTACGTTGACTGTCATCCATACTATTGCCGATGCGGTGGGACTGATGTCTTTCACAATAGGATTGCTTTAGTGCATCGTTCGGCACTCACTGCACTTTTCTCGGCCAAAGGCCCCTGTAATATATGTCCACCCTGTAGAAGTTGAACTTAGTGTTTCAAATCCCGCACAAATGATGGAAGTCGTAGTACTTTGAAACATACTACATGGAGGACTACCGCCAAGTAGTGCAAGCGGCATTAGCAAGGCTTGTGAATGAGCTTTGGCTTGTTGCACGTACAAGTCGCCATTTCGCCGATGGTGCATGCATACTTGTGATCGCCTCTGGCGTGGCCCATAATGTACTTCTCCCTCAAACGGACATTTATCTTTTTCCTCACCCCGTTTATATATGGTCCGAGCGACATGCGAATGATCTTTCCTTATTTTCTGCTCCACATGCGCCTACATCACTTCTGAGAATTGCTTCCCTTCATCTAGGTACTTTTTCGCAATCATGGATCCGTTAACAAAGTAATTGATAGTGTGGTTCCAACTCTCATCCATAATTGCAGTGATTAAAAGGGAGCGCACACCCTTCCGCATAACGTTGTACACCTCGGATATGTTAATCGTCATAATCCTGTACCTCGCACCCTTGGTGTCATGAAGCAGGTACCATTTCTCTAAGTCAAGGGCATGCAAATTAATCCACTGGGTGAACTCACGCGTTGCTGTGGGAGCGTCTTGAGCTACGGCTAGTTCCACTCCCTGTGACTCCCTCACATGCCTCAAGGTCTCTTCATCAACCTCTCATCATATTGCATTGACCTTGCACCTCTGGTTCTGCATGCAGAGGTTCTTAAACTTCTTCATCAACTTCTTATTACAAAACGGGTGTGGAAGTTCTTCTAGGGGTGGTGGCCAAGGCCGTCAGAATCGGAAGTTTGATAAGGCAAAAGTGATGTGTTATAATTGATTATGGGAACTTTTCTTCAGAATGCCCCAAGCCGACGATGAAGAAAATGTTTCTTGTTGCAGCGCTCAGCGATGATGAATCAACGGTGCTCTGATGAAGAGTTGAGTCAGGGACGTTGAGAACATATGTCGTCGTCCAAACTCAAGTAAGGTAGAAAGAAATCGGAACGTTAAGGAGATGTGTCACCGGTTTGTGTCAAGTATAAGTTTAGTAAGTCGTAGTTGAGTCCGACTGCCTCAATATTTTAGAATTTTTGCATCTGGATGGACCCGTACCAGTTGAGTTGAGTTTCTACATGTAGTTTGTATGTAGAATGTTTCATGTGGAGGTGTGGCCGGTAGTTCATAATGCATTGAGATTAAAACTAGAGTATGCCAAGTTAAAATTAAGAGAGAGATTGTTATAAATAATCTTGACTTAGAGTCCATGATGCAATAGAGTCCGTTTCTGTGTGTAACTCAAGTTGAAGTTGTGTCCAACTTGAAGTCCGAATACGTATGCTAGTAGAAGAGTATTAGCCTCTATATTGAGAAGGCTTGTAACCAGTTTTATAAGAAGAAGAAAAAGAGAAGAGATGGGAGCAAGTAAGATAATAGAGAAATTCAGAAATTCTCATGTGTTCTTTTAGTTTATTTGCTATATGTGCGTTTTCTCCTGGAACAAAGTTAACAGAACATTTTTAACCAACCATTGTTGCATTTGAGGCCAGCTATTGCATGGTGCTCTCAGATTATGCCCTGACCTGACCCTGGCTGGCACTAGGATGAAAGAGTCTCATGCTACTAATGTTACACGCTCTATGTATCGAACCAGTGATTAAATATAACCTAGATTTTTATTTTATTTTATTTGTTCTCTGAAGTGCACATGTCAATACACATGGTGTTCAGTCGAGTCTTGAGAGGTGGCGGCATGTGTAGGACGGACAGGAGGACTGAAGAGCAAGTCCTTGACCAACTGTTTGGAGTTATCACTGGGCGAGGTGATGCCGTCCCCGTCGTGGTAGATGCAGTGGATGACCCTCGCAAGGTTGAGGCAGACGTTGGCCATGCTGTCGGCAGAGCACGGGCCGGCGCCGGCGGTGGAGGCCGCCAGCTCCTTGTTGAACTCCTTCCAGGTGTCGGCAATGGCGTCTCCCACGGCGTCGCGGGCTTCTTGCTCGCTCGCGCGCTTGTCCATCATGCAGCAGGCGATGGACGACGGGGCGTCGCCTCGCTCGGACTCGGCCTGCAGTGAAATAACGCAGCATGCATGTAATCCTGATTATTTCAGCATGTCTCCGATCGAGCACGACTCATGAAAGAAGAAGGATGAGCTGACTGACTCACGGACCTGGTGCGTTGCGCAGTCGTTGCAGAGTCGAAAGATCCTGGAAGACAACTCGACTAGCCTCGGGTAGTCGATGCTGCTGCTGCTGTTGCTGCTGTTTTTGCTGCTGTTCTTTTTGCCCAGACATGAATCTATTGTCATTATAATCATCTGCTGCTGCTGCTGCTTTGAAAGATCGTCGCTTTGTTCGAGCAGACATGGAGAGGCATGGAGCAGTAGGAGAGGCCCGGTTGATGTGATCCACCCGTTGTCGAGGTACTCGTCAAAGCCTGGCCTGTAACTCTGGTACTGCCACTTCGCCTCCACCAGGAACCCCTTACACAGGTCGTGCCACTGCCATGCCATGCACATCTCTCAGTTAGTTAAACTCCAAACCAAACGTCTCTTAGTTAGGTTAATTACTTACTGCGTTCTTGTAGAGTGGGAGCACATCGTGGCCTCGATCCTTCAGGACTCGATCTGCTGCGGTGACTGAAGTCGTCCAGATAGCTGAGTACATCGCCTTCATGTACTCCGGGAGTGCTGCCTCTGCCGCTAAAACGTCGTCCCATCTGCAAGGGAATGTTCAGTGCAGAGTTGAATTCATCTTGGTTAATCTCCAATTCTTACCGTCCGATGGCGTCTGTGAAAGCTGCGAGCTCGTCGAGCGTTCCGTAGACATCGTAGATGTCGTCGAGATGAACGATGAGGGAGCTCACTTTGGCCAGCACCTCCCGGCATCCCGCGAGGCGCGGCTCCGGCGCAATGCACGTCGCGCAGAAGAAGCACTCCACCAGCCGATCCCTCGCAAACGGCAGCTTCTCGCCAAGCCCGGTCTCCTTCCACCACCTGATCCACGGGCGTTCAATGATCCATCAGACTTACCGATCAGCATGCATGAAACTACTCCGATTAATACCTACTTCGTTATCTGTAGAAGCTCTCCGCGATGAAGAGCTTGCACGAGGTTGAAGTCGACTCTAGCCAGCTGCAGAATGGAGGGATCAATCCGACAGCCCTCGTCGCCGCCGTTGCTGCAGCGCTCTTTCAGTGACCAGATCGCCTGCAGCCTCGGAGCCCTCCAGTGCAGAGGGGGGAGGGCGCCTCCGATCCTTTCCCTTTGGTTAGGTCCCGTCAGTTCTTTGAGGCTTTCGATGGCGAACGCTCTTGCTCTGTCAAGCACGGCCTCTCCCGGGAAGGCGAGGTACGAAGCTTCGTAGAGGGCAACGAATCCATCTACGTCATCTGGGTTGGCAGCTTTGAAACCACCCTTGTCATCTATGAACGCACCGAAAATATCTACAAATTAAGAAAAAGAAGAGTAAACTGGTCTGCCTTGCATTTAGTCGAGCTGCGTGCAGGGGAAAATTAAAAAAAGAACCTTTTCTTCTTGATTACCTGTAGACGCAGGAAGTCCATGCCCTCTCAGCATTCTGAATAGAAGCGCTGTTGAAGACAGATCGTCCTTCAGGCGATGATGTACACCTTCGACGTGCATGGACATGAGGCTGCTGTTGATCTCCTCCTCAAAATGGTAGGCAACACCAAAGCTTTGCAGCTGATGGATGATTCTGAGTCTAGTAGGCAGCTCCTCTTCCTCCTTGAGCAGCATCTGCCTCACTCTGTCCTTCAAGGTCGTTTGGAGTGAGCTTTGCTCGCCAGGCTGCACCAACTTATTAAAACTATATACGTGAGTCATCTAACTCCCTGCAGCCTATTTTCTCAAATATAACAGTGATCGGTAGAGCAAAAAAAAAAAAAAAAAAGAGGGCCATGATGCCATGCATATCTGTTAACTCATTATAAATGTATACCATATTGGTTTGTAATAACTAATTCTTTTTTGAAGGGAAGCAGAAGCTCTGCTTTTCATTAATTCATTGAACAAGGGATAGAATGCAAGGTTGCACGATATTGCATACGCATGCACCTCGATATTGCCATGGCCACCGACGTCGTTGAGGGCTTCCTGCTGCTGCAGCGAGCAAATGGCCGAGCCGTAGTCCCAGGTGCTGGGCTGGTAGTTGGCCGACCGCCGGTGCAACACGGGCGGCGCCGCCACCTGTTCGGAGCACACGGCGGTTACCCCCGCAGCCGACGCCATGCTATACATATCTATATATCCAGCTTAATTAATGTGTACAGCTGATTATATAATGGCTTCGATCTGTAGCAAATAAAAACTAGCTAGCTAGTAAATGTAAATCGATCTACTTCGATCACTTGGTTTGGCTGATCTGGTATATATGCAGATGGATCAAACTACTCCGATTCATGGCCTCGCGAATGGCCTATTTATACGCGGACAAGCACAGCTACTCGGCTAGCTAGCTCGTATATCTGACAAGTATGTATTATTGAGTTGCATGCACCAACCAGTTCACCCAAAAACTTAAGCTGATGAGGAAAGATAGGCAATTCACTTATACTTCAACACTCCCCCTCACGTGTAGGCTCCCTTAGGCCTAATACGTGGAATAGAAGTGGACTGCAATTAATTTTTAATTGCGTCGGTAGTCTTGAACTCGAGACCTCTTGGCTCTGATACCATATTGAGTTGCATGCACCAACCAGTTCACCCAAAAGCTTAAGCTGATGAGGAAAGATAGGCAATTCACTTATACTTCAACATGTATGGCCGGGCAAGCTGGTATGTAATCGTTAAGGTGCATGCATCTGACTGCGACTCATCTATACGCGCCAACCATATACCCGGAACACAAATCTGTCTTACTAGCTGTGCCCGCAAAACTCCAGTCATCTATACGCAGTCAACCATATAATCCTAGGCATCATGAAACATGCGCAAACGCTGTTCGTCCTTTCTGCTCTACAATCGGTTTCAACCTCAAACACATTTCCTGACCGGCTTTTTAATTAGCACCGTACGAGATGTTGTATACATATCCCCCTAGTTAGAGGTCCAGTTTCTGTCTTTTGATTTTTAGTTTTTTAATTTCATTTTTTACCTTTTTAGGTTTTTTATATTTTATTTTCTCTCTTATTTCTTTGCATAATTTGTTTCTATTTTTAATTTTAATTACGCTGAAAAAGCTAACAGCAACTACAGCATAAAAAGACAGTTGTAGTGTAAAAAACCAGAAGCTCGGGTTTAAAAGATCAAATGAGCACCACCGCGTGCCAAATCATGCTTGCAACATATGTGCGTGTACTATATAAACGCACGTAGGGATCGACCCAAGTGTGAACGTGGTCGACTTTGCAACATATTAGCCGAATCCCCTAATTTGCACGGCTAGATTCTATAATACACTATACATAGACTTATATTTGAAAATAGAGTTGTGTTTCTTAGACAACTTTAACATATGTGATTAAAATATAATTGTATTTTCTATATAACTGCAATAGCCATAATATATATCTTTTCTATTTGTAACGTTATAATTTATGTGAGACCATGTGGAGGTCACCTCATAGTTGTGATGAGTAATTGACTCTTAGATTAGAGTTTGTGGAAATGTTGAATTTGATTTTTGAGGTCTGTGCAAAAGGTTGCTGTCTCTACGACCACTGTGTTCGACTTTGTGGTCGGCAATCGGTTTTACGACTTGGTGGTCGGCAGAAGCTTTTACGACCTGGTGATCGGCAGGTGCTACTATGATTTGGTGGTCGTAGCTTCTGCTGGTCGATAGTCGTAGCTTCTGCTGGCTGTGATCGATAGTCGTAGCTCTGTCTGGCTGTGATTGATAGTTGAAAGTCGTAGTGACCAGGTTGATAAAGTCGTAGGCACAGTGAACGATGGTCGTAACATCTGCTACATAGTCGTAGCATGTGTTTCTTGGTTGTAGTGACTTGTGTGATGGTCGTAACGACTTACTGAATGGCCGTAGACTGCTAGTAGAATTTCATGGGTTACGAGTACTTTTGTTTTATGCATCAGAATAGTCGTAAATTACAGCTGATCAGCTGATGGGCCAAAATATGCGACCAGCGCGCTACCTGTGACTGCGGTCAGGGCCCAAGCGGGAATGCGCTGCGCAGCTTAGCTGAGTTGAGCTGAACAAGAATAAAAATACTTAATACCAAAACATATACATAATATATGTATAGTATATCTAATATATAACGGCTTTTTTATCAAAAATTTGAAGTGTTCAAGTGAACATCCGTGACCTCAGTAGGATCCGCCCATGTCTGACTGCGACTCATCTATACGCGCCAATCACATACAGGAACACAAATTTGTCACGCTAGCTGCGCCTGCAAAACTCATGTACATTTCTTGTACTGTGTGCGTCTCACATACAGTCAATAGTCCTAGTCGTTATGAAACATGAGCAAATGCGTTGCTCGATTTTCTACGGTATTTAGTTTTTAAATAAAAAATATTTTTAAGATAAAGTCTGCTAATTGATTATAGTATATATTATAGTGATTTTATTTATATTAGTCAGAATTGTATGTGAGCGCCTCTCTCTACAAACTTTCCTACGAGTATTCCAACGCGATCCTGATTCCACGCGACAGGTTTCTAACCATTCTATGCCCATCTTCCACAAACATTAACCATAATAAAAAGAAAATGGTAAAAAAAGAAAGAAAAATCTACGTCACTTACTTTTTGATAGGTCGAGATTAATCAGATAAGGTTGAAGTAGATCGGTACATGCCTAATTCTATGACGTGCATGTGCAATGGTCAACGTACACGCAGCTGCGACTGCAAACACTAGCTGGTCATTCCTTTCACCTGGCCTGCATTAGTACTAGTCTTCATTCATTGTAGACTTTGACTGCCGATTATTGTTGTACGGGTGCCCATCCATAGTGCCGTCAGAATATTTAACATCCTAATTTTTAGAGTTTTTTAAAATTTTTAAAATAAAAATAATTATTTAAATTTTTATTAAATTAATTGAAACTAATTTTGAATTTCTTTAAATTAAAAAGATTTAATGTGAATAAAATAAATACCAATTAAATTAAAATCAGTTTTATTTGGGTTCCTTGTGTTACAAAGAATTTTCTGTATTTTTTGAGATTTTTGGAGTTTATTTACTACTTATTGGAGCTCAATTTGAATTATCCCCATTTCTGGAAACATTGCAAAATCCCTTACGGGCCGAATTCCTTTGCGTCAACCTATCTTCTTCCTTTTTGGTCCAGTCTGCTTTTCCTCCGTGCAACCTGCCTTCTCCTCATCCCATCCTGTTCCTTGGCCCATGTCTCGTCGGCATGGCCCATCGCTTCCGCGCCACGCGTCATCCCCGTACCACCTCTGCGTCTCCATCTTTGCGCTCAGCCACTGATAGTGGGACCTCGCTATCAGACGCACCGCCCTGCCAGCGTCTAAGCGCGCTAGGTCGGAGAAGTTGTTGGGATTGGGGCACGTCGAACCGCCGCGCCGGGGACGTGTTTGCGGCGCTGAAGAAGGTACCAGAGGACCATGTCCCTGCGGCTCGCGCACCGGGTCTCGGGCAGCTCGGCGTCGGCACCGGCGAGGCAAGTGGCGCAGTCGGACCGCTCGGCGTCGGCGAAGCACATGGCGAGGCCGTAGATTGTGCCCGCCGCATCGCCGCCGTCGAAGGTGGCGTTCAAGAAGATGGCGCTGGCGGCGACCACGTGTTGGAGGGAGGCCTGGAGCCGGAGGAGGTTGGCCTCGAAGACATGGCATGATCCATGCGAAAGCTGAATCTTGTTGCATACATTGTCGGGAGAAGACATTGCACCGACACGGCAACACCGCCGATCAGGTCGGAACCCAGAGCAGTTTGGAGTCGAATGCAACGCAAAATCGTCAAAGGATTGTGCCAGAAATGACTAAATGCAGATCACCTAGTAGCTTGGAGCCAGGATGAAGGCTTGCGCGTGTTGCGAGCGGAAGGAGACTGACAGCCACCGGGCTGGAAGAAGGCGAGGCAACAGGTTTGACTTGGGGAGGGTGTCTGGTCTCACCGGAGCCGGCTGCATGCCAATCTATTCCATTCCACCGGCAACCAATCTACACGTTTGCCCAGGTCGTCTGGAAAAGACTCCAGCTAGAGAGCACCACTAGTATCTTGTCAAACAAAAGCTGGAGCCGTCAGTTAGTTAATCATCCACCTATTTACCAAGCTAAAGAACACTATTTCTCAAGTTAAACATTCTCAAAACTTAGTTTCCCCCCCTCCTCTGTAGCCAAAACCATTTGCACCCATCGGTAAAAAAAAAGAACAGCAGTACAGAGAAATTCAGTTTTAGGAACATCAATGAAGCACTAGTATGATCATTACTTTGTTTGAAGGGTAAAATCACCGATGACAATGGGCCAAGAGATTCGTCTTCTTATCAACATCATCAGCCAGTGTTAGGAATTCGTGTGGGAACTGCTAGAATTAGGCACAGCATAACCAGCAACAAAAAGAAAGGCCAAATTCATTCACATGCAACACCTGAAGTTCATATAAGATGATCCATCAAGAACACTTTGATGCTTTCATAAACACGGCTCATACACCAGCATTCAACTCTTTGCCAGAAGTGAGCTCTGGACAGTTCAAGTTTATCCAGAATTCTTAGCATAACATCGTACAAACCCTCTAGTTAATAGGGTGGTGTTGCGCTGACACTCGCTTAGGAGGAAGCTTCCGGAGGATGAAAAGGACAAGACCTGAAGGCAGTATCTCTGTCAACTGTAAATGTGAGTGAAGGTGTATGAGTGTTGGTACAGGGAGTACATCTATGTAAGAATACTATCAGTGGTAATGATTTTACGATGGTACTTACCGTGTAATAGAAGAAATCTAGGATTGGATGATCCAAAACCTCCAGAGATACATCAGGATCGAATGCAGACAATGCCATCTACCATCAGGTACAAGCAAGGGACAAGGGGAAACATTAAAAGTAAGACAACAAAAGCACACATCTATGTACATGTGGGATGTCCTGGAACTGGATTTGTAACCACAAACATGGTGGATCTTATCAAACAGTCCACAGCAACATCAGGTGCAGTAAACATTAGGATGATACGTTTGGTGGAATCACATTCGTACGAAACTGTCCACACAGGTCTACATCTGAGCTCTACTTTGAGACCAACCAAGAAGAATTACGCGTGATTCTTGAACGCCTATCAATGAGCCATGAAGAATCAAATACTCACCACAATGCATCTTATCAGGAAACAGGAACAACAGATTGCGGTCACAGTCCCAACCTGAGGCAATTCAAGAAATGCACATTAGAATGAAAATTCTGGAGGCCACAAAAACAGTTAACATTTTTTTTAAAAAAAATACTGATAATCAAACAGCACCAGCTTTCTTATTAACAAACCAGAAAACAACTGAATACTATAATGCAAAAGGGCAAGGCAACACAGTATTTTACCGCAGTTACAGAACTCTGTGCACCAAGTTGTGAACACCACAAAAGAAGTGCATGTTCAATTGTTATCATTTTCCAGTATTTCAAGTTAAAACTAACATTTGTTATAGGTGAAGGTCTACCAAACGAAGTTGACAGGCCCCAACAACATGTTAGGCCATTCATGTGCACCTGAACAGGGAATATGTTTCAAGCTATTTATTGAAGGGTGCGGTCACCTCGTAAAGCTTCTTTCTTCGCCCTTTTGATTCAATGGGGAAACGTCTCAGCAAGAAAAACAACCTGCGGGAAAACAACAGCACATCTTACCAATAAAACACTGAACAATTAAGGAAGAGAGTACAATAACAAGAGATAATGGACGCTGAGTTACCTTCCACCGTATGCTGAAAAGCCAAGAAGAGCCACAAGGGAGACAGCTACTATGAAGATTTTGCTCACCAGCTCAGCCGACGGATTATCGTTTATTCCGAGGTATACCCAAATACAAACCTGTCCAGATCTCCAAAGAGAGGCAGCAACCGTAGTTAAGAAAGATCAAATATGCACTTATAGGAAGCAATCAAGTGAAGCAGCAACATACCTGAATCACATATACGATGCTATTAACGGCTATGTATATAATCCTCAACCTATCTGTCGGAAGACTCCTAGCCTGCAAAACACAAACAATTTTTTTCTGCGTAACTCGGATCATCTCTTGGATAAAGATGAGCAATAAAGAGGGTAAGATGAAGGGTAAAGAATCCGTAGTAAGCACCTGATGGTATATTTCTGCCCAGAAAAGCACAAGTAAGGTGTAGGTCGAGAAAAACAACAACCCGGGGAGGTCTAGCAACACCAACTTATATACCTGTTGGAACAGAAGGAGGAACCCAGTTTTTAATCTTGGTCAATTACTACAACACGAGCCCCCAACCACTGTACTCAAGTAAATTTCTTACTTTTGTTCGGAGAAGGAAGACGGAGACGTGGAATCCAAACACAACAGCACGAACTGCAGCGACAAGTGTTCGGTACTTGGATGGGTTAGTAGGTATGCTTGATGGAGTAGTTGCATATCAGAGATGAGAAAAGGTAAGGTGAAAAGGAAAGGATTGGGAGATGAGATCCCACGTTACATTACCCCCATTGACAACGAAGTTCATGAGGTGGAACACCTTCTGCGTGGTCCAGCCGAATTCGGGCACTCGCCGCTGGATCCTGATCAATTGAATCTGCAAGCGAGTAGGTAGCGACACAACCAAAGATAAGGGACTAATGATGCACCGGATACCCTCAAATCTAAGGCCGCAACCTCTTCATGCGTTGCAAGAGCGCAGAAAGGTTCGATTTTTACAGCAAGGGCGCCGTTAATGGGGGCGAAAACTAGTGCAGATCAAGCACCAGCCATTCGCCCAAGTGGTCGACAGTCAGAAGAGGACGGTTTGGGTGAGGGGGAGGGACTGACCAGGGCGACGGCGGAGACGAGGGCGTAGGCGGCGGAGAGGGAGAAGAAGGCGCCATCCTGCCACGCCGGCGACTCGTTCACGTCCTCCCACCACCCCCGCAGCGCCGCCAGAGCGTTGCCCGCGGAGGCAGAAGAGGCGACCAACTTCCTCATCTCTCTCTCGTGTCCCTCTGCTTCCTTCACGCTCTCTTCTTCTCTTTGGGCTTCGGCTTTTCGGTGTGCGCGAGGAGGAAGAAGACGACGAGAGGGAAGAAATTTCTGGGTGGAAACGAGGGAGATCCCACATGTCTCTTCCGGCATATTATATTGGAGGGATGGACAGGTGGGATCCACGTGGCGGCCAGCAACTGCCATTCCTCGCGGGCCCCATCTGCAGTGAGAGAGGTTCCCTTCTTTTATTTTCTCGTCAGCCTGACTGCTGCGAGTGACGATGGAAGGTCGTTTTCTGTGATGATCTAATAGTGATTGGGGATGGCTGAAGCCATTCCACCCAGAAATGGATAATGCCGCCTCCAAACAAAAAACCCATAATTTTTTTACCAATAATTAGTATGCTCCGTTCTGACGACCAGCTAGCTAATGGCCGGCCCGAGGTGATGGCATTTATTAGGTGGGTTGTTTTTCCTGTTGATAATTTGTGGTTACGGTATTTATGATTTTTTATTCTAACCTAAGTAGTTATATAAACGAACTACGTATCAATAAGGTGTTTTAAAAAGAGTGTCGAGAAACCACTTTAAAACAACGACGAAAAAGTATCATATTTTTTTGTTGAGAAAAGTCATAAGTTATAAACCGAAAAGAATTGTACGGTTATGTTCTAGCATTGCCCTTGCCTTCCTTGCTTGCTGGATCAAACCATCGAGCTCTCACTCCCACATGGACGTGGGAATTGGGCCATGTCGTGCTTTGGACTGTGTCGTATCGTGCTGGCTTGGTCCGGTCATCCCGTCGTGCCCTACGTGCCATCATATCACATCTCTGACTAGTTCTAAATAACTATAGATGGTGAAGACGGCGACCACGATCATTTTTTTGTGTCTATCTTGTTAAATATCTAGTTAAAATTGAATTAATTGTGACGAAAGGGAAGTCAGGATGTGTGATAGAAGATAGCTTCATGCGTTGAAAACCATCAAGAAAAAGATGCATCATGATTTGCTGCATGTCCAATAGGAGATAATCATATGTTGATTATCAAGTCAAGTGAAGACCCATCATGTGTTGATGGAGTTCAAGAAGTGGATGCATCATATGTTGATGCATATCAAGACGATGACCCGGACTTGAAGTGATGATGTGTGTCATCAAACTTCAAGAGGATACTCAAGGCAAATGTATGACTAGTTAGGGTTAAGGATGTGTTTCTAGTCTGTTATTGGTCTTGGTGTTTGGTTGAAAGACTGGGTAGTTAGTATATGTTGTCGTACTATTAAGAGGGGTCATATCTAATAGTTTAAGTCTCATCATATGTTGATAGCTCAATCTCACTTGATCTAGCTCTCTTTAGCATGATGCTTATATTTGCGAATATATTTTGCAAATAGTTGAAGCTCATGTGTGAAATCCTTGTAACATGGGACTATACATTGCGAATATGTTTTTGCAAGTATTTGAAATCCATGTTTTCTATGCCTTGTAGTATGAGGTTTATATTTGCAAATAGTTGAAGCTCATACACAATCCTTGTAGCATGTAACTTAGGTTTGCGAATGTGTTTTGCAAACGAGAAGAGTCCATGTGCCTATTCCTTGTGTCATAATTTCAAAAGTGTGCAAATGAGTTCTGCAACTTGTTGGGAATCATGTTTAATTTTTGTGTGCATAATAATATAGTATTTTACAAAATATGTTGAAGTATCTGCACTTGTCAGGAAAATCGAAACTACCGCTATATATGTAGCGATACTACCGGAGGTCGGAAGTACCGGCTCTGTGTGAGCGGTACAATCAGACATCGAAAGTACTGGTATGTGTTGCATGGTACTACCGGATGAGTGGTCTGAACGGCTCTATGTGAGCGGTCCGATCAACCGATGGAAGTACCGGCTCTATGTGAGCGGTACTACCGAAAGGCAGAAGTACTAGCGTGTGTTGCGCGGTACTACCGGACTTCAGAAGTTCCGGATTTTTCTACGGTATGTTTTTTTCCAGAGAGACACCTGTGTGGTGGTCTTCTCCTCCCTGAGAAAGCGGTAATTCTGCATGTGTGGAGCGGTACTTCCGATGATCGAAAGTACCGAAAAATGAACGAGCGAACTTTCGATTTTGTGCTTCGACAAGTTTTCGAATACCACGGTAAAAAGTAATCGTGTCAATTGTTTTTTGTTTTTTGTGCTTAATTTAATTTCAAGCAATTTATATTCATAGAATTAAATTGATTATTTGTTATCCTAGGATTGTAAATCTTGACATAGACTTAGGGTGTTGGTGTACTTAGATGAACTTAGTTGATTTAGACCTTATCTGCGCTAAACCAAATTGATTTAAGTTTCTACATTATATATTTAGTTTTAACCAACTTAAGTAAAACTAATTAAGAATTTTTTTAGAAACGACTATTTACTATCTCTCTGGTCAAACTTTTTGATCTTAAAAGGTGGCAGGACTCATGGGAGGTGCAGGGGCTCGACATCGACAAGCCCAAGCAGTGCCGAACCTGTCCAGATGGCCCCTGTTAGATCGTCTCTCAAGCTAAGAATATAAGAGAGAGATATTATTGATTGCGAGGAGAGAGAAAACCTGCTCCTCCTTTTTTTCGTCTCTTTCGTTCTTCTTTTTTTCCTTAGGTGCTACAGAAAGTACCGGCTCTATGTAAGCGGTACTACCGGAAGGCCGAAGTACTAGCGTGTGTTGAGCGATACTATCGGACTTCGGAAGTTCCAGATTTTCCTACAGTACGTTTTTTTCCAAAGAGACACGTGTGTGGTGGTCTTCTCCTCCCTGAGAAAGCGGTAGTTCGCATGTGTGGAGCGGTACTTCCGATGATCGAAAGTACCGAAAAATGAACGACAGAACTTCCGATTTTATCTGTAACAGTTAGTTTTCTGACCGTTGCGAGGGGAGTGGTAGTTCCGGTTTTATAAATGTTGGAGCTCACCTACCCATAACGAAAAAGAGCTACCACTAGTAGATTGATGTATTTTAGCTTAATTCGTAGAGCTGGTCCAATTTATTTGGGTTAACCTCAACGTGGACTAGGGGAGATCGACAAGTCTTCGAATACCACGGTAAAAAGTAACCGTGTCAATTGTTGTTTGTTTTTTGTGCTTAATTTACTTTCAAGCAATTTATATTCGTAGAATTAAATTGATTGTTTGTTATCCTAGAATTGCAAATCTTGACATAGACTTAAGGTGTTGGTGCACTTAGGTGAACTTAGTTGATTTAGATCTTATTTGTGCTAAGTCAAATTAATTTAAGTTTCTGTATTATATATTTCGTTTTAACCAATTTAAATAGAATTAATGAAGGAGAGAATTTTTAGAAACGAAACCTTACTCTCGGGAGGCGCAGGGGCTCAAGACCAAGCAGGTGCCTAACCATAACCAGTCCAGATGGCCCCTGGTAGAATATAAGAGAGATATTAATATTATTGAAGGCTCAGACTCAGAGAGAGAGAGAGAGAGAGAGAGACTGCTCCTCCTCCTCCACCTGTGAAGTATCTGCTTCTTCTTGCAACCCCCTCCCCTCGCAGGAGACTCTCTCCCTCTCCCCTCCATCGCCGCCATGGCCTCCGACGACGAGCTCCTCCTCGTCCGGCAGCTTCCCATGGACATGGACTACGACGGCCAGGGGCGCCGCCTGGCCCACCTCCTCCCCGCTCGCCCGCTCCCCGGGCCCGCCCCCATTCCGCCCGCCTCCCCTCCCGCCGCCGCCTCCTCCGCCGAGTCCCGCGTCTCCTTCAGGGCTGGCTCGGCGCCCCGCGCCACTGGGAGCTCTGGGTCGCCAAGCTCCGCCCGATCCACGAGCCCCTCTGGCGAGAACTCGGGATCCTGGACGCCGTCCTCGCCTCCACCTACAGGCTGAAGAGGGACTCCTCCGCCGTGCTCCACATCGCCTCCTTCTGGTCCCCCCACACCAACACCTTCGCCTTCCCCTGGGGCGAGGCCACCCTCACGCTCCACGACGTCGCCGTGCTCGGTGGCTTCCCCGCCCACGGCTCGCCCGCTCCCGCGCCGCTGCCGCCCCAGTGGCGCCCCGACGAGGCCGCGCTCAACGGGTGCGCCTCGGATTCAACCGCAGCGCCTGCAAGAAGGCGCACCACTCGGCCTGGGTCAAGCACTTCCTCACCGACACGGCCACGGACGCGGTCATCGAGCACGCCGCCTTCCTCGCGCTCTGGCTCACGCGCTTCGTGCTTCCGGGCCACCCGGAGTCCACAATGCGCCAGTCCGTCTTCCCGCTCGCCGTTCGCCTGGCGCACGGTGAGCGCGTCGCCCTCGGGCCTGCCGTGCTCGCTTCCCTGTACCGGGACCTGCGTGAGATGAAGGCTTACTTGGTGGCCGCCAGTGCCGCCACCACCGGTGGCAATGCCGAGCTGCTGTCGCCGTTGTCAGTATATGCGCCCTCTACATCCTTCAGCTCTGGGTGTGGGAGCGGTTCCCTGCGCTCTGGGCGGGAAAGGTTAACCCCATCAAGGATGGCGAGCCAAGGGCAGCTCGGTGGCATGATGTCAGCAAGAAGATGAACCCAACTGTGCTCCGCGAGGTCCTCAGTTCAGGGAAGAACTTTGTGTGGCAGCCCTATACCAGCTCTGTGCAAGCATGGAAGCAACACAGCGGGTGGGTTCGCGGCAGCGATGTCACTGGGAACGACGAACTGAGATCACTAGCGCATTGCTTGCATGCTTGTGAGCTTGTGGGTATGGATTGCATTGAGCAGTACCTCCCGCACCGTGTTGCAATGCAGTTTGGACTGGACCAAGATGTGCCCGGGGATGTTCACCGTGCCAATGAGGACTGGGCGGTTGCATGGGAGACCTATGATTTGGAGGAAAGAATGTAGCTTTCTTCATCCCTCAGTCCGAACCAGGGGTCACAGCACGGTATGCGCAGTGGTGGAGGCAGCCATTGTCACCTTCTAATCTTGATGTTGGGGCAGCAAGCATTGCTGTGGAATGCAAGGTTTCCAAGCGTAAGGTGAAGAAGACACCAGCAGCCATGGAAGCTGAGGCAGAGAAGGAGCGGAAGATGAAGAAGGTTCGAATATCGCCTAATGATAAAAAGCGGAAGCTTGAAGAGTTGTATGATTCAAAGCTGTCAGATTGGCTTGCAGCTGCAAGAAACGGGAGCAGTGGCACTGGTGGTGGTAGCTGCAAAAGGGGATCCTCGCCAAAATCTGACACGGGATCAGACAAGGCCTTGCTGGCTGATGTTGAAACTATCAAGGATGCTATTGTGCTGCTTGTGCCAAGGAAGCAGACGACACCTCCTGCTGTAAAGCCAAGGAAGGATAAGAACATGAGTCCGGCTATAGGCGATAAAGGGAGCTTCATAGATAACTCGTTGGCTGGGATGAAGGTGAAAGGTGTGAAGTTGAAGGGCAATTGGACAGGTGATGTACATCATCCAGTGAACCAGCCATTGTGTAAGGAGAAGAGAGGAGCGGTATCAACAGAAATCTCTACATCCACTGAAGATTGTAATGCTGAATGGAGTGGCATGATTCCTAAAAATGCTAACGAATTGGTTAGGGGGGAAACTCCTGATGTGTCCAATAGGTCTGAAGAAGCTAAACCTCCTCCAGTACCTATGGAGAAAGAAGAATCCAGTGATCATTTAAGTGATGGTTGCTGCAAGGAGGCTGCCATAGAGGATGTTGTTACAGTTGATAAGCTCCCAGATATCTCCAATGGACCTGAAAGAGGTGTAACGGCAACGCTGGAGGAGAAAAGACTCAATTTCCCTGTAGACAAGTCTCTTGATGTCACAGATAGGCCAGAAGAAGGTGCTACTGCCACGCTGGAGTTGGAGAAGGAATCCAACCTTGCAGTTGATGAATCCAACCTTGCAGTTGATGAGTCTTGTGGTGTATCAAATAGACCTGAAGAAGTTGCTGCTCCAGTCATGGAAGAGAGAGAAGAAAAGGTTGCCACAGCGGAAGTTCTTGCTGTTATGGAGATGGATCCAACAGTAAAGAGCATAGTGATTGTAAGGGAAGCTAATGAAGATAACACTGTTTCAGAAAAAGATGAACGAGCTGCCGATGGAGTTACCGATTCTATTGAAGTTGCGCCGCAGAGCAAAGAAGAAATTGATGCAGGTGTTATTAACAATTGTCATGATGCAACCGCTTTACCTCAGGAGGTACCTCCAATTCAGCAGGCAAATCATCTTGGTTTATGTATTGCAATGTCACACATAATGGAGGATGGTAATGATGTTGCTGGAGTTCTGGGCACCAATGATGGAGAAACCACTTGTTGTGATATTGTGGCCAAGGACCAGAGGGAGGTTCCTTGCGTAGAAGAGATTGGAGGAGGAGAAAGCAATCAGATGGTTGAGAAAGATAGCAAGGAGAAGCCCCAGGAAGCTCCTCAAGCAGAGATAGTAGAATGCAGAGAACTAATTATTCCTATGGAAAAAAACAATGAGAACGAGCACAAGAAAGTTCCTCTAACAGTGGAGGAAGGGGAGAATGCAGAAGTGGATAAAGCAATGAATCTAGCAAAGAAAGACGCTGGAGAGATACCCACGGAAGTTACAGAAGTAGAAGAAGCAGAACAGGAACAAATTAGTACTTTGACACAGGGAGGTTCAGGGGAGGAGCACAAAGAAGTTCCTCAAATAGAGCATATAGACATGGTAGAACCAAAGGTACACGCACAGTTTGATACTGAGAAGCACGGGGAAGATGCAGAAGTAGGGCGCAAAGAAATGGATGACACTGATAAGCTAACAGGGAGAGATACTGATGGGAAGCCTGGAGATGTTTCTGAAATTGGCAATGCAGAAATGGAAAAGGCTAGGGTGCTGATAGAGGAGGACTCTGATGAGAAGTTGGCAGATGTTTCTGAAGTAGAAGATGCAGAAGTGGAAGAGCTGAAGGGTTTGATGAAGGAAGGTACAGACAAGAAGTTTGAGGAAGTTCCTGAATTAGGAAATATAGGAATGGGAGGAACTCATGGGACAATGGAGGAAGATGCTGATGGTAAGCTCAATGAAGCTCCTGATTTGACTGCAGAAGTGGAAGATAGGCCTGAGGGCATCCTGCAAGTCGATCTGTCAGAAAGTGGTGATGCTAGGTGGCTGGCCAAGGAAGATACCAAAGATAATACTACAGAAGTTCCTCAAGTAAATCATGAAAAATTAAGAGATGAGACACCAATTGAAGGACATATCAGTGAAAAGCCCAGTGCATATGGCGAGGATCTACCAGAGCAAGATGTTAATGAGTCCAAAGAGGTTTACCAAGTGGAACAAGTAGAAGGGGAGGACTGCAAAATGTCAAGGGAAAAAGACACCGTGGAGGAAACCAAGGATGCTCTTGGAGTAGAACAGGAAGAAGGACAAGTCAAGGCACTGACAGGGAAAGATATACATGGCTATGTTGAGAAAATTACTGTAGTGGAGCAGGTGGATCCTAAAGAACTCACACAAGCACAGGGAAAAGAAATTGATAAGGATATGATGGAAGCTTCAAGCAATTCAATCAGGGTGAGATATCATGTAATTCAGCTAGCATACAATCAAAAGGAAAGCAGAAGGAAGCTTCTGATGAAGGCATAGTAGAGAAGCAATGCATTCAAGATGTTGAGTTGATAAATGAGAGGGAATCATCATCTGGTGCAGTTGCTATGAAGGTCGAAGGAGTAGATGACCACAAAACTTTGGATATGCATGAGGTGAGTGTGCTTGCCAAATCTCTGTATCTGTGTTAACTGATAGTTAATCTGATCATGCTATTTTTTTCAGGAAGTTGCTACGAAGATGATACAGGACCGTGGAATCATACGAGAACAAGGAGACGAGGATATTGGAAGACAGCCATAAGCTAGACTGCGGATTGAAATCTGATTTGGTTATTGTGGAGATTGATGAAACTCAGGATACAGAAGGAATTCAGAACCAGGAAGATTTGGATTTGGACAAGGTGAGTGTGGTTGCAGAATCTCCATCTGAAGTAGCTTATCTGAATCCTGATAGTTGGTCTTTTGCAGCAACAAACAATGGAGGAAAGACAAGATCTAGGAACTACAGTTGAAAACAAGAAAATGGAAATTCTGGAAGATGCCAATATACTTGGCTGCGGTGAATTTCAAACTGATTCACCTGGTATGGAGGTTAATGAGGTTGAGTCCACCAAAGGAACACAGAACCAGGAACATTCGGACATTAAGGAAGTGAGTCTACCTGCAAAGTTAATCTTTTGTTTGATTGATGAAATCTGATCAAGCTCTTTTACAGGAACAGGTAATTGAGAAAAGACTAGTGTGTGGAATTACAGATGGAAATGAAAGACCGTTGGAAGAGACCAATACACTTGGTAGTAGTGGAGTGGATACCATTTCGGTTGCTGTGGATGTTAGCGAGGCTAATTATGTTAAAGGAATGCAGAACCAGGAAGCTTGCAGCACGGAGGAGGCAAGTGCATTTTCAGCATATCCATCTGAACTAACTTGATTTAATCTGTCAAAGCTTCTTTGCAGTCACAGGCAAGGGAGGAAAAGCAACACCATGGAGTTGGAAATGTGAACGAGAAGAGGATTTTGGGAGACACAAGTACAATTGATAGTGGTGAATTGAAATCTGATGCAACTATTGTAGGGGTTGATGGGGCTGAGTCAAGAGAGGGAACTCAGAACCAGTGGGCGTTAAGCATGGAGAAGGTGTGTAGTTTTGAGTTTCGATCTAATATTTGACTGTAATGGAATCTGATGAATCTCGTTCACAGGAACCAGCAGTGCAGGGAAGCTGGACCAGGGAACGGCAGATGAGAACATAAAGAGAATTTTGGTCGATACGGATGCAATTGAATGTGGTGGAGTGAAACCTGATGGGACCATGAAAATGGCTCATGATACTCTTCCTACAGGACAAGTTGCTGATATAGCAGGGGATAGAATTTCTTCCAAGGGCGTGCCCTGGGAAGACCACAGTAAATCAGATATTGAAGGCTCTGAATCAAGTCGAACAGCAAGAAAGGATTTCGAAGGGGCTCTTCCACCTCAGTTTGAGAACCAGGTAGAAGTGAAACAAGAAAAGTTGGAGAATAAAATGGAGATGTCCATTGGTAGAGAGAATGATGAAGCATCTGAACAAGACCAGACCTCCACAGAGGATGCTATCCTTGCTCCTTCAGGTACGGATGACCAGGGTGAGAATAACAAGGAATGGGCTGAAGAATCGATACAAAGCTATGGTAAGTATTCTTCTGATCCAGTAAACATAGCTTGCCAGCCCAGCAAATTTTGCAGGCCAAGTTTTGAAGAGGTTAGGAGAATACATAGTGGCAGGTCTATCTGTCTGAAAGACATAAAAGAATCACAGGGAAGAATTCGTTCTGAACCGTCCAACAGAGTACATATAAACAATGTTGGGTATTATTCTCGACATGCAGTTCAGGAACCAGTTTCGGTCAGCAAGGATATCAAAGTCCCTTGCATGATAGTTCAAGGGTTTGTGGAAGAGATCGTGCACCAGAGTTGGTAGTAACAGGTCCACCAGAAGAGACTTCTCGATGGAGACAAGAACAATATGCACTTCAAATTTTGGAAGAAGTGCAAAATTCTCGCATTGCTGAGAAAACTAGGATGGAGATGGAGATAAGAATACTGAAGGCACAAATCGCTAGCATGCAGAGGCAAGTGATGAACATGGATCACGTTGGTGAGGTTATTTCCAGATCAAAAAGGCACTGACCTTTTCGTAGTTTCTACATGCTGAAGTGTTAGTTTTGCACAAAATTTTCATTAGAGTTGTACAGCTTTTGAGCTTTCCTTTGTGAAACCAAATACCAAAACAAGTAGTTTGCTCCTGTCAACCACCTCAAGAAGGTCTGAATGCGCTTTTATTCTTTAGGTGAATTGCATTTCAGTTACTAACACACTAGGAAACGCTGGTGAATTTTACATTCTAAATCGAGGAACTACGGAAAACAGTAAAGCTAGTCTACACTGCACTGTCCAAAGAAAAATGAAGTAAATTTTAGCTGTAGAACAAGTATTGAATCTGAGCTCTGCATGGCCACTATTTTATTTTCATACTACTTCTATACATAGGCTTAGAATCCAATGGTCTCAGTAATTCAGCTTCTAGAATCCAATGGACTTAGTAATTCAGCTTCTACTTCTTGCTATCTATATCTATACTATCTCCCTTAATAGCTTAATCATAGCACCATTGCTATCTAAAACTCCTAACAAATATTATCATTTATTTGATCCATCGAATATATATGATTCCTATTGCATCGTCCACATTTATATCAACCAATCATGGTCATCTAAATCTCTACATAAATCTCAACTTCCACCATGACTTTACAAATCTAACCTCAGATCTGTTATAATCCAGTATCTTCAGTTTAAATCCATCAATATCATTTGTATCAAAACTTTCCTAAAAATCCAATTCTTCCGTTACTAATTCATAATATCAGTCTACTCATCTAGTATCAACTAAACTTCTTACTATCTACTTCTAAATTAATTCACCATTTATAAACATTCATCGAGAATATATCATTAATCAGGCCTAAGATCCAATTATCACATTCCTTATTTCTCCAAAACTTAACTTATCCATCCATCTAGTTAATCCAATCCATCAAATTTCACCGATTTATCCACTCAAAATTCACATTACCGATTTCTCCTGATAATGAACATGAATCCACCAATACCCTTGTCTATTCATTATCTCTTATGTAAACCCTTTATAGGTTTATCTACTTCCTCCACTTATGACTCCCACAGTTATAACTCAACCTATTTGTTGCAATCAGAAATTTATATTTAATTTCTTATGGTTAATCACTGCAGCCTTAATAAGTAGTGCTAAATGAACCAGTTGCCAATTGAACATATCATAATCACTAGCCCAACTTTAGTAAGATACATGTCAAATACACAATGCTAGAGTACATGATCTCAACAGCTAACAAAGGACTAATTATTGTCACCGAGCATAGTTAGGAAGGTGAAGGACCATGTGAGAAGGTCATGTTTAATGTTGTAATAAATCATTGCAATATTTCTGGAGTGGTTATTCGATTTTGCAAGAGATTGAATTTTGTTTGGACTGTTTTCTGGAATTTTTAGGAAAAATGCTAGTACAGCAGGTGTTGGTGCGGTCATAACGCAGGGCGGTAGTATCGCTGGGCATGTGTGGTCATACCGTAATGCGGTAGCACCAAATTTTACATGGTAGAACGTTTTGTCCAGAAAGGTCCATTTCGGGATTGCAAGGTACGATAGTATCGACCTAGGAGAGTGGTAGTGCTGCAGTGCGGTGGCACTGGCTTAGAGGAGCGGTGGCACCGGTTTTGGCGGAAATTGAGGATTTTGGGTTTTGAGTCATGGTTTGAGTTGGAGTGACCTAGGTCATTACATTAAGATTGTATGATGCATGTTTTGGCTAACGTGGGTCAAGTTATGAAGAACATGTGCCCGAAAATAATTTCTTTGTCTTTGCATATGCAGGGTCGCTTGGAGTCACTATGGTCGACGGCAAGGATCGGGGCTACGCACAAGGAGAAGCCGAGACCTAGAACGATCAAGAATGCTGGGTGAGATGGGGGCTCAAGTATGGCACGAGAAATGCGAAAAATGTTGAAGGCGAGTTCAAATGGCGGATTTATACCATGTGGCTTGGTCGGTCCAAGTGAGACGTGGTCCGGGGGAATTGGACCAGGAGAGACTTGCCAATGTATGGCAAGCCAATGGTGAACCTACATGTGGCATGTATGACGATTATTTGCATTGGAAGGAGGTGACTTGGTCAAGAAAGGGTATTTTGTTTGTTTGGCCAAAATACCGATATCTATCTTGGATCAAAACAATGGCGAATGAGTGGCGCTTGGAGAGCGGTTTAGGTAAAGGAGAAACTGGCTTGATCAACATGGATCAAGGCTAAGAACTTAGCGGATTCGGAATTATGCGCTTTGAAAAGCGCTCATAAGTGAACATATGCGAGTAAAACCCGTGTGTGGGGGGTTATCGGGTTTTTCTCATCATGCTAAGTGGATAGTATCCACTAAGTGCTAGGTGTGGCTGATTAGCCCACCTATATAAAGTGATTGGGATAGAGACTTGTGATCTATCTAGTCCATCTCTCTTGTACTCTCATGTTTAGGGTTAGGGCTTGAGAGTTGAGTGCTTTGTGAGCTCTCTTTTCTCCAAAGTGGAGTGTCTATAAAAACTTGTCTCCTCAAGTGGTAATACATCAATCTTTGATTATCTTTATGGCTATATCTTGCTTTGATTGATTTACTTTTGTTTTGATTGGTTTTGATCTCCTCTGCTCTTGTTAGGATGTGTAAGAGATGGAGATAATATGAGGAAATCAATTTCCACCTATCTAGCCACCTTTTATGCTTCAAGTGATTTTTTGATCTAAAGATTTTTGTCTTGATTTCTTCGGTGTTCTAACTTATTGTGATATGTATAAATACATCTAGAGGCATCTTGACCATCATCCTCTCACGAGCAATTCATTTTCACCGTTTTTTGTTTTGCCTTGGTTTCGGTGCAACATTCCTTCAAACCGAAAAAGGTCTCAACTATAAACATGATTTGTACGATCGCTTGTTAGAATAGGCTCTTGATATCGTAGAGAAGATTTCTACAAATCTTCATATTATTTGGATGTACTGATCAAAAGTTCCATCAATTTTGGTTTTTGAAATCGTGCTGAAAATACTGTTCACCCTGATTTTACTGTAGCAGTGGTAGCACTGTAGGCACTATAGCGGTAGTTCCGGTTTCGCTGATTTTTTTTTTCAGATTGTTCAGGTTCTTGTTTCTCTAGTTTTTGTGTTGGCTTTTCTCTCTTAATTTTTATATATTCGTAGCTATTGAAGTGAAGGATTGGTGAATATTTAGGGTAAAATTTTTAAGACACTATTCACCTCTTTCTATTGCTATATTCAGGCCTACAAAAGATGAAAAATATGGAAAAAAAGCATACAAACCAGAGAAGTAAGTTCACATAACCAGCTTTGGCACTCTGCCATGGTCAACAAGACCAACCTAATGAACGCAACTGGAGGATCCCCAAGAGTGGAAATTGCTACTCCTGCTCCTCCATATTAATCTTCTGAATCCCTCCATGTTAATGGATGTGGTTTCCTTAATTAATTTGAGTCGCCGTCCGGCCAACGCAGGCGCAGCAGCTAGCCGATCAATGGAAGGATGTGAAGTTGTGAAGGCGACGCCTAGCTGGCTAGGTACGCCCGCGACATGACCGGAATTGCTTTCCTCAATTATTCTGACCGTGACATGGACTCCGAGGCTTTACGGAGCAGAGAGATAAACTTTTCCACGAGAAACACACTCATATATATCATATTCTAATTATTTAGGTGAGACACTAGGTTCGACACCCACTCTTAATTCTCAACAGGCATGCCGAATGAGCACAAACACCTCAAAATAAGAAATTCCAACGGGCGCATTTTCTTCTTCCAAGGAGGCATTGGATACCTTTTAAAAAAACGGTTTTGCTGATTGTTGAGTGCTTCGTATTTTCTCAAATGTAGGTCGAATTGTTTGGCCTTTCTTGGGATCATGCGTGTGTTTCAGCTGTTAGAACTGAGGGGCAAAATTTTAATTTACCCCCTAAAAATTAAACATTTGATCCACAGACAGCGGAAAATTTAATCATTTACCACTCTTATGAGTAGAGTGGCAACAGATTTGCCACCCTAACCCGTTGTCAGTGACTCAGACGAGCCCACATGTAAGTGACAGAGTTAATTGGCCAATCTTAAAAGTGGCAAAAAGTTGAAATCCCCACAGACAGCTCCTAGTAATTATAGAGGAAAATTCCGTATACAACTCATAATATCGACCATACAAATACACACACACGACGCGCAGGTCCTGCTGCTTGGTTTCTTGGTGCAAGCTGTGTTGGTCCGACATTAACTATTACACGTGAAATTACCACTACACAAATATAAAGTTACTTACTTACGACTAGTATAAAAAAGCATGAATTTAGCTTGTAAACAAGATAAGAAAAAGCCCCACGTCAACTATATTGCTACATGCATACGATTCTGGTAACACACTACTGCATGATTTACTTTTCAATTGGCAACTAACACCTACCTAACCTAACAAGATCACAGGATGATGATAAGCCAGGCTTCTATCAGTTTTATTTTAACCTATATAAATAAAAACAACCGATGATATTTCAGATATCTTCTTCGTTTTGAGAGGAAAATTCCACAATAATTCTAAAAAAGAAAAATCCTAGAAATTCTCACATTAATAAAAAAAAGGACAGTCCAGATTATTCATATATAGATATTATAATTATATTCAATGTATCTCCTTCGTTTTGAAGGGGAAATCCCACAATAATCCAAAAGAAAATTCTAAAAATTTTCACATTAATCGACAGAAAAAGGAAAACATCTGCACCATTTATTTTGGTAGATCCAAATTATAACGGTACAAATTAATCATATATATGTATATTAGAGTTATATAACAAATACAATTATATTTCAATTATAGAAAATAAAGTTATATATCAAAGATAACTATATTATAATATCTAGTCGTGTAACTGCGTGAATAAATCTGCTATTTATTACTAAGTAATTCATTGAAACAGCAGCCGTTGGTTCGGTAAGCAACCAGAGACGCATTAGTTCACACTACACGAACTCCGATCCGACCGATCACACTACACTACCTAAGAGCATATTTTCTGCTTGTACATTCAACAAAGTAGTCTAGTAGGCACCTTTTTTCTCGCAAGGAAAAACACCCCACAAAAGCTCAAGCGCCCTCAGAAGAAGGCACCGGTTCTTTTCGGTCTGTGTCTTATAATTATTTTAAATAAGTAAGTAGAATACGTTTTTTATTATTTTTTCGAAATGGTTTATCGACTTGTTGATATTCGTCGCAGGAGTTATTGTTGCTGTTGTCTTGTGTTCTACTTCCCTGAAAGATGAGTTCTTTGCTTCCATCCAAAGCCACAGTAAACAATAAACAAACTTCTTTGTCGGTCTCCCATAATCAACCGCAAACTAGTCAACCTAGCTCATAATTTACCGTGCAAACTGCGAAGGGGACGACAAGAACCACTGCTCTCTCCACGTCTGGTCCACCACCGAGAGTCCAATCGAGAACCGCCGCAGTGCAGTGCCGTCTCCGTCAGCATCTCTGACTCCCTCCTCCTCCTCCTCCTCTGCACTGCAACTCACCAGCCATAAAGGAGGCGTTGCGCGGCCTCTGCCCGGCCGGCTCCACCACCCCTCGAGCCTTCCAAAGCGCTACCTTTCCTCGCCGGCCGTGGAATCCTGTGCTTTGCTGCTCTTCCCATCGCTCCGAATCAGATCGATTTCCCATCTTGCAGCTAGAGGCGCTGTGCTAGCTCTCGAGCTTCTTTAGTTTCTTCTCTGGAGTGGAGCTCGCGCCCCTCAATCTCCTCTGCCTCTTTTGATTCGTTGACATGACTGGAGCCCCTTCCGATTCTTCTTCTTTGGAGCCATAGCCGTAGTTGGTTCTTGAGGAGATGGAGACGAGGAGCTCGGCTCTGCTCCGTCTCCTCTGCCTCTGCACTGTTCTGGCGCTCGCCCTCCCGGCGAGGCCGGCCAACGTGGCCATCGGCGCCCTCTTCACCTTCGACTCCGTCATCGGGAGGTCTGCCAAGGCGGCCATCGAGCTCGCCGTGGCCGACGTGAACCGCGACGCCGGCGTCCTCAAGGGGACGCAGCTGAGCGTGGTCGCGCAGGACACCAAGTGCAGCGGCTTCGTCGGCATCGTCCAAGGTACGTTACCTACGGCCTTTGCTCCATCGAGGAACTAATTTGCTTGCCAAAATGGAGTCTACGAAATCAAATCACCTTTTGGTTCTACAAAAAGTTGTTGCAATCTCTGATTGCGATCGGGACAGTAGGAAATACTAGCTAGGAATAACTGCTAATCGCGGCTGCATAAATTTTCTTGAGCGTGCGAGCGAACGATTCCTGATTGGAGTTGACGGTCAAATAAAAAAAACGGAAGAACCCTTGCGGAAAATCAACGAATGCATAAAGCGAAAATCACTACATGAAGAGACATTTATAGTGAGGCTTCTATATTTTCTATGATCTATAGAGATATATTTATAATGTTTAAAAAAGAGACTTTAGATAGAAGTAGAAGTCCGTGTTAGAAATATAAACAACCCGAATAGAATTTAGATCATACTTTAACAATCTTTATCTTGAGATGAATTCACTCCTATAGCTGAATATCAACTCTCCCCAAAGTAAGTCTTCATCATTAGATCTTGTGCCTTGAAAATTCATTGGACTAATCTTTCATAAGAAAAACTAAAATCATCTTTTCCAAACGTTTCTCGCAAAGCAAAATTTAACAAACCACCAGCAGATCCAAACAATAGCTATTAACAAAGCAGACAAATAAATATGGATCTTCAACAACTCATAACCCATCGAAATCTGAGTCTGTGCAACTGACCTCTTGAAACAAATGCTCAATCGTTGAATAGCATAAACCAAAACATCACATGTGGTGTAGGATAGATAACGAAGAACCCATCTTATGAAATCTGCCATACTCCACTTGGAACACAAAACTCGATAGACAATACGCATTGAAAGAGCAACTTGCACGTGTGTGGCCATCTCGTACATCAAATTACATGTTTCAAAGGTAATTGAATTTCATAACATGGTTGAAATTGCTCCTATAAAATTAATTGGATGAAAGGAACTCTTATGTCGTCTATGAAGTATAAACTATAGTAAATCCCTCGTACTAAGCTGCGACAACTGGATAAACATTGTGGTACCGACATAGAAACAATACTCGTTCTTGCACTTAAATCTTGTTTTTAGTTTAAAAGTCATAGTCGTGGTCGTGTACGAGTGGTCGAAGTCGTGGACGAGTTTGGTCGTGGTCGTATACGAGTCCGTGTCGTAATCGAGTTCGAGTCCGCTTCCTAGTTGTAGCCATACCTGAGTCGGAGTCATAGTCGTAGTCATACCCGAGTCAAAGTCGTAGAGTAGGGTATAAAAGGCAGAGCCATGTAACCAAGAGAGCAGCAAGTTGAAGCCAAGGCGATCGATGTGATCAAGAGGCAAGAGAGAGCGATCGGTGTGATCGAGAGAAAGAAATAAAGAAGAGAAGAAAGAGCAGTTTGGCTCTGGGATACCATCGAGTATTGAGTTCATCATGTGTTAGCAGACGTGGTCAAAAACAACTTACGATCACGGCGAGCGGAGGATCGCAGTCATGGTCGTAAACGGAGTTACGACCACGGTAACGAGCGGAGGTGTCCGCAGGTGCTGAAGACGTGATCGTAAGGAGTTACGATTATGGTCACACAGCAGGAAGACGTGGTCGTAAAGTAGTTACGACCACGGTCGTGAAGCAGCTAACATGGTCGTAAAGCGTTACGAATACAGTAGTCGATAGAGCCTTCGACGTGATCGACAGAATCACTGTGTGGTCGTAATCGCGTTACGACTACGGTGATCGACCATTGTCGAAGGAATATAGCGCAGCGGCAGTGAACGTGGTCGTAACTTCTGGTTGGAGCAACGAGAAGTGATCGGAGAAGTCACAACGTAGTCATAACGACTGTCAATGTGGTCGAAGAACCAACAGAGCGGTCATAGTGACATAGGAGGTGATCGTAGCCTCTTCAACTTATTCGTACGGTTGCAGAAGATGATCGTAGTGACTATAAAGTAGTCGTAAGGTTTTGGAAACAGTCGTAAAGGCCGTAACAGTAGGGTTTGGCAACCATGCGTGCAAGACGCTGACATTGATGCATGCTTGGTTGCTGCAGCTTTAGAGCTGATGGAGCGGAACGTGGTCGCCGTCGTCGGCCCGCAGTCGTCGGGGATCGCGCACGTCGTCTCCCACGTCGTCAACGAGCTGCACGTCCCGCTGCTCTCCTTCGCCGCCACCGACCCCACGCTCGCCTCCACCCAGTACCCCTACTTCCTCCGCACCACCCACGACGACCACTTCCAGATGAACGCCGTCGCCGACCTCGCCACCTACTACGGCTGGAGGGAAATCACCGCCATCTACGTCGACGACGACTGTTGCCGCGGCGCCGTCAACGCCCTCGGCGACGCGCTCGAGGCCAAGCACTCCAAGGTCTCCTACAAGGCGGCCTTCCCCCCCAACGCCGACCGGGCCGCCATCGCCGACCTTCTCGTGCATGTCAGCATGACGGAGTCCCGGGTGTACGTCGTCCACGTCAGCCCGGACTCCGGCCTCGCCGTCTTCTCCATCGCGCAGTCCCTCGGCATGATGGCCAGCGGCTACGTCTGGATCGCCACCGACTGGCTCGCCGCCGCGCTGGATTCGTCGCGCCCGGCCAACCCCAAGACGATGAGCCTCATACAGGGGGTGCTCACGCTCCGCCCGTACACCCCGGACTCCGACGCCAAGAGGTCGCTCGCGTCGAGGTTCGCCAGGCAGAGTCAGAACGCGACCGCGAGCATGAACGTGTACGGGCTCTACGCCTACGACTCCGTGTGGCTGGCGGCGCGCGGCATCGACCAGTTCCTCGACGACGGGTGGAACGTCTCCTTCTCGGCCGACCCGAGGCTGCGCGAGGCGAACGGGAGCACGCTGCGCCTGGGCACGCTCAAGGTGTTCGACCAGGGGGAGCAGCTGCTGCAGAAGGTGATGCTCGCCAATTTCACCGGCGTCACCGGCCGCGTGCGGTTCGGCGCCGGCAGGAGCCTGGCCCACCCGGCCTACGAGATCCTCAACGTCGTCGAGACGGGCGTCCGGCGGGTCGGGTACTGGTCCAACCACTCGCGCCTGTCGGTCACCGCGCCTGCAGGATCGCTGTCGGGCGACGCGTCCAACGGCAGCCAGCCGCAGCGGCTGTACAGCGTGATCTGGCCGGGGGAGACGACTGCGACGCCGCGCGGGTGGGTGTTCGCGAACAACGGGAGACCGCTGCGGATCGGCGTGCCGTACCGGACGACGTACAGGCAGTTCGTGTCCAAGGAAGCCGGCCCGGACGGCGCCAGCGGTTACTGCATCGACGTGTTCAAGGCGGCCGTGGCGCTGCTCCCGTACCCGTTGCCGGTCTCCTTCGTCCTCTTCGGAGACGGCGTGAAGAACCCCAGCTACAGCGACCTCGTGCAGAAGGTCGCGGACAATGTGTTTGAAGCCGCGGTTGGTGACATCTCGATCGTGACGAACCGGACGCGGATCGTGGACTTCACGCAGCCGTACGTGGAGTCGGGGCTGGTGATCGTGTCCCCCGTGAAGGAGAAGAGCTCCAACGCCTGGGCCTTCCTCACGCCCTTCACGCTGGAGATGTGGGCCGTCACCGGCGCCTTCGTCCTCTTCGTCGGCGCCGTCGTCTGGATCCTCGAGCACCGCTTCAACCCGTACTTCCGGGGTTCGCCCAGGAAGCAGGTCGTCACCATCTTCTGGTTCAGCTTCTCCACATTGTTCGCGAACAGTACGTAATCCGTCAGAATCATCATCATACACACACACACTTATATCCATCTGAACTGGAGCTGAGCTGATGAACTGAACACCGTACGTGAAATGAAATGATCAGGAGAGAACACTGTGAGCACCCTTGGCCGGTTCGTGCTGATCATCTGGCTGTTCGTGGTGCTGATCATCAAATCGAGCTACACGGCCAGCCTGACGTCGATCCTGACGGTGCAGCAGCTGTCGACGGGGATCCAGGGGCTGGACAGCCTCATCTCCAGCTCCGACCCCATCGGCTACCAGGTCGGCTCCTTCGCCATGAGCTACATGATGCAGGAGTTCAACGTGCCGGAGTCGCGCCTCAGGGAGCTCAACATCGACGAGTACGCCACCAGCCTCCAGCTCGGCCCGCGCAACGGCGGGGTGGCCGCCATCGTCGACGAGCTGCCCTACGTCGAGCTCTTCCTCTCCACCAACTGCCGGTTCAAGATGGTCGGGCAGGAGTTCACCAAGAGCGGCTGGGGATTCGTAAGGCGCTAGCTCTGAACTCTCAACTCTGCATTAATTGTTCTTGAGTAGTACAGTAATCTGAACTTCCTGAGTGGCATTGGCATATGGCAGGCTTTCCAGCGGGACTCCCCTCTGGCGGTGGACCTGTCGACGGCGATCCTGACGCTGTCGGAGAACGGCGACCTGCAGCGGATCCACGACAAGTGGCTGAACCCGGGTCAATGCGCGTCGCAGAGCAGCGACGTCAGCGCCGACCACCTGAACCTGGGCAGCTTCTGGGGCCTCTTCCTGATCTGTGGCGTCGCGTGCTTCATCGCGCTGCTCATCTACTTAACGAGGATACTGTGCCAGTACGGCGAGTACTACGGCGAGGGGGGCTCGGGTGCGCTGACGCCGGAGTTCCCGGAGCACCCGGAGAGGAACGTGCGGCGGCCGGCGAGGCTGAAGAGCATCTGGGAGCTGACGACGTTCCTAGACATGAAGGAGGCGGAGGTGAAAAGGGCCATCAGGAGGAAGTCGAGCGACAACAGGCGGGACAGGTCCATCGCCAGCACCGACGGCCCATCCTCCTCCTTGCGCCCGTCCCTCTCGTCGGTCTAGCTGCTGCTGCTGCTAGGGGTGGCAATTCCCGTGAGGCGGGACCCGTGTCGAGAGGGTGGGGGCGGGGCGGGGTGGGGTGATCTCTCCCAACCGGAAACGGTGTGAGGTCACTACACTAGCCGGGCTGGAACGGGTCGCCTCCTCGCACGGGCTTCACATAGACTTGATAAATATAAAAAAATTACTTTTTAGATAATAGATTATAGTTTTTAAATATAGAAGATTGTATCTTTTTCTTGTATATTTGACTAAAACTTGAATATATATGTTAGAATATATATTTTAAACTATAATTTAAAAATACCTAAATAATTATAAATTATTAAACAAAGTTATATTATTGTTTTTTAAAAATATTTAATCTATTTTTAACGCCTGGGGGATCCCTGTGAGGTCGGTCCCATGGGACCGGAGGCCATCTCCCCCAATAGCCTTAGCGGGTGGCCCTTGCCTTAGCGGGGGCAGGGCCACGGGAGCCTCCCCGAGACCCTCGCCCCGCTGCCACCCCTAGCTATTGCTGTTGCTTTTTCTTCTAGTCAGATTGGACTAATGGGATGGGGATATGTTGATCTGACTAGCTAGGATAGCTGATTGTGCATGTAGATTAAGTTGTAGGTGATATATTGTAACTAAATTGACCAAGGCTTACGTACATTGTTAATTAGGCCATGATATATATGGGGTCTTCCCATAAAGGGGAAGGAATCAGCCAAACCAAAGAGCCCCCGCCCCTGCTTTTTGCGGAAAAAAACTCCGTCCTTTCCGAAAACCCCTCGTTATTATGTGTAATTATGTTTGGATAGTAATTACTTGTGGTCGTCCGATCCCGTGTAAGGTGCTGATCCCACATGCACATGCCAAACCTCATGCCCTAGACTCTCCCACCTCACATTCCCCCCACCCCAACCTTGCCACCGCCAAAGCCACCTCGCCACTGCTGTCTCACTCCTCTTGCGCTCTATCTCCTACACCACCGCTACCGCTCTGGTCCGCCCACTGGTCATCCTCGCCTCTTCCCCTGGCATCCCCCAGTGTCCCTACCGCCGCTCCTCCTTCTCCTCCTTACCCCCCACCGCCGCTTCCTCGGTGGCCATGCGGCGCCCGCCTCTTCTCACTCTTACCCCGTCTTCCCCTCCTTCGCTTTCCTCCCCTACCGTAGCTTGGTGTCAAGATTAGACAATCCATGTGTATTCAGGTTAACCTTGGTTCAGGTGCTAGTTCAACTATAATGCATCTCGTATCTTGCCAAGGCACAACTTTTTCATAATGTCATATCTTAATCAATGAAGCCGGGCCTGTGGTAATGCTTATATTACGATAAAAACTAGCATCGATTATTTGTTAGTATTACTTGCATGATTTTGTTGTGTGAGATGGATTTAAATTAAATCATATGCATGGATTCTCATGCTAACATCTTGTAATTATATACGGAGGTTGTTAATACAGATATATCAACAGTAGGCACTATTATCGCATTGTTCTTATAACATTGTTATATGCGAACACCTAAATATTCTTCATTCCCACAAAAATAATTGGTTTCCAAATTTATCATGCAACTACCAAATGAGAAGATCAAAACAAAATCATGTCGTGGTTAGGATATATTTCTTCTCTTTTGTATGATTGAATGAATTCCAATTTATAGGATAGACTAAAGGCGACACCAGCTTATCTCTTTACTTCAGTTGTATAGGTACCCTACAAATATATATTAGTACAAAACAGTAGCATGAGAAGGTTCAGTTATTATGTTCTGCCGTTCTGTGTGAGTGAAGTGTCACGAACTGCTGGGCTTGGGCTGTAATAATACCGTGGGCTGGGTTATGCCCCCTAGCGGTCATGTGTGTGGCTATAAAAGAAGCAGTGAAGGCAAACAGAGAAGATCGAACCTGAACGAAGCAAAGTGCTACTACTCTCTCTTCATCTATCTGAACTCCGTCCTCTGTATTCTCTCTTCTTCCTCCTCTCCAATCTAGCCCCAAATCCCCCAAACTCTTCTATAATCTTTCTCAATCCTCTCCAATTACCTTGTAATTTGTATCCAGTGATCAAGGACCATAACACGAAGTCTAAGAGCCATTGTATTCTACCACAGAGATCTGACACATTACAATTGATGTCTCTCTGGTAGTAGAGAAGAACAAGTACTAGACTTCGATTATGGAACAATTGACAACTTCCATTAAAACTGAAAAAATATGACAAGTACATTTGAAAACCCGGCAACATAGGCTAAAAATCACAACTAATGTTATCCTAGAGGTTCACGAATGAATCCCATTTAGGACTGTTGATAGACATGATGAATTGGATATTGTTTAACTGATTCTTGTTGAATCCATGATAAATTTTGGGTAGACAGCCTTCTGAAGGACCATGTGAGAAGGTCAAGGATAATGTTATGATAAATCATTACAGGTTTCAAGGAGTGGTTGAGTGTTTTTGTAAAGATCGCACTTTGTTTGGGCTGTCTTCTGGAACTGTCAGGAAAATCGAAAGTACTGCAGGTGTTTATGCGGTAGTACCGCAGAGCGGTAGTACCGACGTTATGAGTGCGGTCATACCGCAAGAACGGTAGTTTCGGTCTGAGTTGCGGTACGTTTTGTCTAGAGAGGTCCAATGCGAGGTGCGAAGGTGCGGAAGTACCACTGTGCGGTAGTACCACTGTGCGGTACTACTAATATTCCCAAAAAAATAGGGTTTCTGGGATTTGAGTCATGGATCGAGTTGTTGAAGTGTGGTCATGGTATAGGTATTGCTGCTTATGTGCACATGGATTTATTGTTTGATCCTAAATTTAAGATCAGTATTTTGGTTGCATACATATTGCATGGTGCATTGTATGGATTAATTGTATCAATTGATGACTTTGTGTATTATGCGGTGCTACGTGATGGTTTGTTTGTTGTTGTTGGTTGTAGGATTTCGCAGCTAGGTCATAGAGATGCGTAGGAGGTCCGGGACTAGGTACAGGGTAGTGCTGAGGTCCAAAATGGTCAGAGAGATGCCGAAGATGACTGAGACTTGCGGGGTGGTTGCAAGCCGGGCAGACGAGTAACCAAAGCGGGAGCTACTGGTGGTGGATATAACGGGCAATGCCAAGGTGGACGGGGGCTAGGCTCAGGGAGGAATCGAGGTCCTATGCGATCAAGGAAGCCGGGTGCCGTCATATGTGAGGAGAAGCATGTGGTGCGCTAAGTGACTTGGGTCGTGTGCAAGCGATGACTGTTCGGTGGGATTCGAACGCATGAGAGGCTTGGCAGCAAGTCATTGGGGACACGTAAAAGATGGCAAAGCATGAGTGATGCTTTGTGGCAAAAGAAGCGGGCAGCTTTGTGGAAGGCGGTAGAGGGATATTTTGGTAAATTATCCGATACCGAAAAAGTGGTGATATGTGAAACTACGGCGTTGGCCTAAGTGGTTTAGGTCTTATATGTGCTGAAAATGTGAAGTGAATGAAGTGTTAATTCACTAATGGGTTAATGGTTGTAAGCTACTTTGAGAAGCGTGCGTGAGAGAATAAAACCCGGTGTTAGGTGAGGTTAACGGGTTATCCCCGGTTTGGCCTAGTGCGTGGGTCCATTAGATTTTGGTTTAGGTTGTGAGGCTATATAAAAGGAGGAAAGGCAAGGGTTAGGGTTTGAGAGAAGGTTGACTAAGCGTTTTGGTGGCTAATTCCCCCTCCCTCCCATGAGAGATAGGTTAGAGAGTGTGTGTGCTCTAGGCTTAGAGCTCTACTATTATAAGGGATTGGTTGTAAAACTTTCCCCCTCAAACAGCAATAGAATGAATATTTGATATTCTCTATGGCTATCTCTCTATTTAATTATTTTACTCTTGTTTTGGTTGTTTTTTCCTCTCCCCTTACCCTTTTCTTGATCTTACTATGCCAAGAATGTATAAGAGATGGAGAGATCCTCTACCCATCTAGGCACTTTGGTAGTAAGTTCATCAAGAAACTCGGTTTTTACACGTTTTTGACCTTCCAAGTGGTTTCTTGATCTGAGGGTTTTTGGAGTGATTTATTCATTGTTCTTGCTTGCTATGACATGTGGGAACATATCTAAAGCCATGGCGCTGGTACAGTTGCACAAACCACTTCCACGCAACAGTGCGCATCAATGTTCTCAACTCCCATCTGATGTCCGTGAGAGACCAGCTCTAAATCCCTTGTATGACAACGTTGCACATCTCGGGGTCCAACAAAAAACTGCGGGTAAGCCAATGCATCACATCTGAGATTTGAGCATTCTCGCCGTCCGGGTGTACTAGAGTGGCTTGCGCAAAACTGCTCAAATCCACGCCATTTGGACCTTCACGAATGGCTCCAGCGCCGTAATGCACTCTCATTGTAGTGGGTATCGGTATTGCTGATGTCTGCCTGCATATATGTTTCAATTTTGCATATGTCACATCGCATCGCATACTATGAAAGTACTGATATACTGTAATTCATATTTGACCGATCGTTCACCTGTCTAACCAACTACACTAACCTCGTAGTATTAACTTCGTATCAGTAGCTCGTGCACCGATGCTGCACTTTTCTCGCTACTCAAGTTGTACCCTACTGCAAATAATTCCTACTGGTTTCGACAATTTACATGGCATATCGATTTAAATGCCTATGTACCAGTTACAATAGTACATATGTTTTTCCAACGTACTAACGATATTACATTCATTCGTATTTAATCACAAATATTACGTATAGTTATTTTTTGCAAAGCAAATTATCAAAGTTTTACAAAAATATTGACTGGATTTTGTAATACCTACAATTTTCTACGGACGATTAATTTGTACGTAACGTTCACTGAATTATCTACAACTACAATTTTGTACGCATGCTAATTTGTTAACAATGCTAATTTTGTACAATTATGTTCACTAAATTATACACAACTACAGGTTACTACGGCTACTAAATTTCTAAAACTATGTTGACTAAATTTTCTATACCAAAGTTCAACTACATCTAAAATTCTAAAACTACATCTAAAATTTTCTACTCATACTAACCCTAAATAAACTATCTACTGCATATACAAAATCTCAAATACAAAAAAAAATTACCTCACAAATTTACCTCACAAGTCGCTTCTTCCTCTCCTCTCCTCCTGCCTCTCCTCTTCTCCTCCCCTCCTCCCTCTCCTCATTCCTCTCCTCTTCTCCTCCCCTCCTCCCTCTCCTCTTCTCCGCCCTCTCCTTTTCTCTCCTCTTTTTCTTTCCTCTCCTCTGTCTCTTTTTTTGTCGGTGTCGCTTTTGTTCGCGCGGTCGAGCAACCTCGTGGCCGCGCGGCCCTTTTTACCTACCTTCTAGTCACCCAACGGTCGAGCGAGTGGAAGCGCAGTCACCTAACCCTTGGGCGACAGCGATTGCAGTCACCCGACTGTTGGGCGACTGCAATAATTCGCCCAACGGCCAGCGGATTGCTTGCGTGTCGCTGGGCCGTTGGGCAATAGGCTCCAGTCGCCCGACGGTTAGGCGACTGGAGTCTATTTTTTGTAAAAAAAATTCGGCTAGGTATATTTCTGTTATTTTGAATAAAAATAGAATATTCGTAAAAAATCGCTATTCCTCCATCTATTCACTACGCTCTATCCCCTTCTGGTCTCCTCACCCACTATCCCCTTCTAGTATCCTCCCCCAAACTCCCAACTCACAAAATCGCGCGCTGGTTCTACGTCGCGAGAGCACATTAGAGGTTGGAGATGGAGCGGTGGCTACAGATTGGGGGGAAGCTCCTCGCCGCGCACGACCTCGTCGGTTGCAAGCGCTTCGCCGAGTACACAGTGGAGGCACGGGGAGCACCGGCTTCATGGCTGTGACTGCCATATGGATCCATGCTGCACAAACTCCACCGCCTACTCCTCCCGGCGCCGGATCCACACCGCACACGCCACCTTCCTGTCGCACCCGAGGCCTCGCCGCCGTCTGTCATGGAGGTAGGTGTTTTGTTTTGTTACAACATTTTAATCTCATGTGTGCAGCATTTTTTTTATTTCATGTGTGTAACATTTTGATTTCATATATACAACATTTTAATTTTATGTGTGTAATATTTTAATTTTATATGTACAATATTAAGATTTTTATTAAACTTTTTTATTACATATATAGATAAGAAATGTTACACATATAGTTAAGAAATATTGTAACCGATGGTATAAAGTTAGCACTTGGATCGGAGATGGAACGTTCGCGTGCATGAGCTCTGATGGCCGTACCGTCAGCTACCCGATTCTACCTGCCCCAGTCAAAAAACACAAGAGGACAGACAGTGCTGCGTAGGACTGATGAATGTTGTTTCCAGACACGTGCGGTCATCGATTTCTAAAACATAGCTATTGCTATATTTTTTTTAATATTTAGACCGAACGTGTGAAAATAGTACTTACAGATTTATCTTGAAATTTTTTCACAGTATTATAGTTTTATTATGTTTGTAAATATGTTATAATATAAATAAATAGTTGAAGTTTCGTTTTAAGAATGTTCTTTTGAGGCCGGAGGGGAAGTAGGCAGAGAGGGAGAAGGAAAGCAAAACTCTTCGGGCTTGTTCTTCTTCTCCGAAGCCGATGGCATTTGATTTTTGCTATAGTACCTAACTTTTAAACGGAGTATTTTCTCAAGACGGGGTCTACAGATTAAATGATCTACACATTAAAAGCCCAACATCTGTACCTGCCAAAATCACAAGTGAGTATCTATCTCTCCGTAAACTATACCGTAAACAGTCAAAATTCAAAAATTTCAGTTAAAAACCATAAGCCGCAGCCGAAAAGAACAGGCCTCATCCTGGCTGCTGCCACGAAATAAATAATTGGACGTGCTTTCTTGCGAGCTCACGCTAGCCTTTTAAATTCTTTTATGCATCCATGCGTGCGTGCGTGCACAGTAATCTAGGCGAGGCTACAATCGAGTGTAGTGCCGGACGCGCGCACGAGTGAACGATCGGCGCCAGCCGTTCGTGCAACTTTGGGTTTGGTATGCACCCTACCTCCGGACTCCTCGCTCTAGGATGCCTACAATCGAATTCTTAAAGGGTTAGCTATTAGTATATTCTTAAAATATCTAGATTAGATATATAAAAGTTATATGTATGGATTTATCTTGAGAAGTTATTTCACAATATTATAATTGTATTGAGCTTTATAAACATATCACTATATAAATTAGTTGTCAATGTTGTATTTCGGTGACTATGCCAATGTCCAAGACGGCTTGTATTTATAAGTGAAGGGGGTACATAGCATACTGAAAATGATATTAATTGATTTGGTAGCATTTACTTTGCAAACTACTCTAATGTCGTTTTGGAATAAATTCAATCAATTTTTTTGAAATTTTGGCTATTTATATCATTTTAATGTTTAGATCGAATGCATGATATCTCGAAAAATACTTTCATAGCGTTATACTCCCTCCAGGCACAAAGAAAGATGCTCTAAAATGCACGCAGTCAAGTTGTACCAATTTTGACCAACTATATTATCTAAAATATGTTGTTTAGATATACGAAATTAGTGTGAGTAATTTTTTCACCGAAAATACCTTGAAAACCTTACACTTGTAGAACTTTGTTCGAAAAATATGATGATAAAATTTAGCGGTCAAAGTGGTATTTTGTTGATTTTGAAAAGTCAAAAACGACTTTCTTTTGTAACTGGAGGAGTAATTTTATTTCACTTATAACCATGGCACAATAGGAATTAGTAAGTTAAAGTCGTGTCATAGGGACCATACTGATGTCAAAAAGAGTTGTTTTGGTGATTGGAGGGAGCACGAGGAGGACGAAGAACAAGATGAGGAGCTATATATATAGCTACACGCATACAAGCATAATGCCTTTGAATTTATTATTGTTGGGTGTGGCAAATCATTTGCAATGCCTAGCTATACTCCACATATATAGTTGCTATATGTAATAGATGCGTCGCTGGCTGGCTAGCTTTGTACTGCGGTTACAGGTTTTCCGGACAAAAGTTAATTAGGGCCGGCCTCTGGCTTTGCTTTGCTGAATTATATTCATTTTGCTTTGCCACCCACCTATATATGCATATCCATGGATCCCCGACCCCGTGTGTAGGGATGCAATCAAAACGGATACAGACAGATATCGTTTATCATATATCTTATTCTATATTTTTTCCTCGGAGTTGAAATCAGACACGGATAATACCGGATATCCATTTCTCCATTCCGCATCCGTTCCATAATCTTTCGGACGGTCGGTCGGACGGAAATTATCCGCTTCATTGCACAGGACATTGGACGGTATGGTACAAGCAAAGCGAACATGAAAAGACTAATTACTGAGATGTTGTATGAAAACATTCAATACTTTCGTCTGTTTAGATGCGACAAACTACTTATATGTTATCTTGTTCCTAGGTGAAGTCACAACAGACTTCTTCATATCACTTGACATATGGATATATACGGATAGCTACCACTTATCTTATGTCATATTCCATATTTTTTCCGCGAAGTCAGAATCGGACACGGATAGTGCCGAATACCTATCTACCTCTTCCATATTCGTTCCATAAATCTCCGGTCGATCGGACAGACAGAAATTATCCGCTCCGTTTGCACCTCTGCTCGTGTGCATGCGCGGTGCGCCTCTAGTACTGTACTGACTCGTGTATATGCACTGTTCATCTGTGCTTGTGCATGCATGTGTGGTTGCATGCGGCCGGATGTGCATGCAGCTGCGGCCTGTTCGTCTCTCCCCCCTTTCTTAATGTCAACGACACTTCACTGTAACTCTCCTGCACGCCCCCAATATGTTCTCCTTACCCACCCCACTCTGCCATTATATAACACACACACACACACAGGCACCAACCGCGCTCCATCCATCGATCCAACACTGCTACCTGGTCTTCTTCTTCTTCTTCTTGAACATCAATGGATCAGGAGTCCATCAGCTCATCTAGGACTAGTACTGCATTCTACTGCAACAACGGCGGCTACTACGGGTACGGAATTACCGCCGCCGCTTCCGAGGACAGCGGCTGGACGGCCTACTTTGACGACTTCTTGCAGGCCTCCAGAGAGGAGGCGGCGCCGGCGAGGGAACAGATGCACCATGGAGCCTGTGCCACCGCTTCCATGCTGTCGTCCAGTGCCAACAACAAGAAGCTGGTCAAGGTGATGGGCGCTGGCCAGGAGAAGAAGACGGCTCGTAATTTGGAATCAGAAGACCCTCTCCAAGACACCGCTTCCTCCCCTGCAAATGCAACTCAACTGCAGGTTCAGTCTACCATCATCATCTCCTAGCTAGCTAGGCATCTGCTATATTACATATTTTTTTGTTGAGTACATCCATGCAGCTGGGCGTTGTTCACTCTTTAACACATTCAATTCAGTACTGATATATGCATAGTAGAGTAGCTACAACTTTACTATTAGGTGATGGCCGGGCTTAAACAGTTTGATCTCTGTGCATATCTGCTGGTTGGTCTTGCAGATCGATCGTTCTAAACTCTGCCTGTTTTAATTCGTTTGGGAGTATATATAGGTAGGTGCCTGGAGTACCCTCTACGGAAGGAGCCAACAAGGCATGGAAGGAGCGGAAGGCTTCTACCAAACTGTGGTATATACTACGCACAATAATTCACTGCTTAAAGCGGTTCAGATCAGCAGTTTTTTTGCTGGGTTCTTCATTAATTCACACTACATATATATACAAGCTAGCTAGTTTAGCTAGCTAGCAGTTACCGGCCATATATACGTACGAGTGTTAGTTACTTGGCTTTCTTCAGTTGATTTGCTATGGAAATCAGCAGGATGTTTGGGGCATTGCTAGCTGCAGTGGGCAAAGGCCACCAGTAGAGCAATGGAGGAGTGCAGGAGACGTCAATGGGATCGGGATTAAGCAGCAGCAGGAGGAGGAGGAGGCCGAGGCAGCTGCTAATGAATGCTGCACAGAGCTGCAGAAAGGAGAGGGGTTTGCTAGCTACCATCTCCTGTGAACTACTCCAAACAGACTGTTCAGCATTTGTAATTCTGCCTCAGTACGTGCATGCCTGTGTATGTGCTCAACTAATCTAGCTGATGCCAGCTTGGGCTCTAGTACCGACTGTCAAATTTCTTCTGTACCACAGTTAATTCTCTCTGGCCATGGTGGCGTGATTCCGACCGGAGTTCCTGGTTTGCCCAATCATTAATATGATCGATACTTCAGAAATAGATCGATACTTCAGAAATAGAACGAGCAGGCCACAGCACAATACATGGTGTATTATATAAGAGTCGGTATAGCCGGCAATTCAAGAAAATTAGACTACATAATTTGACTTCTGGACAAAAGAATATTGAGACCTGTTTGAGAATATAACATATACATTAAATATATATACAATCGACCTCGACTGATCGGTACTGGAGTATTCGACAAGACTGTGAACAGGCTTTTTGACTTGGCGAACTCGCTTTGTCGGGTAAGCCAATTAATTCGATGCATGCATGTTCGTCAGTTCACATGGTATATATATGCGTGAGTTTTTGTTAAGCAACTTGCTTGTGAAAGAAAGAAAGAAAGAGAAGGATCATGTGAGAGCTAGCAAGGACAAACTAAATCAACTCGGTTCATTAGAGGTCGTCGTTAATCACTCTTCGTAGCAATCATTACGATCAGCTAGATCTAGCTATATATGGATAGAGTACATTCTTATATATGGACCGCCGACCGGAGGAGTTAAGTTTAGGGGTTTTTTTTCACTTTTTATGTTTTTTTTAACAACTTTTGTGATAGATGGTGGTTAATTAGCTCTAAATACTGTGTCTAGCTAATTTCCGCTCTTCTCTTGCAGAAAAAAAATGTAATATTACGAACATATATATGAGCACCCTCAACTTGTAAGTAAAATTAGAGCATATCATATTTGACACGTTGCACTGCTTTGAAAGCATCAGACATATATATATATATATATTATCCCGCCGTTAATTTTAGAGAAAATTAGCTCCGTCGTAGCTAATAACACTGCAAATATTGCAATAGCAAGAAGCTTCATTGGGGCCCCGCAACCCAAAATGGCAATTACATAGGATGAGCAGTAGTATTTAAGGCATTTCGTTGATTGATCTTCGAAATGGCCCATCTGAATGGAGTAATTCATGCATTATCCAATGTCGGAGCACCCCTCTCATTTCAAGCCCAAGCTCCGCCACTGAATTCACTTTTGATTTTACCTTTGTGCATGCCCACCTATATAGTATAAATAACATGGGCACTATGGTGTCTAAGCACCAAGTGTTTCTTCCTTTAGATTACTTTTAGATACGTGCTAGTGTGATTGGAACTTTTCATTCATGATTGATTTAGCATGCCTAATATATTATATATCATTGCACTAGCACGCATCTAAAAGCAATCTAAAGGCAGGGAGGCTTGGTGCCCAGATACCATGGTGCCCCATTTCAGTGTCCTATATATATATATATATATATATATATATATATATATATATATATATATATATATATATATATATATATATATATATATATATATATATATATATATATATATATATATATATACATATATATATATATACATACATACATATATATATATACATACACATACATATATATATATATATATATATACATACATATACATACATACACATACATATATATACATACATATACATACATATACATACATATATATACATACATATACATACATATACATACATATATATATACATATACATACATATACATATATATATATATATATATATATACATATACATATATATATATATATATATATATGACTCTCAATCAACTGAAGTTGCAACCCCCTCCAAAAAAACACCTGCAACTCCAGGTTATTCAAGTCAATCAACTGAAGTTGCAGCCCCCTCCAAAAAAATCACTTGTAACTTCATGTGATTGAGAGTGTAACTTCATATGACTGCGAGATAAAAAACATTTAGTCACATGTGCAATAGCCACTCCCAAGATCAATTGACACAACAACTTTAGGCATTTTGTCTGTGTCAATATAATGAAAGGAGGTATTTTGGCAACGGCTCATCAACTTTAGATCGAATGATCATTCTTGTCTAAATCTTATTGCTGCTGGAGCACTAGCTAGCAGATTCAGGCGAGGATCAAATTGTTTGTTTCAGATGATGGATGCCAGTGATGCACATGAATTATATGCCCATAGAAAAGGACCACAAATTAATGACGTACGTGCGTACACTAGCTTGCTGCATGCATGCATGCATGCATGTCAGCTCCGGCCGGCCGGAGTGAATGGAGATAAATAGTATATAGCTGCTTGCTGCTGGCTGCTGTGCTCTAATGGGTTTTAAGCTTAAGATTTTAGCTTTTGGTTTTTTAATTTCGTTTTTTTCTAGTTTTTAGCTTTTAAGGTTTTTTTTCTGTCTTTTTCTTTTATCAAGCTAGGTACTCTGAATATATATATATATATATATATATATATATATATATATATATATATATATATATATATATATATATATATATATATATATATATATATATATATATGCATAGCTGCATCGAGCGATCTTAATAATTAGTAGATGCATGGATGGCCAGCATGCAGAGCTGCACGCTGATCTGGACAGACGCATCCATGGATCGATCACTGTTGTTTTCCCAATCGCACGTGGAGCACCACCAAATCAGCGCTGCATGTATGTGAGTCCTAAACCGATTGAAACGATCGATCGATGAAAGTGACTGAGAAGAGATCCACCTCTTAGTGTGGAGCTCGATCGTCTACTCCCCACGCGGTTTGTGGGCCTGGGTGTAGCTCCACCAACCGGGTCAGCGGCCACCGGCCGGACGACGACTGGAACGTGGCAGCGACCACTGCGGCCGGCGAAGAGAGCGGCGTTGAGCCGGATAGCGTACGTAGAGTGAGGAGGAGGTGCGACCATACAGATGGGGAGAGTGAAGAGACAAATTAATGTCCGGGCGGTGGCGCTCGATCTAGCAAGGCTGGCATGGCTGTGTTTTTAAGGTGGCTGTGGCTGTGTTGTACGTACGTAACATGCATGCAAAGACTAGGACGTACGCCATCATCAGCCATGCATGCATGCACGAGACAAGCTAAGCTAGCTACGGATGCAGCACAGAGAGAGGAGAGGACCGACTCACATGGGCCATGGCCGTCCGTCCGTCTAGGTTGGTAGAGCAGGCTACCTAGCGAGCCCCCATTTGTTTTGCTGCAGGCAGGTTTGTCCGGCTAGCTACCCAGTAAGCTCTAGCTAGCTAGCTAGATTCAAGTGACTGAGCATGCAAGTATATAGTTATTCGATCTGCAGGTGGAGGAGATAATAAGGAAACGAACAAGATTTTGACGGACCTAATGAGCAACAACACAAGCATCATCGTCGTCCTCGTCTTCTTCGCCTGTTGGTTGCTGCACACTTGCATGGCAGTACATTATCCTCCAGTTCAGTTACGTACATGGCTTATGACTTTCAAATTTTAACTATTTGCAAGAGAGAGTATAAAGAGAAACACAATCGTATATGATTTTGACCGATATAACTAAAATCGGTACAGTGTCAATTACAATCGACTTTTAGACATCGCTTTGAAGACGTATCATTTGAAATCTAGTTACTACAGTAAAAAATAAAAAAAAACAGGCAGAAAACCCCCCAAGAGCACCGGCCAGTACCTGTCTCTGCCACTAGCTTCAATTCGCGACTGCAACTCCTTTAATCTATCCATTCAAGCCCAGCATGCATGACCTGTGTATGTTGACTTGCGCAGAACAAAGCATAACGCCATGCATCTCTATGCCCACTTCCATCCATGTAACTACTACAGTACTATATGCTCAAGCTACTACAGTGATTTCCAGTGACAGATTAGATGCTCCATGCATCTAATATATAATTGGGAAAGACATGGTTACCACACCTTTCGGCTTTCAAGGCTCCCGACCTCTCGTTCTCCGCTCCAGTCGAAAAAAACATCCCTCCTCCCCCCTACCAGATTCATTATTTCTAGGTTTTAGGGACTGTTCTGTAATCTGCTATCTTCTCAGGGTCCCTTTTGTAACTTTCCTTACTGTTGAAATTTATCCAGAGCTAATGGCCCAAACGTTTCCGATGTTTGTCAACTAGTGTACTAACCAGGGACAACTGTCATCCTAAACACCGCAAGGAACAGTGTGTTCTTACACACACACAGTTTGAAACTCATCAGTTGCAAACAAACTATGTCAGTCATTGGGCTCTCTGCATTGGAGCGTACAGGCTCCTAAAGAGCGCAATCAATGGAAATTGCTAGTACATGGCTGCAAAAGCAGAGCCATAGTCCACTCTTCAAAGTTCAAACCTTTCATCATATTTACCATGCGAGGCATCAACTCTGAATCTCTGCTATGAGCAGTAATTTGTCAAGTACAGCCCCCAAGTCCCAGATCCCGAGCCCCAACTGAGGTTAATTAGCACAACTTCAACATCGCTAAAAATATACCTGATCTTGCGCAGAAAGTAGAGGTATGCTATGCTATGCTGATGGGGCAACCAGCTCGTCAGTTCTCACAGCTCTGTGCCTGCTGCAGCGCTTTCACCTTGATTGTTCTCCTCGTACTGGGGCTTTGGCTCCAAATCGATAAATTGATTTGAGTTGTTGGCCAGATGCGATATGCTGACTCTCCCTTGTTTCCTGATGTATTCTGCAACAGCCTTCATCTCCTCAGTAGATATGTATATGAACTTCCCACGATCATCCATGACACCAGATAATCTATCTGAGGAGACAAAAACAAGCACATCAGTCTAAATGATATTGCAGGGTTCAGTATATGGCAAGTCAAAAGTTTCAAAAGACTTGCAAAAATATCCAGATAGCATAAGGCTATGAGGTGGATGCACCAGCATAAGACAATAGTTTTGAGTCATAGAAGAGTCACATACCCATGCCTTCAAGTGTAATTATTCGGTTGATGCAGTCCTGCAAAATAGCAAAACAAATTAGAAGCTAAGAAAACAGAACACCACTAGAGTGAAATGAAGGCTTTTCCTGACACTAGAGTATTACAACACAAAGGCTTTCGTAAGTATGTACCAAAGATAACAAAAAAAATTAACAATGGTAATACTCTTGTAGGACAAATTCAGGGTCACGCCTGGAGACTTTACTATGATGCTCTGAATACCAATCATCTATCATCAGGTTGAATGTCCAGAACTCTAGTAACAGCAGAGCAGGCATTTTGCTACAGAAAGTATACCAATCTCATGTACTTGGTATACGAAGGGATGACAAATGGAGGATTACATGTTTTCATGATATTAACACTCCACAATTTTGATCTACAAAATCAACTAGCTACAGATGCCGCTAGAGATGCAAAGCGAGCACTGTGATGAACTACATGTTTGTCTAATTTTGATCTACAAAATTAACATTCTAGAAAGAGGAAAACTTTTAGATTCCTCTTAATATTTCCAGTCTGACTTATGGTGGTTTAATGGGGTCTTTTTAGTCCATATCTCACAAGTTTTGCCTCGCCTTAACTGTGTCTTGTAAAAAAAATCTCAAGTCATTGTTTCAGTGGTATCCTCTGATGCTGGTCTTACCTCAGAGTTTGCCTCATGTGGGGCGCCAATCTTCCAAGCCTTGCGCGAGGCACATTTTGTGAGACTAATCCTAGTAATCATTACTATTATAAAAGAACGAGTTGGTGGTTGTACATCCATTCTCCTCTAACCGCTCTATTCCTTTAACTTCATACCATTCTCCACTTTTCAACTGATCAGAGCAACTTTCTTCTATAGCACAATTCTCTATACATTCAATGAGTTCCGTTGCAACGCACGGGTATGTAAATAGTTTGTTAAACATACATTTGCAAGTTTTACAGAAAAACTGAAACATTTTAAGGGAAGGCAGTTCTGAAGTGAGGAAAAGTCAATGGAGCTCAAAACATGCTTCTCAGTGATGAGGGCGCAAACCAGAGTTACCAGGCAGTTCCTAAATGCCACTTTTAACACTTACACAGCAAGTTAGTAGGAAACAGAGTGTCAATCATAAACTTTCAGCAATCTAATGGATTTTATCATTATTTCAATTTAAAGTTTAAACAATATAGAATCTTAACGTTCTGTTAGGCCATCAAGTGCCAATCAAAAGTTAGCAATGGAAACACCCAACACTCTGACGTGTAAAGGCTCTTTAATTACCTGGGTTCGCATCCTGAACTCTGCAGCAAGGTCCTCTAGCGGAACACACTTCTGCTTCTGGAAAGTTTATGAAAGATTTAACAGCAAATGTTACCGATTTACTAATTCAAGCAGATCTTACCACTCAAGACAATGGTAAGGCAATACCACATCCTTAAATTTTTTAGCGAAGTTAAGTCAACAAGAAGGTAATATTGATATAACTTCATAAGAAACTCTTCACAGACTTCAGTGTAATCGACATGTGATGGTAATTGTCTAGACTAAAGGGAAAACAAACAATAGTACAATTTTTCTTATCATAACAACAGCAAATTACTGTGAAAAACAGCTTTCCAACCTATCTTGTAGTATACAAAGGCGATAAATTTATTTGGCTTTCAGCTTTGACAAAGAAATTATGCCAACTATATAATACAGATTAAGTTCAAGGTATTATACTATTATATTCATGATAGCAAAAGTAAAGACTTGAATTTGTCAAATAAGGAATCATCCACATACGCTAGAATGTAACACTGGACTACATCCACAAAAGAACAATGTACCTTGATGTATTCCACAAAATTGTGGAGCAAACCCTGGCCATCATCTTGTGTCTCGCTCTCTGTAGTACCTTCAGCATCAATTGAAAAAGCCCCTTTCCATTTCTCAAATTCCAGAGCAGCAGCCTCCTCTTCCTTGGCTTTCCGGGCCCTAACTTCTTCTTCCTAAAGCAATATAAGCAACTTAGCATGAGAGTTGATTACATAACAGCATCAAACAGAACAATCAGCAGTTAAACAATCTCCAACCATTAATCTCTCTTGGATCTCACGCTCCTCGTCCTTCTTCCTCCTCATTTCTGCATAACGATCTTGTTTAGTCTGCCTTGAATCCCGTGCAGCTTCTTCAGCCTTGCAAGTAGACCGTTTCTTTAGTGTGAAAATTTGTTCTTTAAGAGATATCAGTACAACCAACCAGGAAAGTAAATGAAAGGAAAAAAATGCACTTCCGTTCTGTACTCCATCCTGAGATGAACAATCAAATTGGCAAAAACTCATGTGCATTAATAAAAAATAACACAGAGATTTTGGAATTTGGACTGCCATAAAATATGCAATCAGTCATCTTATACTAAGACCATAGTCAAGATGAAAGAATCATGCTAACTAACGAGCGTTGGGAGCTGAAAGCATATTGTGACATACTGACATTGTAGAGGAACAATTTATGTATGCTTAGGTAGCTAAAATTGCAGTTCAAGGATTTAACTGAATAGCAATGTCCTAAAATAATGCAACCTTTGATAGCCTGTAAGTATAAGAAGTGCTTGCAGAATTGAAAAGCATGGCCTCCTAACTGATAACCAACCTGACGCTGCGCGTCTCGCTCTTGCTTTTTCTTCTCCTTCTTCTTGGAGGCTTTGGGGACATATTGATCCTCCTGGAGCTCCTCCTCGTCGCTCTCGGCATCGTCCTCTGCAACTGCACAACCGAAATTGGTGAGGAGATAGCTAGGGTTAATACAGACTGGATTCAATCGAAGGAAAAGATAGGGGCTTTTCTCTGTTGTACTAGCATCGCGGCTGGTGGAAGCGGCGGACGAACTCGCGGCCGGCCTTCGACGCATGCGGCGCGCCGCAGCGCCGCCACGCACCACCCGTTCCTCCTGGAGCGCAATACACGGCGAGATTTGCAAGGGATTAGCTAGCTAGGGAGAGATGGGGACCGCGAAGAGCGGGGGGTACCTGGAGGGGCTGGGCCGGGGGGCGGTGGTTGGCGGCATCGGAGCGGCGGCGCCAGAGGAGGAGGGGGAAGATGGCGAAGGCCAGCAGCATGCACACCACCGCGGCGAAGATGCCGCCGCCGTCCATGTCTGGAGACCCTCGATGCCGCTCTCGCTCGCTCTACAGCCTACAGGTCGATTCGATGGATTTTCCGGATCGGATCGAATTCGATGGATTATTCACTGGCATAATTGCATATTTGCCCACCTTTGTTGGCACCATCTCATCTGCTCATAGCTGATTTCAATTAACTATTTGTCTTATCTTTAAAATTTTATTTGATTTTTTAGATAACGAAATAACAATATTTCGGCCTTGATCATTTTACGGACTACAGCCATACAGAATCAAACTAAAAATTGAGGTGAAATTTTATTTGATGATTTGCTCTCTTCTAACTTTCATGTCATTTTGTATTTGTGCCAGGCTAAAAATTGAGGTGAAATGATCATATTGCCCTTGAGAGAATTTCCCATCTGCTGGTGGCTAGCTTGGGGCGCTTTTTAGCTGGTTTCTGGAAGGTTTTTCCGTAGCTCTTCTCAAGCTATGCTACTTTGAGCCATATACTCCATTCCATTTAGGCTCACAATCATGCCTCAAACGTTATATAAGAAAGTAGAACAGTTCAAAATGCACAGATATTAGCATCAAATTACTTTCTTTTAATAGGCAGAACTAAAAGAGGCGCATATGCAAGGAAATTCCTGTCAAAATAGCAGAGTTCAGCCAGCCTTGTCAAAATTCTTGAAAGCATCCAAAACTCATGAGCATGCACGCCAATAGGCCTCAAATCCACAACAATCTTACCATCATTCTGAAGTAAGCAATTGCAAGCACAACATATGCAAGAACAACAGTACCAGCAGTACATGCCAAACAGAGATAACAATATATGCATCTACATGCCAACACGGAGATAACAACATATGCATCTATGGCGCTATTCCTCAACCGCGCGGTGGACGGGCGATGTGGACAAGCCGGCGGCCTCGGGTGGTGAGGGCGACGGTGCAGGAGCCGATGTTCTCAGGGCGTGCGGAGGGGGCTGGAAACGGTGCCACACGGTGGAGGGCTGACATTCTGTGCCGTGCGGTGGAGGGGCGGCGAGGAGGAGAGGGACGCAGCCAACGTGGAGGGGCGACGCACCGTGGGGTGGAGGGACAGCGGCCTCAGGCGGCTACGATGAGAGGGAGTAGGCCAACGTGGAGGAGTTGTCGGTCTCCGGTGGTGACGAAGGGATGGAGACAGCGTCACGCGATGGAGGATGTGGAGAAGAAATGTTTGCAACAAATTGAGAACCACAACCTCTATTATAACAAAAAGAATGACTGGATGGGGAAAAAATCAGACAACCACTATAAACAAAAACAATTTGATACAACTTTCTGGGATGACAAATTACAAACAAAACGAAACACTTTGTGCAACAATTTAGAAATGTGCTGCAACAAATTGAGAAAATGCTTGTACAACCAATCCACAGTGCAGGCAAGCAAACGGACGCAGGTGGCCTAGTGCTACAGCGCTGATGCATCGAGATCTCCTCCATCGGTGCCTCCATTGCTCTGTTATGGCTCCTTCTCTACCGCCACACAGATGTATGAAATACCTCTGTGAAATACCTCTATGAGAAAAATCACAGATGTATAAAAGATAAAATCCACTCTATAAGAAGATATTATAAGCATAAAAAACTTCAACGTATTTAAATTGTGCGACTAAAGACAAACATATATAGGTTAGATATATAGGTCTTGACACGTTGCATTAAATCAAAGAGAAAATGATACTGAATACTGTACAGGGGGTGCTGCTGCAGCTGGGTTATTTGTAGAGCTGAGCACAATTGGCTGAGGTAATTAAGAGCCCGGAGTTGAATTACCAAATGCATCACTTGCAGGCTATATTAGTAACAACCTGCAGTAAAATCTACTACTTGACATGCATGCGGCCTCATCCATGGAAGCAACAGCGAGCAGCATTTCTGACACTGATCGATGTCGGTCATTTTCTGAGCTGAACAACCAACCAAACAGCGACTAAGCACCTGCATGTCGTGCGATGTTTGTTCAGTGAGCCATTTGTTGCCTTGGAAGCAACAGCAGCAGTTTCCAGGCACATCCGTCCATCCATCTTGCGACCTGTTTCCTTCCAAGCTACGGCCACAGCTCACTCCGGCCAACCACCGCGATCTCACATCTCTCTGCTCCTGCCATGCATGCGTGTGGTTCCCTCGATCTTTACACACACCAACACTGATCTCGAGACTGAAGCTATCTACCAACCATGAAAACCGTACCACACGCATTGGCGATTTCTGGGACATGCCTTTCTCTGCAGGCTAGCTAGCTCTCGATCGATCGTCTGTGCCATCTCAACTAAAAAAAGAGTGCAGATTAATTCTAGATACGAATAGTGCACTTGCTGTTACTTTGTTTGTAACCCTTGTGCTCGTAGCAGCAGCAGCATCCTAGCTAGCCACTGTTTAATCGGACGTAATAACTTGGAGTGCCATGGAAGCAGGTACGTATGTATGTAGATCAATCATACATACACACTGCAGTATGGAGTATTGCTTCTCTCTCTGTGTTGTACTCTGGAATCGATCGATTAGCTTACAAGTTGATGGTTGCAAGTTAGCAAACAATGATCCGTCAGTCATTCAGCATGCCTGTTACAGCTGAATGAATCATCAGTGACTGGGAGTGATATGCATGCATGGCCGGCACAGAAGCGCGCCTTGCAGCTATCTAGGACATCGACCATTTGCATGCCTTTGTTCCTTGTAAAACCCACACATCACATACCAAAGCTTATAGATAGGTACTTCCTACCCAGCAATATCACTGAACGTCCTAGGGTCCAAACTGGCTTAGGTATAACCTCATTCTGGATAGACCACGTATACGTAGTAACCCGCTTGCTCTTTCGTCCTTACTTTGCGCAAAACGGTTAATCGCGGGTGCTACCATTGGAACTCCTAGACTTATATGTAAGGGCTTCTCAAGGTAAGCTAGTAAGGTGGGTCTAACCCAGAAATTCATGTGAACATACACATGGGCCAACATGAGCCGGGTTGTCATATACGCCTCCCCTCAAAGGACCCGACGTCCTCGTCGGAGCAACATACCCACATTGGGGCAAATGATAAGGATCTCCCCTCTTGGCACATGGTCGTGCGTTCAGTGCTAGCATATATGCCATGCCGTGTGTCCGCTATGGGGCCACACACGCCATGCGCCATATGCCTATGCCCCTGACCCGCACGCGCCCATGTAACCGCGAGAGTCGGCTCTGATATCATTTGTAACGCCCTAGGGTCCAAACTAGCTTAGGCATAACCTCATTCTGGATAGGTCACGCACACGTAGCAACCCGCTTGTGCTTTCGTCCTTGTTTCGCGCAAAACGGTTAATCACGGGTGCTACCATTGGAACTCCTATAATTCACTATATTTATATATGGCCTTAGAAGTATCTGTTTCAGTATAGGTAATTTAGAGCATAGATATTATAATTTTTACATTCACTAGTCTGTGATCGGTTCGCGCTTTATTCAACAAGTACACCGTACCATATAGAATCAACATGTAACTTACAGAACTCAGTCATCGATCCCGAACTAATCAGACGTGCCATCGACTACTGCATGCGCTACTTACTGCCATTGCACTACACGTTACTGTACGATTAGCTAGTGATGCGTTACAAGGCTGTCTGTCACGGGCAGCGTGATGCTGAACGCAAATGCAGATGTACGTAGCCCATACTATATAAGCAGCGACCATGCACCCGATCGATGCTCACTTCACACAAGAGCTCTAGCTCTTTCTCTCTCTAGCATAACAGCTGATCGACTCATACGAGTATAGCAAGATCCATGGCCTCGAGGTCTCTCTGCAGCCGCTGCACAATGCTGTTGCTGCCATTCATGGCGGCCGTGCTGCTCCTGTCTGCCGCCACGGCTCAGCTTGAGGTCGGCTTCTACAGCAAGGCGTGCCCGCGCGTGGAGGAGATCGTCCGGGAGGAGATGGTCGAGATCCTCAGGGTGGCGCCGACGCTCGCCGGTCCGCTCCTCAGGCTCCACTTCCACGACTGCTTCGTCAGGGTACCTGGCTATACCCACCTAATTAAGCACATTGCATATAGTACGACGTGACAATGGCTGATCTTGGCATGTACGTTCGCGCGTGCAGGGCTGCGACGGCTCGGTGCTGATCGACTCCACCAATGGCAACGTGGCGGAGAAGGACGCGCCGCCGAACCGGAGCCTCCGCGGGTTCGGCTCCGTGCAGAGGATCAAGGACAGGCTCGAGGCCGCCTGCCCGGGCACCGTCTCCTGCGCCGACGTCCTCACGCTTATGGCCCGCGACGCCGTCGTCCTCGCCAAGGGCCCCTTCTGGCCGGTCGCGCTCGGTCGGAGGGACGGCAGGGTGTCCATCGCCAGCGATACCAAGCAGCTCCCGCCACCCACCTCCAACTTCACGCAGCTCGTCCAGATGTTCGCTGCAAAGGGCCTCGGCGTCAAGGACATCGTCGTCCTCTCCGGCGGGCACACGCTTGGCACGGCGCACTGCTCGACGTTCACGGACCGGCTGTACAACTTCACCGGCGCGGACAACGCCGCCGACGTGGACCCGGCGCTGGACAGGGCGTACCTGAGGAGGCTGAGGACCAAGTGCCGGAGCCTCGCCGACAACACCACGCTCGCCGAGATGGACCCCAGCAGCTTCCTCACCTTCGACGCCGGCTACTACCGCCTCGTCGCCAAGCGGCGGGGCCTCTTCCACTCCGACTCCTCGCTGCTCGCCGACCCATTCACCAGGGCCTACGTCGAGCGCCAGGCCACCGGGCTCTTCGCCGACGAGTTCTTCCGCGACTTCGCCGAGTCCATGGTCAAGATGGGCAACATCGACGTGCTCACCGGAGAGCAGGGGGAGATCAGGAACAAGTGCTACGTCGTCAACAAGTAATAAACTGGGCGAGTTGGTTTTGGTTAATTGGATTGATTGGTTCATGCATCTGTGTGAAGTAAATTAAATGGAATTTGTACGCTTCTTGGTTTGGTCATTTGCCTGAATCACTGGCTATATATTTATGTAAATGATGTACCTAAGTGCCGCTTCATTTCTTGTTTTCATTTTTTTTTTTTGTGCATTCATGATGTAATAACGACGAGTTAATAAAATAAACATTTTCTTGCATTTATCACCACTTCCTCTTCCCCTTCCTCTTTCTTTAACGGCTTCTAAAAATAGCTTTTGATTTTTACTATAATACGTAACTTTCAAATAGAGTATTTTTTAACTGTTGTTTTTCTTTTTCTCTTTTTTTTCTTGAACTTTGCTCTCTTGCTCTTGCTGATGATCTGCGTCTTGGGGTCCTGTCTTTGATGCTGTGTTATTCTTTTATTTGGGCTGCTATCAGCTCCGACTCGTGCTCGGTCTTCTTTTGCTCAGAGACGAGTTCGGCTTGGAGTCCTTCTTCGGTATCATCTCGGGCTCCTCTCCTCCCGAGTGAGACCGCACTTGTTTTGGCCACTTCTGCTCATCATCCTCCGAACCGCGTTCCGGAATCGCCTCTGCTCACTTCAGCGCCGCTCGGTCTTCTTTCCGCCGCGGCTCGGCGGCGGCGCCTTTGCGCGTCTTTCTTCCTCCTTCGCGACTCCCTCGTCTCCTCTTCGCCTGCGCGACGGAACCGGCTTGGCTTCTCCGCCTGCGCTTCTCCGTTCCACGCCGCGCCTTCTGTCGCTTCCGCACCTTGGTCGCTCCCCCTCGGCCGAATCCAGGTGGCGCCTGGAGACTGTGTCTCCTCCTTCTTCACTGCAGCGGCGGCGGAAGCTCGGTATGGACCTGGTGGTGGCGAGCTCGGCGCCGATCCGGTGACGGTGGAGGTCGGTCGACCCGAGGCCGACGGCGACGCGCAACGGTGGCCGCCCCCGGGAGCAGAGATCCTCCTAGGGGCAGCAGCAGAAGATAATCAAGGTAGGCTCTGATACCACTTGTTACAAATTTAGCCTTGATTTTCTCTACTTTATTTCTCGCATATATTTCTCATGTATTGCTCTTGCAAACTGGTTACAAATCTCCTCAATATATAGGCTAATAACTCCTGCTAACACACGTATTAGGACTTTAAGTTAGATACAACTTTAACTTAAGTTAACATAACTTCGTTTAGAACTTTAAGTTAAGATTAATTTTAACAATATCAAAGGAAGATCGAGGTCCACACCACCTCCTTCACGAATCACGATTAGCGGCTCATGGTCCCTTGTTTTCAGCGCAACGTTCTGTTGGGCTATTCTCAAAAGTCGAGATGAGCATATGCAATTTGGGCCCAATCCAGGTTGCAACGTTCTGTAAAGTACACGTGGTTATGTGTGTGTGTGGGAAGATAGGATCGATGCAGTGCTCTGTACCATAGATGGTGGGCTAGAATTAATTAATAACGTCTCGCCATCTCGTACCCTCTCAAAGAAAATGTAGCCGGCAGAGAGAATGCCGCGGAGGACATGCATGTTTCGCAACGTTCACGAACATTAGCTTGCATTTGTGCGCCAAGAATTCCTCCTCATCATCAGTGAGATGCAAGATATATTCATATGTATATACCCAAATCATTGGCTGTGCACATGAAATGTGTTGAGTTTTTTCACGTTAAATTCTCATATCCCGTTCTTTTGATCATGTACTTTTGCCATGTGTTTTATAACAAATAGTATCAGAGCGCTAGGTTTAAGATCAAAGACGCTGCTCCAGGAGGAGGAGCTCCCGGGTGGCTATTGCATGGACGAGGCGGCCCTACGTGGCACAAAGACGCATCATCAAGGACTCGTCTCGACTCCATTCTATGACTCAACCTCACATTAAACGTCTACTCATGCTCTACTTCAGCGACTGTTCTAATGTCAGGTTCATTAGCACCATAGCTGGCGTTGTATTACACCATCTGCCCTATCTATCTAGCTTGCACATGGTAACGTCTTAACTCTTGAGAGCACGTACAATACAAACACTTAGAGAGATGTTTAGTAATTAAAAACTGATTTCTCTTACTACATAGGATAAGTAAGACTCTTATTTTGAAGCATCGATGTTTAAATAAGCATCGGTGCTTAGCAGGTGCTTATGTGTATAACTATATCTAATTAAAAGATAGTATAACATCTAAACACCCATAGAAAGGATGTTTGCATTGGAGAAAGTAACTTTTATATATGTGCTTGATGATGTGGCTATATCTCTCTTTAAGCATTCATGTATAAGCATCTTGTATTGTACATACCCTGAGGGGCAATCACGCTATCTCATCACCGTCCAATTTGCACCCTTCAGGGAAGATAATATAGTAATTAAGAGACAAAGTAGTACGAATCTCGAGCTAAAGTGAATGACGAATGAGATAGAAAGGTGTAGGGTCCATTCTATTTGACTTCGGTTTTTAGCTACGCTTTATGATTTCTGAACTACTCATAAGAGATAGTATAAAGTAATTTAAATTTATGTGTGATTTTAACCGATATAAATAAAGTCAATATAGTGTGTACTATAATTAACTGATTTTATTTTGAAAAGATAATCTATTTTAAAAACTAGTTATTATAGAAAATTGAAAAACAGTATTTAGAAACAGAAAAAAAAAAGAGTATGTACCTCCAAGAGTTAAAAAGAGGTCAAAGGCTTTTTCCAACGTCTCCGACGCATCTTTCACCCGTCACATCTTCACAGTTCACATTCAAACCCAAGATAGATTCCAGCTAGCCAATGGAGATTTGTCAATGGAAGAAGGTACATGATATAGTCAAATCCCTAAATCACCGGCCAGCGTAATGGCAACGCAGAGATTCTGCAGCGATCAGCCAAAGTCAACTAGCCGTGTGCAGAGACCGAAGCTGCAGCTAGCGTAGTAGTAAAATATTACTGGAACAGAACCCTAAATATCAGTGACCTCTACGCACGAGCAGCGCACGCAGACGCACCCATCTCACGGTCACAGTCACAGGGGACTCCGGCCGTTTAACCAGCGCTAGGCTAGCACAGTAGGTCGTCAATGGCCGCGGCAAGCTGCTGGAGGACGCCATGGCTGCGGTCACTTCTAGCACTAGTGCCGGTGCTCCTCTTGTGTGGCTCACCAGCCGCAGCTGGGCAGCTGGAGATGGGGTACTACAACAAGACGTGCCCGCGAGCGGAGGAGGTCGTCTTCACGGAGACGGCGCGGATCGTCAGGGCCTCGCCGGACCTCGCCGCCTCCCTCCTCAGGCTGCATTACCACGACTGCTTCGTGCAGGTACCTACAGTCTAGCTTGTTGATGATTAATTACTCATCTAGCTACATATGCACGCATTGCCACGATCTGATTCTGATCTGGTAGTCTGATCGATAGATGTTGTATCTTAATTAATTTCTGCAGGGCTGTGATGCGTCGGTGCTGCTGGACTCGACGGAGGGCAACGTGGCGGAGAAGGACTCCAAGCCCAACAAGAGCCTGCGGGGCTTTGACTCCGTCGCGCGGGTCAAGGACAAGCTCGAGAAGGCCTGCCCGGCCACCGTCTCCTGCGCCGACGTCCTCGCGCTCATGGCGCGCGACGCCGTCGTCCTCGCCAAGGGCCCCTCCTGGCCGGTCGCGCTCGGCCGCAGGGACGGCCGGACGTCCAGCGCCGGCAACTGCGGCGACCTGCCCCCGCTGTACGGGAACATCACGATCATGACCGAGGTGTTCGCCGCCAAGGGCCTCGATGTCAAGGACGTCGTCGTGCTCTCAGGTACCAAGCAAGCATTTCATTTCATCCATTATTGTTGACGATTCGTGCTTGTAACGACTAGGACAACGTACGTACTCGTGACCTTGTCCAGGCGCGCACACGCTGGGGAAGGCGCACTGCCCGTCCTTCGCCGACCGCCTCTACGCCTCCTCCGGCGCCGGCCGTAACAGCAGCGATGCATGCAGCACCGACCCGGCGCTGTACGGCGCGTACGCCGACAGGCTGCGGCAGCGGTGCCGGGGCCCCGACGACAACAGCACGGCGGAGATGGATCCCGGGAGCTGCCGGACGTTCGACACGAGCTACTACAGACAGGTGGCCAGGAGGCGCGGCCTGCTCCGGTCGGACGCCTGCCTCATGGACCACCCCTTCACCAGGGCCTACGTCAGGCGCGCCGCCACCGGCAGGTACGACGGCCACTTCTTCCGGGACTTCCGCGACTCCATGGTCAAGATGGGCGCCATCGGCGTGCTCACCGGCGACCAGGGGGAGATCAGGACCAAGTGCAACCTCGTCAACAACTAGCTAGCTAGTGTGGTTCGTGCTTGCTTGTTATCTACTAAGCTAGGATGAACGGCAATTCATTTTTTCTTTTCTCTCTCTTATGTGCTAGCTATATATACTGCTGCTGATTTGATGCATCATTGTTAGACATGTACTCAATTCATTATCTAGGATTTGAGGGTTCATATACTGTCAGTGCAATAGTTTGGTACTTTGGTTTAATTACATTCAAAGCGCGCAGCAGAGGATCCCTAAAATAATTGTTTGTAGCGGAAAAGCAAGACCACGTATGTATGGATGTCCATACACAATTAATAGAATTTTTGGTATATATGATAGTGTTTAAATCTGTACTTACAAAAATGATAATATGTCCGTGGTATTAGCAAAAATATTGTTTTTATCGTCCGGCCACCAATCGGCGACGCCATAGAATCGACACGTGCCACCTGGAGTCCGGCCACTATGCGGTAGGCAACCTGCTGCCCGGCCACTATGCAACAGGCGGCTTGCTACTCGGCCACTGTGCTCCATGTGATTAGGAAATTTGTAGATAGCAAATGAGCAAAAAAAATTACGGTTTTTTTGTAGAGCTTCCTGACATAGCTTAATTCGTTGTGTAATTTGCCCATAACTTTTTTCCGGTATGAATTTTACTCAAAAAATAATTTATGTAAATTATTTGTACGAATTTCTGAATATAGAAAATGAAATGGAAAAATTATAGCAGTGGACTTAATGGTGCATTTTTTATTTAATTACGCAAGGAGTACATATAATAGTACAAAAAAACGCATCGCACGCGATGCGATATGGCTCACTCATCTGAACCACTGCTATCTCCACGCCGCGTCTGCCTCTGCGTGCGTGGCCTTATCTTTCGTTGTTGAGCATGTTTTGTGGGGTACTTGAGCCGGTCTGGAGCTTGCATGTTGGTCCGAATGAGGTATGGAGACCGTTCCGTTTGTTGAGTGATCGGCGGTGGTGCAGTAGGCTGAGGTACACCAGACAATATCTGGTGGTAAGCGTCGATATTGTAGGACCGAACAAGCAACGGATGGGGTGAATGGTGCCTTCAAACCTCCCTAAGTATTCACATAATTTTTATTCTCCAATAGCTACTGAGCTATGAAGTTAAGGATCGAATGCTAACTGTAAGCCGAGAAACAAACCAAACCAGAGAAGAACCAGACGCTGGCGGAAGACAGACCAGAGCGGGTGTCTGTCTATGTACAGAGTGGTCGAACGCTAACTTGTGATCGATCACACTACTCGGACGAAGACAATCAATTCTCTGGTCAAACACACGTGGTTGTAGGCCAACAGGTGGTCGAACGATTAATGTGGTCGAAGCCATATTACCGCAATAGAAGATTAACGTGGTCGAAAAAGGTGCGATGCGGTCTGGTACTTGAGCATGGTCGAAACCAACCTACTCGTAAATCCGATCGACGTACCAGACAAAGATTGCACTGACTTCAACTACATACAACCACAAAAAGCAGAAGACAAGAAGTCGACAGAACTAACCGTGATCGAAGAGGTGGTCTTATCGCATCTAACGAAAATAGAGGACTGTTGGGAGGCGCACACTCGCAAGATCAAAAAACTAAAATAACTTTCGACTTAGAGAACAAAAGACCAAGAAACTTTGCACACAAAGGAGTGTTCTAGGCATGTAATTAGACGACGCACTTGTGTGTGTGGCTGTGCGCGTGTTGTACATGTGTATGGTGGTGTGTATGCACGTGCGTCCATCTTTTTCGAACTTGAGGCGACGTCCAAATGGGCTTGTCAATGTCAGCCCAACATGCTTGGTCAATGTCGGGATCTGGACTCGCGGCCCAAACGATCAGGCCTCATGGTCTCACTCAACACGCCGTGCTCAAGCCCCATCTATTCCCTCCCTCTTTCCTTCAAAAATGGCCCTAAGTCTGCGCTCAAGCACGCTAACATACACAAAAGTTTGATTTGATCTAATATGACCAAAATGCCCCTGGTAATTAATTCAATTGACCTTGGTTCTACCCCCATGCGTGGTGGGGAAGGAGGGAGATTAATGAGGGTAAAACTGGAAATTATGCATCGGAAAATATGCACCGACAAGTATTTGTGAACAAGCAAAGTGATGGAGTACTGGTATCATACTCCGTAATTTGTTTCCTTTTTAACTTTTCAAACTATCTTGTTACAATCTTTTTTAAAAAAATAACTCTGTTGTTCCAAAGTTAAAATTTGTATCTGCAAGGACTCAAGCTAGCTTGTCGTTTATGTCGTAGTATTACAGAGCTAAGTCAACTAGATAGAAGAGGCCAACTTTAATTAGTAGTCCAACGTTCCTCTGTTTGTATGGTTCAGTCGTCGTCGTCTTCTTCTTCTCTATTCACAACTTGTAACTGCCTTAATGGCTTAAACTCAGTTTTTTTTAAAAAAAAAACAGCCTTGAGCTCTGAGATTTAATAGCCGTTGCTCATGCATTAACACAAGCAGGTCAACCAACTCGTTGTTCAACGCTCCTAGTCCTAGGTCAACCAACTAGAACAAATAGATGTAAATATACTTTAGGGATTATAAATTTGAGGCTTCATTCTATCTGAAGCGCTTGTCATTAATTTTACCTTGTGGAAGGCTTAAACTAGCTGTGGAAAGACAAAGGGCCTATTTTATTCGGCTTTTGAAACCGATTTTTGGTTTTTGTTATAGTATCTAGCTTTTAAACAGGATAATATTTAAGACAGAGTCTATAAATTAATTATAACACATATTGAAAGCCTATCATCTATACCAGCTAAAATAGCATGCGGGTATCTCTTTATCCATAATCTCTGTCATGAACAACCAAAATTCAAAATTTTAACCAAAAATCATAAACCATAGCCATAAAGAATAGGCTCAAATGCAGAGCACACAACTGCACACGGCCGTGTATGCAATTACTCCCACATGCATATAAGGGAATCTCCAATAATGACATCTCAGTTGTCTCTTAGTTATATTAAATGGGTAAAATCATATGTGGAGAAGAGAGAATGTAAGAAAAGATAATATGTTGCCACCCAGATGATATCCATTAGTAGAGCCTAGTACAACTTCTTTTGGGCATGCTAGCACAAGCAACACACATTTGTATCCACGGCGTTAGCAGCCTTTCGAAAAACTTTATGCATCAGTCTTCTTAACTTCCATCTAATATGTGTGGGAAACTGACTTTAAAGCTTTTGTATGACGACGCTGCCCACCTCAGAGTCTAAGGAGAAGCTGCGGATGAGCCAGTACATCACATTTGCGATTCAAGCATTCTCGTCATTCAGGTGTACCAGAGTGGCCTGCGAAAAACTGCTCAAGTCAACACCATACAGACCTTCACAAACGGTGTCAATACCGTAATGCACTCTTAATGTAGTGGGTCCCGGCATGACTGATGTCTGCCTACAAATATTACTAATATTAGAACTAGTCATATTGCATTGCACGATATGCAAGTACTACTGTACTATAATTTACATTTGTATGACTGTATGCCTATCGTGAATAACTACACTACCATATGGTTAATACGTCATTCATTTTCTAAGGTAGAGGCTACAATGAATGTGCATTATACTATTCCGATTCAATCTGAAGGCCGAGTTATTCCATACCGAGTATTGTCCGACTATGACGCTAACTTCCGATTCAAAATGCTAAAAGTGGTGTTCCAGTCTTCTGTAGAGCTTTAGCAATTATCTAAATCAATTAGTCCATGTTAATTAACCTATACTAATTAGTCCATACAAATCAATCATCCTCCTCGTGCACTCCGCTACAGTTCGCACTACTACTTACTGACTTTCTAAGTATTCACGGAATAATAGTCGGTCATGCATGCACCGATGACATTGAAACTACTATAGTACTTCTCACAAACAACACTATTTCTCTCTCACTGACTACTTTTTCTCTAATTAAAATTTTCTACGGGTGCTACTTATACTATTATAAATTAACAAGATTCCCATTTACTACTTTTTTTCTAACTAAAATTCTCTACAGATGCTACTTATATATTAATTAACAACATTCCGACGTGCTACTTTTTCACTAACTAAAATTTTCTACGGGTGTTACTAGTACTATTATTTGCACTAAATAAACTATTTACTTATTATAAAAAAAATACACTACAAAATAAAAAAAATACATCATAGACGAATCTCTCCTCTCTTCTTCTTCTTCTCTCCTTTCCTTCCTCTCCTCTCTTTTCCTCTCTCTCTTTCTTCCTTCTTTTCTCCCGGTCAGGAGGGTGACTGGCGCGCTATTTATATAAGCCATCTAGTCGCCCAACCATTCAGCGACTGGAGGCTCATGTCGTCGAACCATTGGATCCTGTTGCCTAACTGTTGTACGACTGTATTAATGTTGCCCGATGATTTGATGAATATATTAATGTTGCCCAACTATTTGACGATTCGCCTCTTATCGCTTGACCGTTAGACGATAGGAGCCAGCCGCACAACGATTCAACGATACAAAGCTAATTTTGTAATAAAATAAAATCGTAGATATAATTTTATATTTTTGAATAAAATATAGATTATTTAAAAAAATTCCTGGGAGACCGGAATCCTCCCGCTTTTAAGGATATAGATATAAACAAAACCATATATGCAGCCCCAGCCCAACGACTCTGCTGAAAGCCTACAGGAATCTTCCATCCCCAGAAAAGCCAAGCATTACAATCTCAGAAAGTTGACACTTCACACCAGCCAATGCGTGCATGCAGCACCACTCACATGCATGGTCTTACACCACCAAACCTTTGTAATTTGTGCCACTAATCTTGGTGCTAATCCTGAAGCGATTTAACAAGCTGACTTAATTTGCACTTCAGTCCTATAAAGTTTTTATATCTGTCCAGACTGCCTCTGACAAAGTTATTCAAATATACATGCTAGTACAAGCTAGCTTGCGTATAGAATACGTATCAGACCACGCATGCAGATATACGAAAAAAAGGCATACTTGACAGAATTCGCATATGTATTTACAAAAATAACAGTACATGTGATGTGTTGACAAAAATAGTATTTTTGACGTTCGGTGGCCGGACGGCGATGCCGCAGAAGCCAACATGTGGGCCTACCGCATCGCCAGCAGATGGTAGGCAGCCTACCGCTCCATGGACAGACGACAGATAATTAAGCTGGCTTAATTACTTATCTTAATTTTCTTTTCATACTGTTTATTTTAATTTTTAAATATAGCACATGAGCTCAAAAAATTATGAAATTTTATATGCAGCTTCTTAACACAACTTACTTGATTGTGTATTGTTTTTAGCAATTTTATCCGCTGTGAATGTTGCTCAAAAATTCATATGATTATCGGGTAATGTTCGAATTTTTAAATACAATAAATGAACTCGAAAAATTACAAAACTTTATGTGTAGTCTCTCGGACATACAAAGTGTAAACATTATTCGGATAGAGTTTGACTCACCGATGTACGGCTCGCGGTAGAAACTTGCCGTGCAGAGTGGGCACAGCCTAGTGCAAACCGAACTATCGTATTACGTGTTTTTATTCTATACAAGCTAGGAGTAGCACTACTTAGTATAATAGTACTCAACATGCATGATGCAACAGGAAGTTTGCTAGAGATTCTTTTTTTATGTTTCCAATATAATCTTTCCTCTAGCATCATAGTTTACTTAATTACTACACTTAGTAGTTACGATTTTAATGTCTAATGCAGTTAGCATAAAAGCATATAAAAACTATACAATTAAACAACATATACTTAATCGGCACTAAACAACTGCAACTAATGATGTACATATTTAACCAAGACAATTCATATGACAAAAAATTACATGTTAATGTGACTGCTAATAATGGCACTACAACTGCAACTAATGACATACATATTTAAATAAGGTAAAGAAAATGAAATGACCCACCTCTGTCGCACCTACTAATCACCCGGTAATTGTATGAATTTGTGAGCAACATTTACAGTAGATAAAATTGTCAAAAAATTACACAGCTAAGTATGTTGTCACGATAGGTTGTACATAAAATTTTGTAATTTTTGAGTCTATTTGCTGTATTTAAAAATTCAAAAATTACCTGGTAATCGTATGAATTTTGTGAGCAACATTTACAGTGCATAAAATTGCCAAAAAATTATACAGTTAAGTATATTGTGTCGAGGGACTGTACATAAAATTTCATAATTTTCTTAGCTCATTTGCTATATTTAAAAATTAAACAAATAGTATGCAGAAAATAAGACAGGTGATTAAGTGGACTAATTAATTGGTTTAATTGTGGATGCAAATAGTATCATATATGCCAAAAACTCTACATATACAATAATTACACATACTGTCAAAGCCTAATGGCAGGATACACGTGAGCTTAGGGCCTGTTTGGGACTGCTCTGCTCCAGTTTTTCCAGCTCTGCTCCACCAACTCCACCATGGAGCAGCTCCACTGTGGAGTTCCCGGAGCGGTGGTCTGTTTGGCACGCATTAGCTCCACTCGAGAATGTGATGTTTCCCTGAGAAAGGTCTAATATGCCCCTGAATGATGTTTGGTGTATTGGTGTTTACATTTATAGATGTACTGGCAATTAATAATACAGAAACTACTTATAGCCATCAGCGTGCCTGAATACAAGTATGTGCCTGAACACGTACATGCTGCTGAAGTTGTTCCAGTAAACATCATGATGACAAAAAGTACTACCATTACATAAGGATTGACACAGCACAAATCATATAATAGCAAATCAACAACCTTGGCAGAACTTCATGAAACAATATCTTGATTTTTTTTCACCATCCCAAAAACTATAGAAATGGACTTCAATTATTTTTTCATTGATAGCTTTTGGTCAAGATTTAGACAACCAAGAATATAGCTAGCAAAAAGTATATCTATTACCATAAGATGAATAGACGAAACAATTCTTCCAAGCAAACAGGTCTTCTAGCAACGAACATAAAGATCAAGTGCATATACAACACTATCTACGTCACGAGATATGTGGTTTCGATTTGACATCCAATCATCCGTGCGAGCAAGCGCAGAAGTTACTATCACGAGCGAATGGAGCAGATAAGCGCAAGTAGAACGAGAGCGCTAACATGCGCGACCTCGCATGACCTCAAAACTCTCCACACGGGCGCATCACAATTCACAAATCGATCGCACATAATCCAAACTTATCCAATTCAACACCGATTTCCTCCAATCCGAATTGGGAGGCGGTCGACGGGGTGGCGGCGGAGGCGGTGATGTGGGCCTCCAGCCAGCCGCGTCAGACAGGGTGGGCGCGATGGCCGCCTTCTCCCTCTCCCCGCCGCCGGGGAGAAGCTAGGGTTCGGCGACGGCGCCGCCGCGTCCATAGCGAGCCCGTGGTCGGGTAGTGGAATGCCATCGATTCTCTGCGCCGGGAGGAGGTGAGGCGGCCGCAGCGGCGGAGCGCAGCGCAACGACCTCGGCGGTTGGGGGCTTTGGTTGGTGCGGGTGGGAGGGACGGCGGAGGAGCGATGGTGGCGGGGGGGCGGAGGAGAGGGCGGCACAGGTGGGGCGGAGGAGAGGCGGCGTGGCGCGGGTGGGGGCGGAGAGAGGAGGCGCGCGGGAGGCGAGAGAGAGGAGGCACGGGTGGGGGCGGAGGCGGCGGCGGGGGCGGGCGCGGAGCGCGGAGGCGCGGCGGGGCGGAGGAGGGCGGCACGGGTGGGTGGGCGGAGGAACAGCGTGCGTGGCGCGGGCGGGGCGTGGGGAGCGGCGCGGGCGGGGCGGTGAAGAGGCGAACCAGGCGGAGGAAGAGGAGGCGTTGCGGCGTGGGGAGGAGCGATCAGCGGGTGGGTGGGGAATAGAAAATAATCGAATCGGTATGTTGTAATGGCAGTGGTGGGTAATTTTCCTCCAACTCCATGAGGAGATACAAAACTTCAGTTTCTGGAGTACCCCTTGAGGAGCTCCAGAAAAAACGTGGAGCAGGCCTTCAACTCCACCTTTTTCTTGGAGCAGAGTTTTTGGAGTTAGACCCATTTAGCTAGACAAGTTTGAAGCAGAGAAAAAACTGAAGCGGAGCAGTCCCAAACAAGCCCTTAATTTTCTTCTCGACGGATGCTTGCAGATGCTTCCCTGTAATCGTCGAAGTAAGGCTACGGCCTACCTACAGTACATAAAATATTATTTTTTTGGGTGTGGATTGTGGAAGCCATGAAGCACACCCGTCAATGTTAGGTGCTCAACTTTTGGTACTCCAGCTAAACCAAACTACTCACGTGGAAACCTGTAAAGAAACATACACACCCAACTAACGAAAGATTGATTAAAATATGTAAATGATCATACGCGGCCGGGTCATAATAATTGTTATGCACAGCACGACCATATTATTTATATACTCCTTTCGCCTCATAAAAATAAGCCACTTTAGGAATCATGTGGTTAAACTTTTAAAACTTTAGCTTTAGATAGAACGGTGTTTTTATGTTTTAACAAGAATAGCATTAATTCTAAAGTAAATAAAAAGATAAATAACATCTATCTATTCATTTATTATACTTTAAAAATTATGTAAATTACTATTTAATAAAACATAAAAAAAACTATGCACATGGCCATGCGGGCCAGCTTAGCTAGCCTTTCTGGAAGGAGGAAGGGAAGCTGCTGCAGGGATCGGAGTCGGAGGGGAAGGCATGACGGAGTTGAAGCAGCGGGCAGGTCAAAAGAATTGCCGCGTCCGTCCGGCTACCAACCACGCGGCGGAGAACTAGTCAATGGGGGTAGAGAGATCACCTGAGCTGAGACCCTCATCTACCGTTATCAGTTTTGATTAACGGTGGGTAGAGAGATCATGTTGCCATGCATCCATCCATCGTCTCTGATCAGGCTCAGGCTGAGACGAGACGACCACCTCCCATGCATTCTATATCATTCTTTTCTTCTTCTCTTCTTCTTTCCTTGCTTGGCCTGCGGCTTAATAGTTTAGTAATCTGATCGCTTCTTTTCTATATAAGCAGCTGCCTCCAGCCCAGTGGGCACAGCAAAGCTACCTCCAATCATCCATCGACCATCTTAAGTAGCAGTTAAGCCGAGCTAGCTGCACCTGCACTAGGGCATTGCAAGCTAGCTCAACAAGCATCTTCTTGAATTGGATCTGCAGAAGAGAGTGATCGGGTGAGATGGCAATGGTGAAGGCCCTCGTCGCCGTTGCTGCCGTGGCCGCGCTGGCGCAGCTCGCCGCCGCGGTGGTTCACCCGGTGGGAGGCAACGGCGCGTGGGACACCACCGGCAACTACAACGCCTGGTCCGCCAAGCAGAAGTTCTCCCAGGGCGACTCCATCTGTAATAAACTCGTCATTGCAAGCATATATATAATTCCTTCTCCTCCATCTTCATTAATTGTACCACTACCACCATAGTGGTTGCTCTTGTTTCTGACATGCATGGATGATGCAGTGTTCACCTACCCTTCCTCGCACGACGTCGTGGAGGTGAGCAAGGCCGGCTACGACGCCTGCTCGCCCAGCAACGCCATCGCCACCGACACCGGGGGCAGCACCACCGTCAAGCTCACCACCCCGGGGAAGCGCTACTTCATCTGCGGCGTTCCCGGCCACTGCGCCGCCGGCATGAAGCTCGAGGTCGCCGTCGCCGCCGCCGCCGCCGCCGCCGCGCCGGCCCCGGCCAAGACCAAGCCCAGGGGCCAGAGGAGCGTCGCCCCTGCCTCCGCCCCCGCATTGGCACCGGAGGCCCCTGCTGTGCCCTCCACCGACGAGCTGCCGACCGTGTCGTCGCCCACGGGGGCGCCGGCACCGAAGTCGTCCGATGCGGCCAGCATTGGCATGACCGGAGCCAAGGCTGCGGTGGCGCTCGCCATGGGGGTGGCCTTGGCGCTGGCCATGTGAGGGATCGGATCCGGCCATGTTTAGTTTTGAGGTGCTTAATTATATAGTGATCGATCGATGCTGAGGAATCTACGGATTTCTTCTTATTTCTTTTGGCTTCTCTTCGTTCCCATGTAGTAATATGTGATTATTGATGTACCTATTTGTTGTCTCTGTCGATCGAATAAAGCTATTCTCATTCTTTCAACACATAATCTTGGGATGCATGTGTCCATATTATTCTCATTCGGATGCTAATGTGTGAAGTTACACTTACTTTTGTTCTTTTTGCAAGGAGAAATGATTCCACCGTAACATGTGCGCACAAGCTGCTTATTTGTTTTGGTTCTTTAAGGGCATGAGACAAGGGTGTGAGATGAGTGCAAGGAAAGCCAGTGACCCTTGTGCATAATTACTCACCTGTTCCTTATTTACAGTGGGAAATAGGATGAAGGTACAGTGAGAAATATCACAGGTGTACTACTGTTTCTGCAACTAGTGAAGATCACTTTTCTAGTACTACTGTTTACCTGAAGGGTAATAATGGTGAGCTACCGTTTCCTTCACCTGTGAAGTGTGAAGGAAGAAAGTTGTAGGCTATCCATGCCATTATTACCCTTCAGGTAATAATGTCATGCATTGCTGACTTCTCCAGAACAGCCTCTGCTGGTGCGAAAATGGCTTGAGAGCTTTACCAACATTTCTGGTGGAGATGGGCAATTAATTCCTTTACCCTTTTTTCTGTTCTGTTCATACAATTAAAGGAGAAAGCTATCGTCCATCCATCATCGACTCTGCCCCGAAATCGAGCTAGTCAAGAATCGGCGACATGCATCAGGATCCTCCGGGGCCGGCGGCGGTGACGCAAATGCCGGTGGGGGCGACGCAATCGCGGGTGGCGGCGGCTGCATAGGGGGCGCCAGCAGCGGCGCCGGGGGTGGCGAAGGCTACGGTTGCCGGCAAGGAGGGCTGTGGCACTAGAGAGAGGGACTTTGGATATACTACTAATTCCACTGCCTGTAGCGGTAGTGGAGTTACCACCACTCAATTCAACAGCAAGCACTTCTCCTGGCACCAAAATTTGGATGAGCTAACTGTAGCTTTCTGTTTGCTTGTGGAGCATCTTCCCTTTGTATTGTACCTCAGTACAATTGGTGGAGTAATTTAGGTGTGTTAATGTTGGTTTTTGTTGATGGTTTTTTGTTTTAGTTTATAATAGTTTATAGAGAAATTTATAGAGAGATATTCGCGTGTGATTTTGATCGATATAAATAAAATTATTATAATATATATTATAATTGACTAGTAAATTTTGTGTTAAAAAATATATAAAAAACATTTACCGTCGGCAAAGACTTGGAAGGCCCGGCAAGTAAATGCTACTACTTGTTGGGCCGAAATTGCGGCCGAGACATCTTCGCTTGGATTGTTGCTAACAAAAATCTTGCCGGCCCATGCATCTTGTTGGATGGGGAAAGCAGCAAGCGAGCCGCTTGTCGTCGCTTTGCTGTGCCGCGCGCAAAGCGCTATCCATTCCAATCCATTCCCCACGCTTGGCTCTCCCCATGGCTCATCTCTCAGGCTCAGGCATCAGCACAGCTACCACCCCCCTCCATGCCTTCCTGGCCAGCACCGGCAGCCGCCCACTCCGGCCAAGAACTAGGCTACTCGTCACATGCCAAGCCTCCGGACCGCAGCCGTCCAGCCGGAGATCAGCCTGCCTCGCCACCGCGGCCGTCGTGCTCCAGCAGCATGTCGGCGCCGCGACAGCCCGCGCCTCCGACGACGAGGAGCCGGCCAACAACGGCTGGTGGCTCACCGAGTTCCCCTTGCCGGTGCCCAAAATTCTCAACAGTAAGCAAGCTTATCACGGGCGGCGCACTGCTCCGCAATACATATAGAACGTAACTCAGACTAACCACTGCTACGGGTGCAGAGGAGATCAACAACGCCGACACCGGGACGCGCTCCTTCCTGAGGAACGGCATCTACATGGCGGACATCGGCCCGAGCTTCGCGGCGCACGCCTACCGGCTGCGCAGCACTGCCTTCGACCTGCTGGCGCTGGAGGACCTGCTCGGCAAGGACGCCTCCAACTACGTCAACAAGTACCTCCGCCTCAAGTCCACCTTCATGTACTACGACTTCGACAAGCTCATCACCGCCGCCGACGACGACCAGAAGCCGCCCCTCCTCGCCCTCGCCAACCGCCTCTTCGACAGCTTCGAGAGGCTGCAGCAGGCCGTCACCAGGAAGGATGACCCCGAGATAGCCTCCTGCTACGGGGACACCAAGCTCATCCTCCAGGAGGTCATGGCAAGAATGGCCTGAATGCCCCCTCCCTCAGCAGCCTCAAGTTTCTTCCTCCAAGGCATGGCTTTGCTAAGGAAACAGGACAATTGAAGTCGTTGATGCACTGTAATAACACTAAATTATAATAAAACTACACAAACAATCAATTGAGTATTGAGAAATTACCTGAAGTAGTAGTAGGTACGTTAATTTTGAGTTACTGAATGGAACGTGTTCCTCTTTCTTAGCAACGGAGAAGATAACATCGCTTAAGCACGACAAGCTCTTATTAATAGCCTGAAATTGAATGATGGAAGTTGGAACAGAACATCGGTTATGCATAGTACAGCATACACCTTCAAAGCAAAGTGAACTTGAAAGAGCATACACCTTCAAAGCAAAGTGAACTTGAAAGACCATGTGAGATGGTCAGGATAATATTGTGATGAACCGTCATAAATTTTATGAAATGATCAAGTGGTTTTTGTAAAGATTACATTTGATTTAGGCTGTTTTCTAGATGTTTCAGAAAAATCGGTAGTATCGCAGTTGTGAATATGATCATATCGTAGGGCGGTAGTACCGTAGGTATTTGTACGGTCGATACGCCGGTACATTTTTTCAGAAAAGTCCAGTTAGATATGGTAGTACCGGTATTGTAGGTGTGGTACTACCGATCTTCCCAGAAAAACAAGGTTCGGCAGAGGTCGGGAACGACCAAAGCAGACCTCACACGAGATCGAGCAGAACAACTACGATTTTAAGACCAGTGAAGAATAAAATAGCAGATTCAATTGAATGCTCAAGATCAATCTACCCTCACATCCATATATAATCTCAGCAATATGTCATTTCATCACAGAGCTAAAAGCCCACAGAACTGATCTTTGCAAATTATCTCCTAACGAGACTCACTGATATAAGAAGTATATCACCGAATTACAAAGAACAAGAATCAGAATACTCATAGCAGGGCTGATACTCAAAATCACCTGAAGTAACCGAAATTGGCAAGGTTGCGGTGTGGCTGGCGTTGAAACACCCGCGTCGATGCCGCGTCCGTCGTCTCCGTCCCCATGATTCGGCCACCGCTGTCGCACCCGAGGGAGTCGCCAGATCCAGAAGGATCGTGTCTGCTCGCACCGTCCCAATGGAAGGAGAAGAATTGGATTGTATAAAAACTACCAGAAGCTACAGTGTTTTTTTATACAGTGTAAAGCATACCAGAAACGTATAAGCCGACTGGATTCCGTCGACACGCATGGAGATCCATTAATTCTCTGGTGCCAAGGTGTGCCTTCAGTTGGGGCCACGCGCGTCGTTTGGGATGGAATTAATGCGACGTACGTGGTCTTTCGGCACCATAGTACGAGGTCCAGCAGAATACCTAACCTTGCGCCGACGGTTCATCTCCCAAACCATGAATTAACTTCCATCTCTTCGCCATCATCTAGGCACTGTCACCTACTTGTGCTCAAATACTTGATACTTGATATATAAAAATTATATGTCTTCATGGATTTAGAAAATTATTTTTCTAATGTTATAATTCTAATAATTTATAAAATATATTATAATAAAAATTAGTGACCATCAAAATGATATGTTTTTATGATGGGAGGGGTAGCTAGCTAGCGTCTGCACTACGGCCAAAAGAAAGGAGAAAGAAGAAGAAGAAGAAAGAGTAAGAGAAAAGCTGGTGCGATCGATTTGACAGGCATCCTCGCTTGCTTCCACTGCATGATCATGAAGGTGTCTCTTAATTACACTTGTGCAGTGTGGAAGTAACCTGTCTCTTCAAGATGACCAAAGTTGCACCTAGCTTGTATGATGGATTTGCGTCTTTCTTATTCCGGTTTCAGCTTCTAATTTCTATTTTATTTTTTATTATTTTTAAATTTTATCTTTTTTAGTTTTTTATCGGTTTTTTCCATATTCATTTGTGTTGTTTGTTATGTGTTAACCTATTTTTTTATTTTTAATTTTTTTAAAGTTTAGTTACGTCAAATAAGTTATCATTAGTTACAGTGTAATTTCAGTCAGCTACAGTGCAATTTCAGGCATAAACTAGTTTATTTCAGCCCAACCGGGCAGCACCTTGATTGGTTACATAAATATGTACGTACTGATTCTGTTGGTTGCTTTTGTTTGAGACACGCACGGTTGCCACTATCATACAGAGGTTTATCACATACGATTATAAACTCTCATCGTTGATAATTTCTGAAGCATCTGATTTATTGTGTCTGTGATAACAGACGGTTATCATATATAGTTTTTGAGCTGTCTACGATAAGTAATATCACAGACAGTTTGTATAAATAATCGTCTGTAAAGATCAACTATCACGAACAATTATCTATACAAACCGTCTGTAAAGACCAACTATCACAGACGGCTTAGACAAAGAAATCGTTTGTGATATGTCGGCTATCCCAGACAGTTATGTTTACTAACCGTCTATGACATGCTACATATGACAGACAGTTGGTGCATAAAATCGTCTGTGATAATAGGCGTTCACAAACGGTTTATACCATAAAACCGTCTGTGATAGTTCGCTCTCTATACATATTTTTTTATTTTGTGCTAGCCTCAAAAAATGCTAGCCATGACCTCTGAAAACAATATACAAATAACATATACAAGCAAAAACACAAATACATAGACATATCATATATACATATATATCACTGATAAACAAATTTACAGGTTGCCTATAGATGAATTGTCATAATGTAATTACAACATGTTTATAGATATAATAAAAAATATTACTTTCCACTAAAAGTTTGACATGTGCTTGGAAGATACTTTTTTAATACTATAATTTTTATTATTTTATAAGTGTATTATAATAAAAATTAGTGACTAAAGTAGTATTTTAGGATGTCAGCACGACATGTTTTTTTTTTTTTTGTAACCGGAGAGAGTAGCTAGCTAGCGTCTGCAGTACGGCCAAGAAAAGCGAAAAAGAAAAAGCTGGTGCGATCGATTTGGCAGTCAGCTATACGATCCGTACGGTATCGATCCTTGGACGCATGGCAAGGCAGGCATCCTCGCTTGCTTCCACTGTAGGAAACACTCGCATTGCATATGACCATGATGATGGTGTCTCTAGTGGTGATCATTTGGGCTTATTTTTAGTGGCTTATAGCTGAAAAGCACTGTAGCTGGTTGAAAAAAAACACTGTAGCTGACAGAGACTTATTTAACATAATTAAATTTAAAAAAATAAAAAATATAAAAAATATGTTAGCTCATCACGGACAACGCAAACGAATACGGGAAAAAAGAACGGGTAAAAAAGCTCAAAAAAAGTCAAAAATTTAGAAAAAGACGAATTTATGAACAATGAAAAATAAGCCAGAAGCCAGAAACTGAAGCCGAAACGATCACAGCCTTAATTACACTTGTGTGAAGTAGAAGCAGCTAGCTAGTGTGAAAGTAACGACCTGTTTCTTCAACAAGACCAAAGTTTGTAGCTAGCTAATTGCATGCATACTGATTCTATTGGTTGCTTTTGTTTGGGACACGCATGATTCTATTGTCGAGGTAGCGAATCACTAGCTCTACTTACACATGCATGGAGACATGGGGTTGGTTTTGCTATATATATATATTACGATCGATTGGATTCGCATGGAGCTAGCTAGAATCACAGTCACTCTGCTTTGATTACCTTGCGCTGCACGCCAATGCAATGCCAGTCGAGTTTCCTTCTCTCTTTGTCGTGCATGTAAAGGAGTTACGCTACGCACTCACTCACTTTACCCTTTATCTTTTGCAAAGTAAAAACAAATAGTTATTCGATCTCTAAGCTAGACGATATCAATCATCATTTGGCTCTCGCGTACTGTATATAGCTAGAACAACTACATATGCATGCATGAGCACCTTGGCTAGTTGCGGCTAAGTGCAGGCCAGGTTCCATGTCGCATGCATGGGGAGCCTAGCTACTTTAGTGCAAGCTAAACGCATGCATGCAGATCTAGCTACACGTACGTATTATATTGTGCCTACGTGTGTGTATGCATGCATTCATGTTCACCCCCCTGCATGCCTCATCGTTTACGTGTTTATATTCCTTCGTTCAATTTGTCTTGTCTTGCTGTCAACTTATGATCATCAGGAGGGGAACAAGCAGGACACTGACCAAGATAAAAGCGATCGTCGGCGGCGGCGATGGGTTTCAATCCTCCGGTGCCGCAGAAGGACAGCGACTGGGAGATCCGCGCGGCGGTGCTGCTCAGCCTCCTCCTCCAGGTGCTCCTCATCTTCGTCGGCCCCATGCGCAAGCGCTCCTCCCACCCGGTGCCCCGCTTCGCCATCTGGTCCTGCTACCTCCTCGCCGACTGGGTCGCCGACCTCGCCCTCGGCCTCCTCCTCAACAACATGGGCAACATCGGCGGCAACGCAGGCGGCGCCGGGAGCTCTAGCATCTCCCACGCCTCCGGCCTCAAGCGCGGGGGTGGCGGCTTCGCCGGCAACAGCGGCGGCAACCCCATCATCTTCGCCTTCTGGACGCCCTTCCTGCTGCTCCACCTGGGCGGCCCCGACACCATCACCGCCTACTCCCTCGAGGACAACGAGCTCTGGCTCCGCCACCTCATCGGCCTCCTCTTCGAGCTCTTCTCCGCCTCCGTCATCTTCTTCTGCTCCCTGAAGGGCAACCCCATGATCCCGGCCACCGTCCTCATATTCGTCGTCGGCATCATCAAGTACGGCGAGCGCACCTACTCGCTCTACTCCGGCAGCGTCGACGGCTTCCGCGAAAGCATCCTCGGGGACCCGGAACCCGGGCCCAACTACGCCAAGCTCATGACAGAGTTCGACGCCAAGGAGAAGGCCGGCCTGGTGGTCGAGATCGTCATCGCCGACGGCGAGGCCCATAAGGCGCACGAGGATATGGAGAAAGTCGAGACCATCCACTTGGTGAAGGCGAGCGACAAGAGCCTGGAGGAGCACGCGTACCACTTCTTCCGCATGTTCCGGTGCCTCTTCGTCAACCTCATCCTCAGCTACAAGGAGCGCAAAATAAGCCAGGCCTACTTCCTGGAGCGCGACGACATCACACCCAGGAAGGCGTTCCAGGTGATCGAGGTGGAGCTCAACTTCATCTACGACATGGTGTACACCAAGGCGCCTGTCGCCCACTCCAGGGCCGGCTGCGTCCTCCGCTTCGTCGGCTCCAGCTGTATCTTCTCCGCGCTCGTCATCTTCTTCCGCCTCGACAAGGGCGGCAACGGCATCTTGCGGCAAGACGTCGGCATCACCTACGCGCTGCTCCTCGGCGGGCTGGCGCTCGACGCGGCCGCTCTGGCCATGCTCTTGTCCTCCAACCGGACGCTGGTCCAACTCGAGGAGAAGACCCCGCCGCTGGCGTGGCTTGCGCGGGTGGTCAGGTTCTTGCGGCGGCCGTTGCAGCGGCGGCTTTGGTCGGAGAGGACCTCGCAGATGAACCTCATCAGCTACTGCCTGGGCAAGCCGGACGGCAAGGAAAACAAAGGTGGTGGCAGCTGCCGCTTGCCCAACTGGCGGGTGACCCGCGAGCTCTCCAAGGTCACGGGATGGCTGCGCCGCAGGGAGATCTTCCACGATTTCTTCTTCATCCGGCGCGAGCGCCTCAGCTTCAGGAATCAGCACGGCCAGGAAGGGGAGCCCCTTCTCCTCGAATTTATCTTCGACAGGCTCCAGAAGGCAGCCAAGGAACTGGAAGGGAAGGACTACCAAGAGATCAAGAAGGTGTGCGACAGGCGAGGCGAGGGAGTCCTTGCGGAGAGAAGGGAGGATATCACGGCGAAGCTGCGACGGTCTACACCAGATGAGCATGAGGTGGAAAAAAAAATCAACGACGTCCTGGTGGGCAGCGTCCGGGTGGAGTTTGACGAGTCCTTGCTGCTGTGGCACATCGCGACGGACTTGTGTGACCTTCTCCCCCTCCCCGAGCATTCAGCGGCGCAAGAGGACACCGAGAGTAAGATGAAGCCGATCGGCAAGACCCTGTCCGAGTACATGCTCTACCTGCTCATCAAGCAGCCAGAGATGCTGTCGGCGACGGCGGGCATCGGGCTGCTCCGCTACCGGGACACCTGCGCGGAGGCGCGGCGGTTCTTCGGGTCGGCCGCCGTCTGGGACCCCAACCACGCCGACGCCCGGAGGATGCTGCTGAGCGTCAACACCTCCAAGAAGCCGTCGGAGGTGAAGGGCGACCGGAGCAAGTCGGTGCTGTTCGACGCCGTCATCCTAGCCAAGGTGCTCAGGGAGCTGGGAAAGGACTTGATGTGGGAGGTGGTGGCCGGCGTGTGGCGGGAGATGCTAACGTACGCGGCGGGCAAGTGCCGGGGGAGCACGCACGTGCGGCAGCTCAGCCGCGGCGGCGAGCTCATCACCATGGTGTGGTTCCTCATGGCGCACATGGGGCTCGGCGACATGTACCAGATCCAGGAGGGAGACGCCAAGGCCAAGCTCATCGTCCATGACCAGTAGCCAGCCAGCTCTGCATGCCGCCTTGTGCCATGCTTGCAAGTATCCATCCAGGCTCCGGCCGGAGTACTGCTCTATCTTCCGATTTTATTTAGACCTACTCTGTTTTACTCTCTGCTCGTTGTGTCGTGCAATTTGATGTCGACTGCGGCTTTATGAACTAAGCCGAATTCCCCGAATCTTGTAATTGTTATTCAAATCTTGTAATTGAAAATATAATAGTATTTTGAGCCCTCGATCATACCTCAAGATGTGTGCCTCTGGTTAGTTTTTCTAGAGCTCATAATATTCATCCGGATATTATAAAATCTCTAATTAATACACTAACTATTTTATGTGTCATATTTTCTTCCTCAATTCATACTCTATTTTGTAGATTATATAGCTAGTACAATAGTGCTATATGTGGTTTTTCATGAATTGAAGTCAACAGCACATATGCAGTATGGATTAACAAATGTGAAAGAAATTTTACTCTGTGAACAAAGCGCAACTGGCTTTTCTTGTGGATAATTAGCAATGCGGAGTTGTACTCATTGTTGATCTATAATATGTAGCCTAAATAATCTACACTGTTACAACCTGGATCCATCATAATCGATAGTATATAAATATTAGAGAAAATGATAATTTCTAACCAGTGAGAGAAAATAATACATGTGCTTGTATTTAAATATTAGAGCTGTATTTGTTATACAATTATATTTTCCATGATTGAAAATATAACTGCATTTGTTATATACCAGTAATAGGTTTCATGCTTATATTTGATTAATTTACACCATTATCAACTCACCAAATAAGTGATGCAAATGTTTTTCTTTGGACTTTGATTAGTTTCAGAATATCTAGTACATAGGAGTAAACACAGTAAATTCTTTTAATATCAGCTAAGTGTGCTCTACTCTAAAAACAATAATAAGCATGCTACTTAATATATAAACTGTATCTGTCACCAATTATGCTCTCAAATATCAAAGATCTACAAATATGCAAATGAGAGATCTAACTTTTCAATGCATTAACATATGCCATCCAATCGCCTTAATTTCGACAATTAAATCTTGTCGGCAATCAAATCGTCAATCTTTTGAATTATAGAGAAAAAACCAAGCCTCACAAAAGTATTAAAGAGGAGAAACGAGACTATCTTTATTGTTATATTGGAATTACAGCCTACTCTTGAAGAGCGATTACAGAGGAGATGTTACTAGCCCTAACTTTGATATCCTTACCTCTGTTGTTTATTGCTTGATTTGATTCTCACTAATTCTCCCTTCCTGTAAGGCTTAAATAGCGTCGAAAAGGTGTTAGGATTGTACAAGCTACAAATTTTGCAAGCTACTACTTTCTTCAAGTGCGTGCTACGATTATATGCCTCTACTCCTACAGATACACTCCCTGTTGGCACTTTGGTCGAATAACTTTGCACAAATGTACGAATGAGTACCACCCAAGCAACGAATCCTATTGTTTCCAGGACTCATATACTGCTGCTTCAATTCTTTCCAGGTTGAAAATTACATTCAGAACATAACCAATCGAGAATCCATTGATGAATCAAGTCGAGTAATTTCTTTGTTCTCTCCACTCATTCTTCTGTACTACTTCTTTAATTAATACTTCTCTAAGATATATGGAATAGGACGGTTGGAGGAGAACGAACGTTCGATCACCAACTCGTTCTTTTATAATAGTAATAAAAAGTACAGTAAAATATATGGACTTTCTCAGTTGGGCCTTGGGCTATTGTCCGAGTGGCTGGAGGCCCAGCTCCGCCTCTGCCATCAAGGATAACATAACAATTTAGTCAATGCAAAATTGCTGTTCTAAGATTTGTGGACAGAGTTTGGCCAACTCTGGGCGAGTTTTACAGTAATCGGGTAAGTCTCGGTCGATGAGTCTCAACGTTGAGAGCCAAAAGTTACATTTTCTGTAAAAACAAAAGAGGCAAGGGAGTGTGAAAACGATTGCTTTCAATGGATTCACAGCAGAAACCAGCAGGTTTCCTGTCAGGTCCAGGGGAAATTTTTCTTAAAGAGAATGTCACTGATTTACAGATTTATAAATAAAGGTTAGTCAAACTCAGCTGGGTATTTTTACTAATGGCAGACAGTTGGAAACAGGTTTGACAAGCTGCTGATAACTAGTCCATTTTAAGTTTTTAAGCCCTTCTTGGATAAGTTGAAAAATACAACCTTTTGCCGATGCTGTTCATCTTACATGAATATACCTGGAACATGCTACACACTCCAAGGTGAAAAACTAATATAGTCTGTCGGTGTTTTAATACCGATCTTACGTATGATTTTTTGAATTCAGAGAAAACTCTTAAGACTAAGATCCGGCAATACGGAAGAAAGGCGCAGGGATTTTTATACAAGTTCGGGCCTTCTCTAAGAAGAATAATAACTCTACATCCTGTAAGATTAATACTTCGAAAATGGATTACAAGTGGAAAAACAACACAAAAATGCTTTGTATTATGTCTTGTGTGGAGTAGAATCCTCCTTTCCCTCTTCGATGCAAATCTTTATATAGTTGACAAAACGATGACAGTTGTCTTACTCCAAAAGACGTCCTATTGGTTCGAGATATAACTACTCAACGGAAGTTATTGTCAGAGAGACGTGGAGGCCATTCACCGTGCAGTGATTGTTATCAGAGAGAGATCGTGTGCGGTTATTAGAGATAAACACACATTCTATCCATCTTGTCAAGCAACTCTACGATGTAGGAGAACGTCGTAGATAAGGCGGTTGGAGGTAGATTTGTCGCGGAAAGGTTCACGACCACGAGGATCCCTGACTACATAGTCGTAGAAAAACTTACGACTTAAGGGTGGTCGTAGGAGGACTTACGAGTACGTAGCTATAGAAGAGTTTGCGACTACGTGGTCATAAAAAAACTTACAACTACCATCCAAATCGAGTTGTATTAGAATAGCTTGTATCTTGATCTGCCATAGGAAAAATCTTGTGTCTCAGTCAAGCAGCAGAAGGTCATACTTCATTGTCGTCATGTCAAGAGTACCCTAGATTAATATAAGGAAAGAACGTGACTCTGATAGCACCTGTTACAAAATCGATAAGATAAAGCACGAAATAGTGAAGAGCAATCAGGGGCACGACATAGAGATTTAACATGGAAAGCTCTTTTAGGTGAAAAATTACAAACGCATAATTGACGAAATCACTGTATGAGAAGTTAGAAGCATGGGGAACTTTAGCTTGTCTTAACTATGTGACTAAAAGGTTACATGTATAGACTAGGGATTAGAGTCACTAATGAATAAAGGAACAGAGTTCTAGTCTGTAACGAAACAAAGACCTTCTCGAAAACTAGAATAGTAACCTTCTCGAAGACAGAAATAACATCCACTCGGAGAGTCTCATAAGATAACAGTGTAGAGTTGTAATCGGAAGACGCCTTGAATAGCCACATCTGACTTCGGTCGGCATACGCATCTTTGAGCACCACTCTGATGCCGATCGGTACGTGCAGAGTCTATTACGGACTCAAAGATAATTCTAATCATAACCTCCGATTAGTTTGCATTGACTCCTGATCAAGCTCTTCACACGATCGACTATGCAAACTAGCATCTAATTAATAATTAATTAAGCACCAACACGATCGACTGTGCTTTTCGGATCACTTGTCCACTCGGAAAGGGGCAACCTGAAACACGAATGAATTGTTTTACTACGGGATTCTACTGACTGAATCGCCTTTTTCAGAAAGGAAACCTTGATTCTTCCATGTATGATTGACGATGACTGACGATAATAGTACATCTTGTGCAAGAATTGGCGAAACAAACACACACGATCGACTATGCAAACTAGCATCTAATTAATAATTAATTAAGCACCAACAGTTAAAGCGAAGAAGAGCATGGTGAAGAAGAAACGGGGGCCTCATGTACACATGCAGAGCCATAGATGGAGTCGAGACCATGCGTGCACGCACTCCAGCTAGGCTAGGCGGAGGAGTCGGCCAGCTTGCCGGTGGAGGCCATCTGGAGACCGGCGTGGTTGCCGCCGACGTGGACGTCGGAGTCGCCGATGAATCGGCCCCAGAACCAGTGCGCCTTCCAGACGAGCACCATCTCCTCGATGGGCACGTTCTTGGTCTCCGGGAGGAAGAGCGCGATGAAGACGGTCATGATGACGACCCAGCCGGCGAAGAAGTAGAAGAGCCCGAACTTCATGTGGCAGAGCATGGTGAGGAATGCCTGCGCGATGACGAAGGTGAAGAGCATGTTGACGGAGACGTTGATGCTCTGCCCCGCCGGCCGGATCTCCAGCGGGAAGATCTCGCTCGGCACCAGCCACCCCAGCGGGCCCCACGACCACGCGAAGCCGGCGACGTAGAGGCAGATGAAGAGCACCACCACCGCCGCGTACCCCTTGGGGATCTCGCCGATCCCGCTCGTCCCGAACTTGATGGCGATCAGCGTCCCGACCACGATCTGGCACACGATCATCTGCGCGCCGCCCTGGAGGAAGAGCTTGCGGCGTCCGAGCTTGTCGACGGTGAAGATGGAGACGAGGGTGGCGAATACGTTGACGAGGCCGGTGATGACGGCGGACATGAGGGAGGCGTCGCTCTTGAAGCCGAGGGTGTCGAAGAGCACGGGCGCGTAGAACATGATGACGTTGATGCCGGTGAGCTGCTGGAAGAAGGGGATGAAGACGGCCATGGTCAGCTGCGCGCGGTACTTGCGCTTGAGGATGTTGCGCCACGGGTGCTGCACCAGCTTCGACTCCTCGCTCGCCGCCACCAGGTCCGCGTACTCCTCGCCGATGTCGTCCGTGCCGCGGATGCGCCGGAGCATGCGCCGCGCCTCCTCCGGGTGGCCGCGGTCGATCAGGGAATTGGGCGTGTCGGGGAGGAAGAGGGAGCCCAGCGTGATGATGGCCGCCGGCACCGCCGCAAGCGCAAGGCTGACGCGCCAGCCCCACCCAGCCTTGATCTTGTTGGTGCCGTAGTTGATGAGCTCCGCCGCAAGGATGCCGATCGTGATCATCAGCTGGAACCCGATGTTAAGCATGCCGCGGAGGCGCGCCGGCGCCATCTCCGACAGGTACACCGGCACAGACTGCACGCGTTCGTACGAACAAAAAAGGGTCAAATTCAATTTTTTTTTCGTAAATTTTAATGGGAAAAAACAGCACTGGTAGTACTAATAACATGACAAGGTCGATTAATTGCAGTGTAGTAGTAATTGTGAAATAAAAATTTTAAAGACAAACAAATCAACCCAGCAGGTACTAGCTTCTGAATTAACTGCGAAAGACAAACCGCATTATTTTCTTTCTTGTGTTTACTTTCACTGCTCTGTTTCGTGTAGTCATTAGTTGCAGCAGTGTTGTTGCCCATAGATTGATAGGTAAACCTTGAGCAATAGCGATGCATACTGTTTCACCACATGCAAAAGAAAAGGACAAGAACACAGAGCAACCAAAATGATTTGTGAGACCTTCGTAAATTACAGCCTGCCTGGCCTGGTCTGGCCACTAATTAATTGAACTCTAACCATAGGATTTCTGCAAATTAAATTGTTGTTCTCCTGCATCAATGAGAAATATCTGTACTCGCTCCGCTTGCTTATTTGCTAGCTAGTGATCACATATATAATAGTTTTTTCTTACTAGAGAAATTCATTTTATAATATTTTTTCTTACTAGAGAAATCCATTTTACTGGAGCATCTAGATATATATAGACACAAAGAGGTCGCAAAAGTCGTGGCTGTTATATATCCCTTGCTTTTATTAATTTCTCGCTTGTTTTTTTTTCCTTCCCTTCAATCTCTGTCCCTTTCTCCCCATCTTACTCAGCTAATTTTCTTTCAGTCTTTCTTCCCGCTTGCTTCGTCTGCACATATTACTGCACCCAAACTGACACTATATAATTGTGTGTCCAAGTCAAAAGTATTTGGAGGAATCAAGAAAGCAATGGCATGCACTGTGGACTTCCAACTTGCGTAGCCGGCCCGTGACTGAGTTGCAGATTTTCACGATGCCTGCCTGGCTGGCTAGTTGCAGATTTTAGCAGGATGAGTTTTGCTAATATCTCTACCATACAAAATCGATTTTTAGCAGGGTTGTTCTTTCCAACTTTTGAAATCGATTTTTGGTTTTTACTATAGTACTTAACTTTCAAAGAAGTATTTTTTCAAGACGGAATCTATAAGTTAATTGTAGTACATGTTAAAATTATAATATCTGTACCGTACAAAATTGCAAGCGGGTATCTCTCTCTGTAATCTCTATCGCAAACAGCTAAAATTCAAAAATTTCAATCAAAAATCATAAGCCACAACATAGCTGCTATGCTAGCTGCATGCAGTTGGGATCAACCAGACAACATCGCAAACTACAGTACTAATTAAGACAGCAGCAAAACGCACAGATGGTAGTATGGCCATGTTCTTTTCAGCTTCTAAAAGCTGCTTTTCGGCTTTTCTACAGTAACTAGCTTCTAAATAGAGTATATTTTTTTTCAAGATATGGTATATTAGTTAATTGTAGTGCATACTTTACTGACTTCATTTATATCAGCAAAAATCACACGTGAATTTCTGTTACTCTGTAATCTCTCGTACAAACAGCTCAAAAATCACAAGCCGCAGCCAAAAGCCACAAGCCGCAGCCAAAAAGAACAGGCCCTATACATGGCCGCCCTGTTTGGAGCACAATTCAGGTCCTTGTAGGAATTTCGTAGGAGAGGAAACATCCACCTCCTATAAGATTTTCGCCTTCCAAACCACGTCTCTCTATCTATTTATCTACCTATTTATCTATATATAGTATAAATAATAGGGGTACCGTGTATCTAGGTTCTATGATTGGGACTTTTCATCTATGATTGACTTCTTTTCCAAATCAATACTTTTCAAATTAATGAATGCTAATGGATTTGCCTGATATATTATATATCATTACACTTACACGCATTTAAAAGCAATCCAAAGTCAAAGAGGCTTGGTGTCAAGATACTATGGTGCTCTATTTCAGCGTCCTATATATATACGCTAAAAGAGTCAAAGTCACAGTTCATAGCAAGACAATCAACAAGATGAGAAAGGGATGGCCATGGGAACAATTGATTAGTTAATGTAATGATGCTAGCTATTGGGCAAGCAAACAAACAAAGCAGTCAACCTCTTGGGAGTTCACATCTATGGCTACAGCTTGGACTTCGGGAGCTGGTGAGGCCCCTCCCTTGAGGACGATCGAGATACTACTCTAAATAAACTAGTTAGGCTTCGATGTAGCAGCTCAAGCTCATTAATACCCAAAGCTAGCTAGCTAGCGTACGTAGCAATCGAACTAAACGGACAACACAGATGTATATTAACTACTGATCGACTTAATAATTAAGTGCAGCTATTAATTAAGCTTCGGTGTACTGTACAGGAGTGCATCACATCACATCACATGGGCTTCAATAATTTCACGTTAGCTACGACGAGGACAAGCTTGGAAAAATTGAAGAACCATATGTACCTGATTGGCGAAGCCGACGCCGACGCCGAGGAGGAGGCGTCCGATGATGAGCATGGCCACGTTTTCGGCGGCGCCGTTGAGGGCGGCGCCGATGAGGAAGGTGAGGCCGCCTCCGAACATGGACCACTTGCGGCCGAGGACGCGGGTGACGGTGGCGGCGAAGAAGGAGGCGACGAGGGCGGCGAGGTAGAGGGAGGAGGTGAAGGTCTGGAGCAGCTGGTTGTCGTACTTGCAGTACTGGTTGTTCTTGGCCGCCTCCTGCTTCTTCCGGTACACCTCCGGGAAGAACTTCAGCAGGAACGGGTCCATGGACGTCACGCCACCTGAAAATTTTCGCATATGCAAATTACATACACAGGTATATGTATGCATGAGATGAGAATCGAATCGAATCGATGATGCACACGGTTCGTACGTACGTACCTGAGATACCGATGTCATATCCGAAGATGAGGCCTCCGGTGGCAGCGACGACGCAGGTGAGCAAGACGAAGAGGGTGAGCTTGCCGGGGTAGTCCTTGACCCCGCCCGTGTTCACTATCGCCCCGCCGGCCATCGGAGCTAGCTAGCAGGTGATCGGTGATCGAACCAAGGCTGGCTATATATGAGTCTGAACTGCGCATGCAGCAGCTAGCTATCTTATGGAGACGTAGGAGGAAGCTAATGAAGTGAAGAGAGATGAGCCGGCTCAAAGCTGCTTATATAGACGTACGCTCCCATCGATCTGTTTTCTCGTTAATTTAGTGGCTAACACAGCTAGTTGTGTGTGCTGCAATTAGCAAGTCAACGATCGAGATGAGGTCAAATTAAGCTGCATATATAGCGTTAACAAGAGCTGGGTTCATGCTCACCTGCAGCACGTCCATATGCTGAGTTGGAGAAATCATCCAATCCGGCCGTTCCGTTGACTTGTTGCCAACGATGACGGATCGGAGTACCGATCATCGAGCTGGAGTTGCATCGCGTGTAAACTCATACATATAATAGATGCATCGTCATCCCATCTCATCTGCCCGTTGGTTCACATGACCACATGTGCATGATCGTTTGCGGCTAATAGCTGGCTTATTTTGCAATAGCTGTTGATAGTTTTTTTCGGAATAATTAAATTTAAAATAGAAAAATATGTTAATCCATCATAAATAATGTAAAGAAATATAGATAAAAAACCAAAAAATCATAAAAAGATGAAATTTATGTATAGTGAAAAATAAATTAGAACCTAGAAATTTAAACTGAAACGAGCAGGGGCAAGCTAGCGTACTTGCTTCGATTCAATCCATTGACTACCGCTAACTCACGTCGTAATTCTTGGCGTGTGGGTAAAATATATACTAGCTAGTTAGTAATCCCCTTTCGATCATCATGCTGCATTAATTAATACTATTATACTCCTAGACTAGACTGTATGTTTTGTATAGAAGCCAAGCTGGAAGGATGGGTCGATGGACGTTAACAATAAGTCGGCCGCTAACGTTCGAATGAAATGCTGTCAAGGCCGGCCTTGATAAAATACTACAGCCACACTTCAAAACTACAGACAGGGGCATATATATATGCTGCACCGCTAGCTGGCGCAGACTGTTCTTGACCATGCATGTGGGCTCGATTGCGTCGCCATCTTTTTAGCTGCAATATATAAACTGTTTATTGGTTCTGCTCGTGCTCATCTTTTTAGCTACCCGGCCTCTTCGGTCACAAATATATAGACCAGGTTTTTTTTTTGTTTCATGCTTAGCTTTTAATTTTTGCTATAGCAACTAACTTTTGCATGATGCGTCTTTTTAAATCGAGATTTACAAGTTAATTAAAGTAGACATTGTACCGACTTTAACTATACCGACCAAAATTACATGCGACTATCTCTCTCTTCGCACTCTCTCGCAAACAATCAAAGTTTAAAAGTCATAAACCGAAATCCATAAGCTTCAGTCTAAACGAACCTATCCATAGTTTTTAGGACACGTGCAGTCAAACTTTCGAAACTTTAGCTTATAATATATTTTAAATATTTATATTGGATATATAAAAATCATATGTCTAGTTTTGTTTCGAAAAGTAGTTTTATAATATTATAATTTTATTAGGTTTTATAAATATATTACAATAGAAACTAATGTTTAAAGTGACGTTTTGGGGATCACGTCAATGTCTAAGACAACACGTATTTGGAACTAAGGTGGTGATCGGTTCGGCTGAAAGCTGAAAGCTTATGGCTGAAAACACTGTAGCTGAGAGAGGCTTATTTAACATAATTAAATTTAAAAAAATTGAAAAATATAAAAAATATGTTAGCCTATCACAGACAACGCAAACGAATACGAGAAAAAAAAGAACCGACAAAAAAACTCAAAAAAAAGGTCAAAAATTCAGAAAAAGACGAAATTATGAATAGTGCAAAAATAAGCTTAAGCTTTAAGCCATAAGCCATATTGATCACCCCCTAAATAGAGTACTGGGATATAGGGGAGGACTACACAAATCAGGTAGCTAGGACATGTTACTTGGGCGAAGAGAAATTAAGAAAACGTATTACTCTTTCTGTCCTGCAATATAAGTCCCTATCCCACAATATAATCTCATTGCAGAGATAAAATACGTAGTTATTAGAATATTTCTATCATATATCCCTCTTTTAATGCTGGAAGGGTGGATAAATGGTTGTAGTATTCTATTTAATTTAGTACCTCATTGATCTGTATGTATAGTGGGCTTTAGGACAATAGTCTATCTTTTAAGGTCATCTCTAAGACTTCCACCTCATATAAAGATAGCATTAGGGATAACATATCCAACAATTCATCTCTAAAATTAACTTATCTAATTGTTTCATATTATTTTCATCACATTTCCTCCCTCACACTTCATTACTATTTGTATTGGTTTGTGTGCTCGAATTGTCTCTTGTATTCGAGATAGCACATTCTCTTTTTTCACATCCTCTTTTCTGTACATAGAAATCTAGTGACGTGGTATAGCTAAGAGATAACTAAAATAGCACTATTGGAGATGTCCTTTAGATTGATACTGCTGGACGGAGGGAATGCTACGTCCGGATGCACGTGCTGCCTGCGAAGCATTGGCTGTAATAGTAGGAGCTAGCAAGAAAGAAAGAAAGCAAGGAGGAGGAAGAGGACATAAAATACAGGGCATGAGCGTCAGGATTGAGGGTCATATGGGAATTAATTAACGGGCGGGGGATTGGATTGGATTGGATTTGTCCGGCTAGGAAAAGTAAGCGCGAAGGCAACGGCTATGTCTAGCTGGACTGTTCTTGTCTGGATTGGATCGATCGTTCCCTTGCTAGGCGTAGACAGATAGATTATCAGTTGTACACGCCGCTGCTATTCAATTCATTGGATAGATTGGAACAGAGCTAGCTGACGGATGAGCGACTGTAGCTTATGAGCTAACTCTCTCTCTCACTCTTCTCTCAAAGCACCGCTGCTCCCCTCTCCTCTTCTACTCCATAGCAGCTCCGTATACCTCCTCCGTTGCCCCCTCCACCACCACACCTGGCCAGGGGCACCATCGTAGCCTCGCTGCGGAGCCCCCGACCCTTCCTCACCGCGCTGCCCCACTCAACCTAACTACCATAGCCGCCGCTATCACCGTCCTCCGGCTTCGCCCCCTGCCCTCCTACCCTACCCATTGCCCCACCGCCGCCCACCGCCAAGTCACCGTCTCCCTCGATCTCCTTCTATGCTAGGGGAAGGATGGACCTGTAGTTGAGGAGCCGGATCCGGCGACGGAGGAGAGTGAGAGGATGACGGCAGCGAGGAGGGAGGGAGTGGCAGACGGAAGTTAATTGAAATTCAGGAAATAAGCCAAGAAAGAACGAATACTCCCCCTATTACGCCCGGGGAATGCTCGCGCGGAGGGAGCGGCCACGTCGCCCCGCGCCACGCTCCGCCCGCCGCGTGCCGCGCGAATCTTCGTACGGTCGGGGGAGCATTTTTGCGAAAAAGTCTCTCTGTTTTTCCGAAATTACGTATAGGTCCAGCGTGATCTCAAAAAGGTCCCTACCGGTTTTTTAGTCCCTCCACTTTGCAGGATAGCTCCTCGCGGTTTTCAAAATTGCGCACGGGTCCCCGTTTATTTACGTACAGGTCCTTATTTTTTTTACGAAAAACCCTTTACCTTTTTCGAAAATACGCATTTTGCCTTCGATTTTTTTTTAAAAAACTCCTCACGAGTTATCGTCTCTTTTATTTTTTACGTGGTGGTGGTGGCGGCGGCGTGGCGCCGCGCCTATGCTTGCTAGTGAACTCGACGGATGGGGCGGCCGATTAAGCTTTCAGTCAAACTATGTGTGTACTTGCATGCGCAGCGGCGATGAGACGAGTAGATAGGGGTCGGAGGAGAAGATGAATACTTAAGGGAGTAGTAGCATGTGCATGATATATACACGACCGATTAGAGAGTATCGTCCAATAAAAAGAAGAAAGAAAGAAGGAAAAATTGTTCTGTAGCAGAGAGAATAAAAGTAGAGAAACAGAGGCATGATGAGGCTCAGTGCGAGCTGCAGCAGGGAAAAATCAAGGAAAGGGAAGCTAGGAAAGGAAAACGTTATGATACAAGTCTCGAGTCAAACGCACGCGCGCGTCGACAGAGAGAGAGAGAGATAGAGAGATTGCAATGGCCGGTCAAGTCCTGCTACTGCTCATCAATCCGTTCTTTCTTTCTTCATTTCGTTCACACCGACGCTGAATTTTCATAGCACCGGCTCGGCTACTTGACAGTTTGATTGCGAGGTCCCATGCTGCTACTGCTACTTCTAGGTATGTACCCAGCCGGCGGCAGGCCAACCGTGCGGAGTCGTCGGTCGTCTCTCCGTCGCCTCCTCCTGAAAGTGAGCGGTGACATCTGATAGCCTAACATTTTTTTTCCCTTCTGAGCCTTTTCACTCTAGACCACCAGAATTTCGACCATCCATGATCTATGTGGAAATCGAACGGTTTCCTCTGCTGAAATTATGCCAAGTCCCAAACCCCAAACCCGGAGAGAACGCTATCGGGCCAGTTTAGCGCGACTACGGCTTATGACTTTTGGCTGAAATTTTTGAATTTTTGGCTGTTTACGGTACATATTACGGAGAGACAATACTCACTTACGATTTTGGCTGATACAGATGTTGGACTTTTAACGTGTAGATCGTTTAACTTATATATCCCGTTTTAACAAAATACTCTATTTAAAAGTTAGGTACTATAACAAAAGCTAAAAACCGCCAACTTTAGAGAGAGAAAAAAAAACAGGCACATCGTTGTTGCTCGCTCTACATGACATGACGGGCCTTTTCTTTCAGACGTAGCACCTTCTATGAGGCCTCCAATGCCAAGCCCGATTCGACCGAATCGCATTCCGAACAAGCAAGGCCCAAATTACTGTAGGCTGCCAATGTTGCCCAGCCATATGAATTTGAACCCATATAAGATCGAGAAGCCCTCCGTTAAGATGAAGGCCTAGCTTGTCTTGTCGCCTCTCCCCTCCTCTCCGCGCCGCAACCTGCAGAACCCTAAACCCTAACCCCGCTCCATCGAGGCTCCTCTCCGGAGTCAGGCACGCCGAGATGGCGGACACGGTGCAGTACCGCCTCGAGCGCATGTCCGACGAGCTCGACGACCTCGAGCGCCGCGGCCTCTTCACCCGCGCCGAGCTCGCCGAGGTCGTCCGCCGCCGCCGCGACTTCGAGTTCCGCCTCCGCCGCCACTCCCCGCTCCGCACGGACTTCCTCGACTACATCGCCTACGAGCTCCGCCTCGACGCGCTCCGCGACCTACGCAAGCGCGCCATCATACGCGCCACACCACAGGACGAAGACGCCACCCCTCAGGGCGACGGAGAGAGCACGAGAAAGGCCAACAAGAAGAAGAACAAGTGGAAGAAGTCCATCTCCGACATCGCAGGGGTCCTCCGCGTCCTCGACATCTACAGGATGGCCACCGTCAGGTTCAAGGGGGACCTCGACCTCTGGTTCCGATACCTCCAGTTCTGCCGCCAAAAGCGCCACGGCCGAATGAAGCAGGTACCCGTCCCTGCCTGCACCTTGCTATCCAATCCATTAGCTGCTACTTATCTATTCCACGCTGCGCCATCAACGCACGCATTGTTGCTTCGAGCGATTAGTTGCTTCAGGATGAAATTTATCAGCTTTTCATCTATGTAGAGCTCCTGCTGTAGCAATGATGATCTAGTGGAAAAAGTTTTGTTTAAGTGGTAGAACAGTGAGGGTTATTAGCAGCGTTCATTACGTTTGATTTTCACCTTTCCTGAGTTGCCGTCGTGTTTGATTTAAGTATTTAGTGTGAATTTGGGTTGTGCACGATCATTTATGCAGACATTTGAGTGTCTTTCAAGGTCTTGGTGTATTTCAGCTAGAAATTTACTGGGAATTTGGGAAGTTAGTCAAAGTAAACTTCCTTATGCTTAAATTCAACAGGTAGCCGTGCTCTTATGGCTGTGCAATAAATTTTGCTAAAGGTGTCATTTGTTGAGTTCTGACCTTATTTTTGAATGAAAATACAATTTGCTGAATGTCTGGCTAATGTCATAGTACCCCAACCAATCTCTCATCTGTGGTTGGGTCGCAAGGGTGTCGCTGGTTATGGATGGTGGAGGCAGCCCAGTGGGCAGTGCCAGAATGTGAGAATTGGGAGGATAATGAAGGTTATAGGAAAAGATATTGATCATCGATCCAGATCTGGTGAATATTCACCTATTAGGTGTGCCCATTTTAATTTGTTGATTTTGGGTATGCATTCACCCATTGAGGATAAGGCAAACAAGCTGTAGTGGAGACAGTTGGTGGTGGGTTATTTGGGATCATCACAACATCACAAGTTGCAAAGCTCCTAGAGCCTTCTGAGTTCACCTTGTGTTGCACTCAGAAACTTGATGTGTAATTACTGCTATGCATTGAAACATTAGTCATAGTTGGCAAAAGGCTGGAACTTTGAAGTTCTTCGTATGACATTTTTTTTTTGAACTTGGAATGCACATTAGGATTTAGGCCAGAGCTAGAAGCTATTAATTAATGGCTGATAGATTTTCTTGTTCTTGGTTTGTCTAATTCTAAATTTATTGTGAGTTTCGGGCTGAGCAACCTTTTCTTCTGATAATCGAAAATAGACTAGCAAAAATCTATTTTTTGCGGGCTAATATTAAGGTAGACCTGCTAATCGCAATACTACCTTACATAATTTACTTATGGTGGCAGTAGTGCTGTTAGTCTCATGTTTTTTTGGTACTATATGCAGGTTCTCGCGCAGGCTATACGCTACCATCCCAAGGTTCCTGGGCTTTGGATCTATGCGGCAGCATGGGAATTCGATCAGAACTTGAATGTTGCTGCAGCACGTGCACTTATGCAGAGTGGTCTCAGATCCTGTCCAGAATCAGAGGATATGTGGATTGAGTATCTTCGCATGGAGCTTACTTATCTTAACAAGCTTAAGGCTAGAAAGGTAGCTCTAGGAGAGGATGTGAAGACACTGCAAAAGAACAGTAATGATGCGGGTCACTGGAAAGAGGAAAACAAAGAACTGTTCATGCCACTGAACGAACAAGGTGAGGGTCCTGAAGAGTCTGGCTCGCAGGGAGTTGCTTTGGAGGAGAAGGAAGACCTATTTTGGCAGCAAGGGTTGCTAATTATTGAAACCATATATCATGGTGCTACGGAAGCTCTTCCGTCAAGCTTAACCTTACGGAAAAAATTCTTAGAGATATTAAATAGTGTTGAACTCGCACATTCTGACGAGCTGAAGATAGAGGTCTTGGATGACCTGAAGAAAGACTTCTCTCATAATGAGGACTACTGGGATTGGTTTGCTAGGCTTCAGCTTAGTGACTCAACTAATTCCAGTAATTTGAATAGAAAGGAAGCTTTATCAAATAAGCTGAACAAATCAATTCAGGTAAAAGCATTATGCCAATAATCACTGTCATGAATTATAAATGTAACTCAAATCTTGATTGCTTTTTTGGGAGGGAAGAAAACACATGTAGACTAATGCACCCTGGCCATTTCTTCCTGCAATGAAATGTTATTGACTTTCAGTTGCCCTCAGACTTCAACTATAAAGAAGAAAAGCTTGATGTTCTAATAGCTCTTCTTCCAGTACATCTTAGGGCCAAATTTGGCATTGCTGTGCTGTGATGCGCTATGCTGTGGAGTCTACTTAGAATGCTAGATGGAGAGGACATTTATCAACACTAGTAAAACATTGCTGTTATGGCTCTAAAGAAAATGTTACCAATTAGTTGTTATATCCAGAATTAGCAAAATAGTAGTGTTTTTAAAGTCCATTACAATTCTGAACACACTCTTAATGATTCAGGTTGATCCTTTTTTATCAGAGTTTTGTTACACCGATTAAGTATTACTGTATGCTCGTTACAAGAGCTCTCAATTGTAACGTTTGAGCTTGAGTTTTCCATACAGTAAATTGTTTACCCTTTAAAGCTATTCTTTTGTAGTAGGTATGTCCTATTCTTTCAATTAGGACCAATGGTGCTAATTTTCCATGTTACTGTGTATCTATTTTTTTACCAAGATATATCAGTTACACTGAACGCAGTTTGAACACAGAACATTTTAAACATTCTAGATGTATGTATTTGGATTCTAGGTGTATGGTGAAGCTGTCAGAAGGTTGCCTACTTCCAAAATGTACTCCCTGTATGCAAAATTTTGTATGGGTGTTCTATTCTCTGACAGAGAAGATTCCATCCCATTATTCCGTGATGCTGAATTTGATGCTTCAGAGTTCACTTCATCTGTACTGAAAGTTTATGAAAATGCTGAATCATGTGGGTGTCTTACTGAGGATCTTGCTTGCCAATATGTCTCACTTTGTTTGAAACTCGGAAGATTGGAGGAAGCTAAGAATCTTGCAGAAAATCTCTGCAATGGTCCACTTTCACATTCTGCAAATCTGTGGAACCTGAGAGCTTCTATAGAGATAAAGTCGCTAGCTACTGCCACTTTCAGTCCTTCCTTCAGCAAGGAGAACTTGAGTTCTCTTTTTGATCTATTTAATGCTGTACTTTCAAAGTTGTCCATAACTGAGGCTGAGGGATTGTGGCATACGGTATGTCTCTTAATCTTTTCCAATGATATGGTTCCCTAGTTCCCAGAGTTTATTCTCCTGTGTTATCTTTGGACTTAAGTTGGTGATATTTGGGTTTGCTCCTCTATTTCCAGTGTGATTACAATTTTTTCTTTTTTAATATATATACTGGATATGGCACATGCCCTTGGTCTTTCTTTTTTTAATTGATATGTGTTTTACTTTTCTATTGCAAGATACTGTTCAACTGCTTGGAGTCTTGGACTACTGTCTGTAAAAGGCATAACACATTTTTCCTTGCACATTGTTCAAAAGTTTGTTTGCAATGCATTTCAGGCCATGAAATTGTTTTCTCATGAGAAGATCTATTTTGAAAAGCTGGTTAAGTGTGCAATGTTATCATTAAGTTTGGCTGGTGGGAGTGATTGCGGAGCTTCAGTTTCTTCTGCTATCACAGGATGGGTTTTGCAAAGAGATGGTATTAAGCAGGCTAGGAAGATGTATAAGAGGTATGCAATTTATTCCAAAAATGAAATATTGTTTGTAATGCTAATGTGTAGTTGCCATGCTCATTACATGAATGATATGTGCACTGTTGCAAGATATGGTGTTTTGTTTATTCGGCAATATGCATTGCTAGCAATTTGCGTGTTTCAATTGTCTTGACATTGAGCCTAACATGCTATGAATTTTTAATTTTCATATCACATGCCATGTTTCATATTGTCTCTTTTGTTACTTAAATATTGGCTTAAGTGCACATAGGTCCTTTTAGAAATATTTGTACTACTTGGTTCAGCGAGTTCATGTGTATTCTGTCTTCATGGTCCTTTTTATTACAATTGTTCGTGCATTATGGGCCTGTTTGGCAACGGCTGCGGCTTATGGCTTTTGGCTGAAATTTTTGAATTTTGGCTGTTTACGGTACATATTACGGAGAGACATATATTCATTTGCGATTTTGGCTGGTATAGATGTTGAACTTTTAACGTGTAGATCGTTTAACTTGTAGATCCCGTCTTGAGAAAATACTCCGTTTGAAAGTTAGGTACTGTAGCAAAAGACAAAAGCCGCCAGCTTCGGAGGAAAAAAACATGCCCTATATCTGAAAGAGATAACTCTAGTCGATATTGCCTGTTGGGTGTTGCCTTGGGTTGTTGCTTATGAAATATCCAGCAAGCATGTTTGTGACACGTCTGCATACATGCAGATTTTTGGCTTTACCCCGTCCAAGTCTTAAGTTCTTCCAGTACTGCATAGAGCTGGAAGCTAACCTTGCATCAATCGGAAACCATGATGCCATTGTAAATGCGCGTAAGTTGTATGATTCTGCAGTCGACCTCTATCCACAGGAAAGAGAACTATGGAGAAACTACTACAACATGGAGTTGAAGGTGAGGCCATATATTGATAATTAAACTTTGTTTGTCATTTGCTTGCTCTTACACCATAATTAATTGCATATTTGCATTCGCTGACATTACATTGACATTGCATAACAGGTGGGGACATCAGAAACAGCACATGCTATTTACTGGCGTGCTCGTAAGGTGCTCAATGACTCAACTGCCCTGGCCATTCCCTGTAACTAGCAGTGTGTGTGACTTTGTGTATCATGTAATATCATTTTTGATTGGATTTTTTTTCTATTAGCGTATTTAAGTCAACTAAGTTAGCGCGACAAAATTTTGTGCTCTCTTTTTTCTTTGGCTGTGTTTTATGAGCTTAGGACCTTACGAAGAAACTGTGAACGAGTACATACCCAAATCCAGGCTTGTACTGATACTGATTGCGCGAACACAGTAGCAGCTGATGGATCTGTGTGCTGAACTGCTTATTTTTATGAACTTGTATGAGCCGTGCTAGTCGAGCTGAGGGTGCAGCAGTACTATAGGAAGGCAATATAAATCTCTTTATCCTTCTGGTTTCATTTTGGGGTCAGGTGCTTGCACGCTGATCATGCTGGATGTGAATATTTCCAGGGGTAGCTTTCGATATCTATCTTCCTACTTGTGTGTGTGCTGTGTATGCTCATATTTTAGCATGTGGCATGAAAATGATTTGGGGGACTCCTCGCAGCTATCTATAATTAGCAGCCTAACAGCGCACTCGTCAGCTTACTCCAATACGACGAGCCACACAAAATAATGGCTAGCTATATTGCGAAGCACCGCCTGCTGCTCGTCGCCGTTGCTCTAATCCTCGCCGGGACGGTGGCCTCGGCGCTCGGTGCACCTGCACGCTTATACACTCACGACATCACCGGCCGCAACTACCAACGCGCGGCATCTGAAAGATCAAACTTTCTTTAAGTTAGTTTTGGTGATAATGATAAATGCTATTATGATGCTTTGGTGAAAATGATAAATCTATATGTGAGACTAATATGTTTGTTTAAGTATATTAATGCTTAGTTTCATTTGAATAAAAAGGTGAAATCATTGAGGTATGCATTCAATATCTTTCTTATAATCCTGTTGCATTTCTCATATCTAAATATATGATTAAATGACAAATCTATATGTGAGGCTAATATATTTGTGTAAATATATTATTGCTTAGTCGCTGAATAGTGTAACCGTATATGTATGTATGTGTGTGTATGTATGTGTCTGTGTGTGTGTTTGCTCATATCTGAATCGGAAGATCACTAGTGCTGGGTAACTTTTTTGTGTGATTTCTGTGGGCTGTTAATGCTCCGTGAAGAAGATTGGTCATTCTGATACAAGAGACGCATCTCATTTTATTTCAATCTTCCATATATAAAACCAAAAGTTTGCACGCCATTCATGGATCCATATATATATATCTTTTATTTATTCGGAATGCTCGAGGCCTTAGTCGGAATCGCAGCAGACGCATGTGATGAAGGGTATGCAGTATCCAGAGTCGTGGCCGTCGTCGATGCATGCTCTCTTGCAGAAGCTCTGCTTCACGCAGATCCCGTTCCATACCTTGAACCGAACCTTGCATCTCTTAGCCTCCGACACACCGACGTCTTCTGCACTTCGTTTCACCCCATCAACCAGATGAGATACACCAGATGAGATATCATGCATATGCACCATGCAGAGATTATGTTGTATACGTACGTACAGTAATCTGACTTGCATGCAGGAGCTATGTATATAAGGGGTATAAGCTACGTATATAAGGGGTATAGATGTATATACCGACCGGACGACAAGGCGAGCAGCAGCATCAACCAGAAGCAAAGCAAGGCCTTGTTGTTGTTGGCTCCCATTGTTGCTTAGTTTTGGAGAACAGCAACTGATTGAACTCCTAATCCCCTAGCTAGCGAGATATATATAGTAGTAGCTAGTATATTTAGCCCAAATGTTTAGTTAATTTTGGAGTTAGTTTTATCCAAACCTGGCTCCAAGAGTTGATTTGTTTCCCATGAATTCCTGTACTAAATGTTGTTGAGTACATAAATTGTTTCTTTCTATAGCGTTATGTGACAGGTGTGAGTTAAAATTCCTGAAATTTCTTTCTATACTGATTCGACTACATAAATTGTTTCTTTCTGTAGTGGTATGTGACAGGTGTGAGTTAGAGTTCCTGAAATTTCTTTCTATACTGGTTCGAGTACATAAATTGTTTCTTTCTGTAGCGTTTGCCATGCGCAGACCCGGTGTAATTGCCACTTTGCTTGTGATTCGTTGGGCCGGCGGGCTTGACTGCTGAAGTGGCCTGTTCTGCTGGAGGGAGCAGTAAGGACTGGTCTGCTGGGCTTCCACGGCCCACGAAAGCATGTTTGGAGAGCGAGAGAAGCATGTTTAGTAGTAGTAATGCGTATTATAGTTACAGCGTCAGTTTTTTTAGCTTCTAAAAAATATTTTTTAATTTTTTTATAGTAATTAGCTTTTAAATAGAGTGTCTTTTTAAAATATAGTCTACAAATTGATTGCAATACACATCATTATATCGACCAACACCGTACATGAGTTTCTGTTAATCCGTACTCTCTTACAAACAGTCCAAAGATCATAAGCCGCAGCCAAAAGCCAAAACCAAAAACAACAGGCCCATAGGGTGGGTTCTTGAGCTTATGACTTATGGCTTAAATATTTGAATTTTAACTGTTCGCGAGAGTAGTACACACAAGAAATAGTCGCATGCGATTTTGACTAGTAAAGCTAAACTCAATACACTTTTTACTACAATTTTTTCTGTTGACCCTGTTTTAAAAAAACGCACCGTTTAAAAGTTAGTTATTGTAGTCCGTACAAATATAAGCTGGCTGAAAAGCGGAAAAGAACATAGCCATAATGCATATTATCGCTCCAAACAGCTAAAGTCTGGTTTCTGGCTTTTACTGTTGGGTTTTTTTTTTGCTACCAATGCATTATAGCGGCAATTAGTTTTTTAATAAAAATAAAAAAATAGTAAAATTAAGAAAATTTAAAAAACATCATAATATCTTTTTTTTACAATGCAAAGCAATAAAATAAAAAAAATAAAAAACAAAAAGTAGAGATAGATCCGGTGGACTTGACGTTTTCCAGAATATTTTGTACAAATAGGTCTACAAAGAAGAGAAGAGCTTCGAGATTCGTTGCTCGCCTAGCCATCTTCATCCCGGCCTGACGCGTGGAGGCTTCGAATCGACACGTGTTCGGCGTTCCGCCACCTCAAAGGATCTCTTTGCAAAGCTATACTATTTTTTCGCTCGTACAAGTTGTGGGTTTTGTAGTTTGATCCAAGAAAGAGCGTAGAACGAAAGAAACACATAAATTTCTTATAGTATAGCTTTATGTTTCCTGAAGATTAGCAAAAAAACAATCGATGATGAGCGCATCTGCATGTCAACAAAACTTCTCCAGACGTCGTACAACGCTTTAAATGCACTAGTTTTTAATGCTGCCAACCCCCTCCTCCGGTGGAATCGTGCTTTTCACTCTAATCGTAGCCACCGTTCGAATTACGGGTCTGTTTGGCAACTATTGAATTTATGACTTTAGCTGAAATTTTTGAATTTTGATTGTTTACAGTATAGATTACGGAGAAAAATAATTATTTGTGATTTTAGATGATACAGATGTTAAAATTTTAACATATACATCATTTAATTTGTAGACTCATTATCCCTTTGTATTGTATATTTGTATAGTACCCCACTGCTCTTCTTTTCTCCTCTCCCGAGGAGTGTACTACTCCACTCTAGTGAGCGTGGAAGTGTGGTCATGTGGAGTGGACTTCACTCGAGCCGGATCGAGCGCGTCTCCCCCATCTCACATCATTGCTGCTTCGAACAGCTCCACAGCCTCCACTCGACCACAGTTTCACTCCACTCATCGACCGGAGTCGCACTCGCACACAGACAAGACAAGAAGAGAGAGAGAGAAGAAGAAGAAGAGGAAAAGGGGTCACGAAGCCGCTCGATTCGAGACCGTCCGCCTGCAACGGTGGTGGTGGTGGTGGCACATTGTTGCTGGTGGGTCTCCCCCTCGCGCCATTGATTTCTTCTTGCCATCTTGCATTTGCGCACCTGTTGTCTCTCTACACCGGAGCTCAAATCCATGGCCAAATGCGTGTTCCTGCTCCCCTTCTTGGCGCTCTCTGCTTTAATGCCCTGCCCGGCTCAGGCTCAGGGTGGTGCGCCGTGCCACCCGGACGACCTCCAGGCTCTCCGGGCCTTCGCCGGGAATCTCACCGCCCCCGTCCTCCGCGCCGCCTGGTCCGGCGACTCATGCTGCTCCTGGGACGGCGTAGGTTGCGGCGCCGCCGGCCGCGTCACGGTGCTGCGCCTCCCCGCGCGTGGCCTCGCGGGGCCCATCCCGGCCTCCTCGCCGGCCTCGCGCGGCTCGAGGAACTCGACCTCAGCCACAACGCCCTCTCCGGCGGGGTCTCCCCGTCGCTGGCGCGGCCGGCCTCCGCGCCGCGAACCTGTCCTCGAATCTGCTCAGCGGCTCGCTCTTCGACCTCGCCGCGCTGCCGGACCTGGCCGCCTTCAACGCCAGCAACAACTCGCTCTCCGGCGCGCTCGCGCCGGACCTCTGCGCCGGCGCGCTGGCCCTGCGGGTGCTTGACCTCTCCACCAACCGCCTCACCGGCGCGCTCCCCTCGTCCACCAACCCGCCGCGCTGCGCCGCCTCGCTCCAGGAGCTCTTCCTGGCCTCCAACTCCTTCAAGGGCGCTCTCCCCGCCGCTCTCTTCGGCCTCCCCGGCCTGCAGCAGCTCTCACTTGCGTCCAATGGGCTCACCGGCGTGGTGAGCTCTCGCCTCAGCGAGCTCAAAAACCTCACCTTTCTGGATTTGTCCGTGAACCGGTTCTCCGGCCATCTCCCGGACGTGTTCGGCGACCTCCCGTCGCTGCGGAATTTGGCCGCGCATTCCAATGGCTTCTCTGGATTGCTGCCGTCGTCGCTGTCGTTGCTGTCATCTCTCCGCGAGCTTGACCTCCGGAACAACTCCCTGTCTGGTCCAGTTGCTCGTGTCAACTTCTCCGGCATGCCACTTCTTGCTTCTGTTGACCTTGCGACAAACCACTTGAATGGATCACTGCCGATTAGCCTCGCGGATTGCGGTGAGCTCAAATCGCTCAGCCTTGCCAAGAACAGCCTGACTGGGCAATTGCCTGAGGATTACAGCCGGCTCGGGTCGCTCTCCATGCTCTCGCTGTCGAACAACAGCTTGCACAACATCTCAGGGGTGCTTAGTGTGCTCCGTGGCTGCAAGAACCTCACCACACTGATTCTCACCAAGAATTTCGGCGGCGAGGAGCTGCCAGACGATGGCATTGGTGGATTTAAGAGCCTGGAGGTGCTCGCGCTTGGCGATTGCGCTCTCAGGGGAAGGGTTCCAGAATGGCTGGCACAGTGCAAGAAATTGGAGGTGCTCGATTTGTCCTGGAACCAATTGGTTGGCACCATCCCGTCGTGGATCGGTGAGCTTGAGTTCTTGAGCTACTTGGATCTCTCCAACAATTCCTTGGTTGGCGAGATACCAAAGAGCTTGACGCAGCTGAAGAGCCTTGTCACCGCCCGGCGTTCACCGGGTATGGTTTTTACTAACATGCCATTGTATGTGAAGCATAACAGGAGCACAAGTGGTCGCCAGTATAACCAGCTCTCCAACTTCCCGCCATCGCTGTTCTTGAACGACAATGGTCTGAATGGGACCATCTGGCCAGGGTTTGGAAACTTGAAGGAGCTACATGTGCTGGATTTGAGCAACAATGTCATATCTGGGAGCATTCCTGATGCACTGTCCAGGATGGAGAATCTGGAGGTTCTTGATCTGTCATTCAATAATCTCAGCGGATTGATCCCGTCATCCCTGACGCAGCTCACCTTCTTGTCAAAGTTCAGTGTGGCTCACAATCACTTGGTGGGGCCCATCCCAAATGGAGGGCAGTTCTTCACCTTCACAAACTCAAGTTTTGAGGGCAACCCTGGCTTGTGCAGGTCAGGTTCTTGCAACCTAAATCAGTCTGTGGAAACTCCTATAAACAACGAGGAGGTACAGCCTGCAACAAGCATCAGGAACAGAAAAAACAAAATACTTGGAGTGGCGATCTGTATTGGGTTGGCCCTTGCGGTATTTTTAGCTGTTATTTTGGTTAACATTTCAAAGAGGGAGGTCAACAGTACTGATGATGAAGATATTGAGGGCTCCTGTCACGATTCATATGATTCTTACTCGAAGCCAGTGCTATTCTTTCAGGATTCCGCCAAGGAACTAACTGTCAGTGATCTTATCAGGTCAACAAACAACTTTGATCAGGTCAACATAATAGGATGTGGTGGGTTTGGTCTGGTGTACAAGGCCTACCTTCCTGATGGAACAAAGGCAGCAGTAAAGAGGCTCTCCGGTGATTGTGGTCAGATGGAGAGGGAGTTCCGTGCTGAGGTGGAAGCACTGTCGCAGGCTCAACACAAAAATCTTGTTTCACTCAGAGGGTACTGCCGCTATGGAAACGATAGGTTGCTGATCTACACATACATGGAGAATGATAGCCTGGACTACTGGCTGCACGTGAGGGCAGATGGTGGTTACATGCTGAAATGGGAGTCAAGGCTCAAAATTGCTCAGGGTTCAGCCAGGGGTTTGGCTTACTTGCACAAGGATTGTGAGCCCAACATCATCCACCGTGATGTGAAGTCCAGCAACATTCTTCTGAATGAAAATTTCGAAGCGCACCTGGCTGATTTCGGACTAGCAAGGCTAATACAGCCCTATGACACTCATGTGACTACTGACCTTGTTGGTACCTTGGGGTACATACCACCGGAGTACAGTCAATCGCTGATCGCCACTCCGAAAGGGGACGTCTACAGCTTCGGTGTCGTCCTGCTGGAAATTCTCACCGGTAGACGGCCTGTGGATGTGTCCAAAGCCAAGGGATCCAGGGACCTGGTCTCCTGGGTTCTTCACATGAAATCTGAGAAGAAGGAAGAGCAGATTTTCGACAGCCTGATATGGAGCAAAGCATATGAGAAACAACTGCTGTCAGTCCTCGAGACGGCGTGCAGGTGCATCAGCACCGACCCTCGGCAGCGTCCATCGATAGAACAAGTTGTCGTATGGCTTGACAGTGTATGATCATTATATCGCATTGATTGCCCAGTTCTTCGTTTCCGATCAAAGTCATAGTAGAGAAGTAATCGGAGTGCTAATAATTTAGATGGTGCTGTCTATCCATCTTGATGTGTATAGCGTAGTGATCTTTCGGTATATGGCGAACAAAAAATAACTCAAGTCTTGTTTCTGTTTCTGTAAGTCAGTGTTGCAGTAACATAAGACCAAAATTTTCGTCTCTATGTTCTCGCAGCCAAATCTGACTAGTATGTAATGTATTATTTCTTAACTCGTGTTCATTGTGGTTTCTCTGTGTAAACTGGACTGCAGGACAGTCATGTTTTTCTACCTGTAGCCAGGGTACAGCCCTTGTTTTCAGAAATAAAATTTATGCTACCTCTCTTGTGAGCTACTAGACTACTGGTGTTGAGCTGATCTTTCAGCATTGCAGAACTGTTGGTATAACCTGCATGCTTAGGCTAGCTACTCTGCCATTTTGGCTGGAATTTCACATTTGCATTCTGTTCATTATTCTTGACAGCGGTCCTAATGGTAGTTATAGCCAAGTTTTGAGTTGCAGGTTTTTGCCTAGTTTTCTTTGTTCGATAAATTCTTGTTCAGTGTAGTCACCGGCAGCCATGGTCGTGGTTGATCTGTTGGCTTGAGCAGGCAACACCTTATTGAGATTCGTGAAATTTTCGTCTTAGGGAGAGCATAGAAGCACTACCATGCTCTTCTTGTTGTTTTTAGATGCATATGTAAGGGCATACTCGGCGTACAGCCGAGGTGAGAGAAGGAATCATGCATTTTCTCTTCTTGTTTTTTAGTTTTTTTTTACGGTAACTAACTTTCAAACAAAATGTCTTTTCAATATGGAGTATATAAGTTAATTAGAGTACACTATAATGACTCTATTTATATCGATCAAAAACCGTACAAGTTTCTGTTATTTCGTACTCCATTATACAAACAGCCTAAAAGCTATAAGCCGTAGCTAATAGTGAAAGCTAAAAAGAACATGCTTTTGGGATGTAAGCATGTCGCAAGTGTATCCAAGAAATACTAGAATAGATGGTGATATGCTTGTTTACTTGGATCGGCCGGCCCGGCCAGATTGCACAATGTATGAGATTCACCCTTCCTTGTTTAGTTGTTTGCTACACATGGGCAAAGCATGTTATGCTCCCATGGCAATTTTTTAGATGTAACGCGACGAGGAAGACGAGGAAGAGAGGAGATGATAATGATATACAAAGGCGGTAAGGGTGTTGCGATCAAGGAAAACAAAACCGGTTTTAATTTTTTTTTAAATTTTTAACGGGTCTGATAGGACCGATTTGATCAATTTTTAGAAAATTTCAGTAGTTTTCTGACCAAAAAAATTCAAATTTTAAATAAGATCAGCTGAAATGGTATCATCAGTTATAAATTAAAGTAAATTGATCATGAATCGAAGTAAATCGGATTAACTCGGTGTAAAACGAAATATTTATGATTAATTTGTAGTCCGATTTTTGGTGATTTTCGACCGATTCTCGTAACCGAAAATAGAAAGCGAAGCGGAAACACCCAACCTCCTCCTTTCCGGCTAATCGTCTTCTTCCTGCCTTGCCCCTCTCTACCCTCCTCTTTTCTCTGCTGTCTCCTCCTCCTTCCAGGTGCCGCCGCGCCGACTGATGAAGACCAAAACCGCCAAGAAGGCCGCCGACGAGGTACCCACACCGCCCTCTCGATCCCTGTCCCTGTTTCTTGAAATTTTCGGTTAACCTAGGAATTATTAGCACACAGTCCTTGATGCGAGTTGTTCGATTCCCGATCCTTGTTTAGGTAGGATCTTATTATTGTCATTTAGGATAGGATGCCAAATATTGTTGTTTCTTGGACTGAAATTTGACGACGCCATGCCAAATGCTTCAATTTTAGACTGGGAATTAGGATGATGCCAATTCTTCAACTGTGTTCTTCGGGAAACCCCTACTAACTGAAGCTTGTTTTTAGGATGAGACCAAGAAGATCCGATCCTCACGCGGGAAGCGCCGCCACAGCCGCAGCCGCTCCCTATCCGACTCTGATTCTCCTGCCCGTAAGCGCTCCAAGAGGAAGATTGCCGACAAGAAGAGCAAGAAGAACAAGGGCAGCAGCAGCAGCCGCCACCGCCACCACCGTAGTCTTAGTCCAAACCGCAGCCCCAGTAGTAGCCCTTCCTCGGTGTCCAGGAGCTACTCCCGCCGCAGCTGCTCGACGTGCCATAGCCGCCGCAGCAGCAGTGCCTTTGAGAGGTCAGTGAGCCCACCTCCCAGGAGCCGCTCCAGAGATACTCGGAAGGGGAAAGTGAGGGGGAAGGACAGAGAGAAGGACCGGAAGAGGAGAAGGACGCGGAGATCGAGGAGCCACTCGAGCAGTACAGCAAGTAGTGGCAGTAGCCGGGGCAGGAGTAGGAACAAGAGTAAGAGCAGGAAGCGGAGGGTGGCTGTCCCAAGGGATGATGCAAGGAGGGATAAGATTGCGCAAGACTACGACAATTGCCGTGCTTCCCGGGCTGAGAAGAACTCGACTGAGGATGTTGATAGGGATGAGGAAGTGGTTGCTGCTCCCATGAAGGGGAAGAATGATATTGATGGGTACGAGAAGAATGTGGACTTGAAGAAGATGGAGATCCAACCTTCCAAGGATGCTAATGAAGCAGAAAAGATCTTACCTGCTGGTAGTGGAAGCCCAGAAGCTCAGGATCTGGAGTTGATTCTCAGGCAGAAAGCTCTTGAGAACTTCAGAAAGTTCAGGGAAGCTGCGGTCATGACAGGCCAGACAGATAACAGTGTTACAGGCAAGGAAGCTGTAACAGATAGCTCCCAGAATACTGTTGTAAGCCACGATCCTACAACTGTCACGAAAATTGCTGAAGCAAGGTCTGCTGCCACCCCTTTTCAGAGCCAAGGAAGCAGTCTTGGAGTAAGCCATTCTGCTGGGTCACCTAGATTAAATGATTTTGGGAACGGTATGAGTCCTTTGGAGCCGGATAGCAGTCCCGGGATGAGTCGTGGGGCTGGATCACCTGGAGTACTTGAGGCTGGTGATACTAGCGGTCCAATTGAACAGCAGGAAAGCGGTCTAGAAGTGACTCTTTCAACTTCTCAAATTAGGTTACAGGATGGTAGGAATAGTGGTAGTGTAATGCAAAGGTTGGGAGGCGTTCTGGGGAGTTCTGCTAGTGTAAAGCAAAGGTTAGGAAGCAGTGCAGGGGTGAGTGGAGCTCCCAAAGTTAGATCAGTTGTTAGCATACCTGCTAGGGAAGGGCTTGATGGTAGTACATTTATCACGACCCTTACGGCTAGAGAGAATTCTGCCCCTGATGAAAGCAGTAGTGCAGTCAGGCACCCTCCTATTGAGACTACAAGAGCTGAAGGAACTAATGGAGATGATAGAAAGACAAGTGAAGCTTCAACTCCTAGCGGTTCTATTTTGTCTACTGCTGAGGGTAATAGCCAGGCTGGGATTGAGGGCAAGGATGGTTCTCAATTTGAGAAAAAGACTCTCTCTAGAATGCAGGATGGAGAGACGGTGCAGGTGAGCAATAGACCTTCACTGTTGCTTCAAGTGCTTGAATTATCATGCCTCAACTATATTCATTGTGTCTAATTGGCTTTCTTGCATTTGTTAGGTCAGCTACAAAGTCTACATACCAAAGAAAAGCCCGGCCCTTGCAAGGAGGAAACTGCAGCGCTGAAGATGTCAAGATTCTCGTTAATTTTATTGTCTGCGGTTTAGATATTTAGCTGGATATACTTCTTTTCTTGTATGAATCAGCGATAAATGTCTTTTCGAAATCTTGCCCACATCAAAATTGCTCCATATTGCGGTTTTACTGCTTGGTAACTCAAAAAGCCCTGGTAGTTAAAACATGGTATAATTGTTGTTCAACTGAAATGAATGGCTTTGCCAAATCAACATATTGATCAGTAAGCAATCGCCATAGCAAAGCTATTAATTTCTTGCGATTGTATTCTTGTAATCAGCAAACTTGGTCTTGAACTCTGATGTAGGGTGTTGGCTGCTTCCATCGTTGTTGCCTAGTGTTCCCATGGGTAGAACACGTCTTTTAACTGTTAAAGCCATACAAATAATTAGGCGTGTTGTAAGACTAACACGTGCTAGTCGCTCGATAGATTTTGCCGTCAGAAATATGCCACTCAGTTCATTACTCCTTTTGTAAAAGGCCATTTTCTCCTACTTTCTCCCATTTACCATCATTTTATCCCCTTCTCGCATTTATCCTCATCTGAAATTCCTGTGTCGTTGCCCTTCCATGTAAACGGCCACGCTTGAGGCAAAGCTCCTAGACGGCTGCGCACCATTATCGAACTCCGAAATATGGTATCTCTGGTTGTGATACAAGGCTAGGTATCCTAACCTGTTGGGAGACCCAAAGTCGATGAGGTAGTGCTTGACTACAGGGGGACAACAGTGAATGGAAAATATCGATTAGTATGCCATGCGCAATGCACGGTGAAATTGAAATTTGTTTGGACATATTATCTTCTGGTGGATGCGAAAAGCTGTCGCCATACTTCGCCATTGTCTCGTGTAGGATACGAGTGTTGTGCACCGAGCCAAGTCATCCTACACACACAAATATGAAATGGCGAGCAAGTTCTGGCTCGTGTACCCATGCCTGTTGAAATATTGTGCCCTCTCATCATCAGGTACTATGACTCCAACGTGTGTGCCGTCAATAGCCCTATGCAGTTGACACACACTCCAACACCTCGTTGAACTTCCTACAAATCATGCGCACTGAATACTCGAATCAATTCATGCCTTGCCTTTGCAATTGCGGCATGCCACACATCCACAAAAACAAGGCAAGTGATTCTTTGGAACAAACTTTGGGTGATGATCACATGCCATAGTTGGCCACTAGAGTGTAATGAAGCGTGTCGAACACACCTAGCTGCTACCTGAACATGTTTCGGCAATGCCGATCACCAACAAGTTGCAATGACACCTATTGCCATCCAGTCATTGCTGGAACTCTTAGGGGTGGTCAGGGCTGATTTCCTCCTCTGTGCTGTCAAATGTGGCAAAGGCCAAGAATGAAGTTCGCTGACCCAGCCCCATACTCATTCTCCCTCCCGACCATCACTACACACATAGAAAAGGCATTACCTTGCAAGCACCGCGCGGTGGGGGAGGATTAACGATGTTCCTGTGCACCACCCTGGGCCCTCCGCCATTGCTATTGTTCCCATCACCCACGATTAAATCCCAAAGGCCCAAGCTCATGTCCTTCTCCCTCTTCTCCTTTTCCTTCTTCTTGGGCTTGGGCGTGGCGGAGAGTGTTGTGAACTCATTGAGGAGGAAGTCATCAAGATCATAGGTGAGGAAGGAGTTGGTGTCGAGGAATGGCGAGCGGAGCTGGAGGTTCTAGGTTGTCAATGCTAGCTTTGGATTCGATGATGGAGAAGAGGAAGAAGATGAACGTAAGGGTAAAAGTGTCCTTGAGTGGCATATTTCAAAGCACGCATGTTTTAGAGTGACATAAATTCAATTTTAAGATTCTGAGTGACATATTTCCAAATGCCATGTTTTGGAATAGCATATATCCGATTTTGCCTTTTACTTTTGGTGTTTAGTTTTGTTCCTAAGTGCAATTTTTCCTATGTTTTTTTCATCGGACTAAACTACCGGTGTAATTTACTCTGGTTTATGAATCAATTAATTGATCATTTGTAAGCATAGAAAGTGGTATTAATTTTCCTTGTTTTAAAATTGCTGGGATGTTTAGTAAAACCATCAAGCTATTGGGCCCGGCACGGCCCGCTTGGCCATTAACCGTGCCGGTCCGGTCGAGGGGGAGACCAGACCACGCGTCGTCGCTTCCCTTCCCGGCGACAACTCGCCCGCCGCCCTCTCCTTCCCTCAACACCCAAACCGCCCAGCGCATCTCCTTCCGCCGCCGCCTCTTAAGCTAGCCTCGACTACAAACGCCGCGCCGGCGACATGGCGCCTGCTCCGCCCAAAGGTTCGTCGTTTTCTCTTCTAGGGTCTCCCCCCTCTGCACGAACCAAACTTGTCGTCTTGTCTTGCGCCGGCCTATTGTCGAGGCGATTCCTTCGTTGCAGAGCTGCCTGGGTTCTACTACGACCCGGACAAGAACCGCTACTTCCCCACCAGGGGCCCCATCCCCGGCGCCGCCACGCGCCGCCCTCCCCCGCCGCCGCCGTCCACCCGGTCTCCCCAGGTACCTGTTACTCCTATTCTATCTCCTATCGTGTATAATCAGCACCGCAACGCCCAAGCCGCCGGACTTACTTTGCCGATTCCTAACTGAAGGATGAAGCTCAGGATACAGCAGGATGCAGGAAGAGGGCGAGGCAGTCCGAGCTGCTCCATGCCAGGGAGATGTACGGTGGTGGGGTCATCTTCTCCAATAAGAGGAAATCCACCTTCAAGCAGCAATGCAAGTGCGCGCAGGCGTCTCAGCCGATGGTACTGATCGGAGCTTCGCCCCTTTTACTATAGCTTTCCACTTGTTCTGCGCAATACGCATACACTCTTTGGTCATCGGGAACGCTTTTGGGCAGGTTTGGAAATACCAAGGTACAACCTTAGTGGCTGACAGGGCACTGGAACAATTGTGTGCCATGGTTCAAACACCGAGCGGCCTGAGAGAGTCCAAGATATTAGTGACTGGCAGCATGAATGGTACAATTCGGTAAGGTCCTCCGTTATACTCATGCTTTGTGTTAACGTAATGTCAAGGATTTATAACATTTACAATCTATTGTAAGAAATATAGATACATCATTAGTTTGGTTATCCTGATTCCTGATACCATATTACCTTTGCACTCTCTGCTCAAACATACTCTCACAAGCTATGCAGTAGTCGATTCCAACAAAAAAAAGTATTAAATGAAGAAGACTGCAATTTCTTCATCTTCATCTCTCTCACTCTTGAGAGAGAGAGAGAGCGTGCACTGCTTATTTATCTGTCAAAACTTGACAATTTCGTGATATATTTGATCTGTTGATGTTCAGTTGTTCTCTGTAAGAGTATTAAGCCCATAACCATACTGGTCTTTAATGTCCCATGACATATTTTTCTGAAATTATCTGGCAGATTATACAAATCAGGGAGTGCTCTAGACAACTTTGAGGATGACATGGAGTTTTTATCTGAGCCTGCTTGGACTCCCTGGGGAAAGCAGAAGACGGCAGTGAATTCTGCACTTTCAAGCATATGGTCATCTGAAACAGCCTTCTCAAACTTCTCGTCCAGTATAACTTGCGTAAAAAAGCTTGTGCACCATTTCCCTGATGCAGCCAACACCAATTCATCAGTTCAGCGAGCATTGTATCCTAATTTTGTCTCTTCTATTATGCTTATTGCCGTTGCCATTATTACACATATCTTGAAATATGTGTTTTATTTTCTTTATTGTTACCTGGAAATTTATCATGAGCTTGGGTTACTTGACATTGTGAAACATGGTGGCTACTCTTGGGTCTGGAGAATCAGGTGGTTCTATACATATTATGGATCTGTCTGATACTATTGACTTGGCAGTGGGCTCATCGAATGATTATAGAAGAAATGTACGAATTGCTTCATTCGATCGTACAGTGTGGACAGCTGATTGCAATTCTGATGGCACTCAGGCAGTTATAGGTGAGTAGACTGAGTTTGGACTACAATTTAGGCTACACCCAAAATTTCCCTGGTACATGGAGTAACTATTTTGCTGTTGTTCCTTGTTTCCTTTGTGCCTTTATGTTAGATAACACTATCAAGTTGGCTGCATTGAGAAACTTGACAGTGTTGATTTAGACATAGAAACTGAGTATATTTATACAGAAAGGTCGGCTTGTTATGAAATATGCCCTATATAATAGTATTCCACCATAACCCTGTTAAGTTTGGGTCTTGCAATTGCATTTGTCCAATTTTAAAGGTCAGCCGTTACATTAGTTGGAGGAATTCTTTTAATTGTTATCACAACTTCTGTTTTTCTTACAGTAGTTGCACTGCAAGTTGTCCATTTCGTTATTAGCAGAATGGAACATCCTTTTTCCCTTGAATCTGGGGAATGGCAGTGGAGGAGCTTCTTCTGGATCAACTAAGCATGCTTATTATTAAGCTTTTACTTGTTCATCTTGTTTCTAGGTACAAACAATGGTGCTGCTTTGCTTAATTTGGAAACAAGAGCATTATCGTGGCTGTATCACTGTAAAAGTGACATTCTTTCCCAGCAATTTGTGCACTCGGTAAAATTTATTTTGAATGTATATATGAGTTCCCTTCCAGTTTGTAGTTTCCATATCTGATGATCATTTTATGGTGTGCATTGTCAGGAGAGTTACTGAAAACTTTTGCTAAATCTCTGGTCCATGTGTAGCTTGCCTCAACATACCATCGTTTCCTGCTAGTTTCTCTTGTGCATCTTTTTTCATTTTCCAGTTAGCTTAATTCAATGTGTCTGATGCATGAATAAATGCTTCCCAAGATTCTTGAAATAAAAATGCAATCAGCTGCCAATTTGTCTTGTGTTCAGAACTGAATAAATGCTTTAGCATATGTGGCAATCTGCAGATATAAATGGTAGGCATAAGTTTTATGGGTTTTCTACCTGCTCGTTGAATCTTTATCTGTGCTAGGAATAAGTTGTAAACATATCCCGCTAGTAGTGCTACCACTTAAGCATAGTCACTATGACTTGCCTTGCCGGTCTCTACTATGCCCACTTAATTTTGCTCACTTTGTTCAGGGAAATGTTGTGATATGCGGTCTGCGGAATGGGAGCATAGTCCCTGTTGATGTGCGGCAAAAGCACTGTAATCTCCCTACTGGATTAGCTTCGCCTAGCACTGCCAGGACAGTTCTCATGCCACCCACAAGGCATAATGGGAGATGGAGAAACCAGGTGCGCATTACTAGCACACAATATCCATTGTCATATACTTACAGTGTGGGATTAAGTTGGTCGTTTGAGTGGTGGTCTAAGGCAGTGGGCACAGGGCAGGAGAAGCAACTTTTTTTGTCACATTACTTAGGTCATAACATCTATATGTTGTACTTCTTTATTTTATCAGCTTACTGTATGACAAACCATAACAACAGGGGACATCTACACAGAGCAAGCTCTTTTTGGAGCACCGTGTTGCTACCAACTTACATGACATTGTAAATGGTAAAAAAGACAGACAAAGCTTAACAAATCTCAACCATCAGAGCTGTAACTGGTGTTTAATGTAGCCATGAAAAATCACAATCTCTGGGACTGGTTAGGTTTTAATTTTGGCTCTTTGATGTAACACTAGAACAAAATGATATTTTGATCTGATTTGCTAATTGAGAAGAAAAATACATGCAGGCTGATAAGGCTAAATCTTCAGGAGTCACTTCTATGTCCTCGGCAGTTTGCAGGTAGACCAAAATGTTATTTCCTTGGTGCTGCTTTTTTTTTGGCGTTTTCAAGTTTCCTAGTGGTTAGTGCTAAAATTGACATTGTTATACAGCTTGGTTGCTCTCTCATCAGATGAGCACTACTTCTTAGGGAGCTCCATGGATGGATCGGTAAGTGTATTCTTGTTCATTTTTAGTGTTATGATTGAATGTATAAGCAAATGTGCTGAAAATGTCCCAAGATTGATTGCAAAACTGGAATTTTTTGCTTACACCTCAGTTTGGTTTAACAAGATGCTAAATGAAATTTCATTTGTACCTTGCCTCTTCTGCTGCTGTAGTATGCCAGAATTAAAACTTCGCCTCGTACACATCTGATATTGAAAAAAAAACTTGTACACATGTTTCATGCAGCATATTGAGGTGTCAGTTTATTGTATGCACAACAAATTGCACATAAATACATATTTTAGTTTTTGGGGGGACAAATAAGTTCCATCATTGTAAATGAATTATGAATTTCGTCTGATCTGAAATTATTGTCTATGAAGTACATGTGCCCTTTTGACCTGTTTATGGTTACAAACGGTTCATGCAATAGCTTAACTATTGTGTTTTACAGATCAAGCTATTCGATCTCCGTCTCATTCATAAAGGGGCTATACAGTCTTATGCGGGGCATGTAAATTCACACACTCAATTACCACTTGTTGTTGATCCATCTGAAACCCTACTTATGTCAGGCAAGTTTATTATTAGCTCTAGACATCACTGTACCTATCTGCTAATAAGTGTTCTTGTTTTTTTTGGGTCATATATTGCTAGGAAGAATGCCTTTGGAGATTACCCCTTGAAACTTGCAGTAGTTATTATATTGGTAAAACATCTGCAATGCTTTCTTTGCATTTTCACTCGAGCACCTCACTCCTTGCACTTCACCATTTTGTAGACATTAGACTTGAACCTTGATAAATGTCAGCCATGGTAGCTTCCCTATCATTGTTCATGCAGTGTGCTAGTAATGGCTGCATGGGTACTAAGAAGACTGCCATTTATAATTTTATTGTTTGATATAGAAGTTGAAGGGCTCTGGATTAATGTATCAAGATTCAAGAATCCTAAATCCTGTGATAAAATGCTGGATAATATTATCACCAAGGGATGTAGATTAATCTTTGGCATTCCTGGAGTTATTGCTAGGCTGAATCATAATTTTATCACGATGAAATTTGACAAAATTATTCTGTTAGTAGCTGGTTCACGCCTCCTTTATTAGTCCATATAGAATGTGGTACAACAGAGTTGCAAATGGATCTTTTTGTGAATGCGCATGGCAAGGGCATTTCTAGCATCAAATTGTTATTTTCAACACATCCTTGCTCATTGTCAGGTGGGGAGGACTGCACTGTTCGTATTTGGAGCATCAAAACAGGCGAGCAAATATTTGCACAGAGCGTGGCCAACGCTCTATTTACTGCACTTTGTTGGCCAGAAAGCAGCCTTGACTTGCATGGTTCTTCACTGTTTGATCAAAACCATAGCTGGGGAGCTTGGATGGGATCACGCGACGGCCTGTTCTATATGCATGGTACTTAAAACTGGCTGTGCGCTTATGCTGACTCAAGAGCCACGGAAGAAATGTTGGTTATGTTTTGGAAGAAGCATCAAAGACGATTGAACACTGTTGTAGCACACAATGGATTTCAGAGAAATTTGTGCTCAAGCTGCTGTGGCTGCAGAGTTTGCAACCGGCTTTTTTGGAGTGGCGCACTGATGAACATCATCTCTGGTAGCCGATGTTACCTATATGAGATCCGCTCGTAACAGCGATAACTATGTTGTTTTCTCTTGGTGATAACTGGGTCACCTGTGTAGCTAGGTATCAGATTTCCTTAGGACAACAGACCTTGGTGTACCATATCCAATTTTAGCATGGTGATGCAATGTGTTATTACTATGCTGATGTTTTCTTATAAGTCAATATTTCCGTGGGATCTCATGCCATGTATGTTCACCAGTTAGTGAGGAATACTGCATCAGAGCGTCTTTTGATTTCACACAATGTACATGTTATCGAACTCCTTTTGAATCCTAACTTGATATTAGCAAACCGTGTGCTTCAAAGATATTTATACACTATTCAAGAATTTCCATCACACTGAACTGGTTAAGCTCTCAAACTTCTAGTTCGATCGATGTTCCAGTCGACCACAAACGCAAGCAAAACTACATGACACGAAACTAACAAGATTTCTTAATCCTCAACACACGAAACCGTCCTCTTTGCCGTTCATCGTCAGGTCTAATCTTTCCCACTTGGTTCGGAGGGTGATGAACAGGAGAACAGCGTTCTGGCAAAGGAGACCGCATATCTGACCCATCCACAGCCCCTGAAGCAGGCAACAATTACATGACCAGTGAGAAAAATAGCAAATCACAACATCGATTCGTGTCGAACAAACATGAGGTAGATGCAAAGTTTCAGAAAGATTCTGTCTGCCTTCACCTTAGTATGAAAGCCAAGCTTAAATCCAAGGAGGACAGACAGTGGCAAGCCTACTATGTAGAAGGCCACCAAGTTGGTCCATGCTGCTAAGTGCTGCCAGCCACAACCTCTTGAAACCCCTGCAGTTTTGCATACAAGTTACTGCAAGGTGGCCTTCACTTGAACAACAAGGTTGATGAAACATTTCAGAGAGATCCCTCCGAACTAACCTGACAAGACTCCCTGTGTAGAGTCCAGCACCACTGACCCGATGAGCAACGGAGTCATCGAAGCGAACGCGCTTATCACCGCCTCACTGTTGCTGAACAGCCCTGCCCACAAATCATGGCCAAGACCTAGGAGCAGAAGAAATGTCACTCCCAGCAGTAGGGAGAGTGTGAGTGTCACTGCCAGCGCCTTCTTCGCCCTGTCAGTGTTACCTGCTCCCAGCTCATTTGACACCCTTGTGCTGTTGAAACATCACTTGAGTCAGCTGAAGCCTGAAGGATATGACACGGCTGTTGTCGATTGCCACAGTATTACCTGATAGCGGCCGCAAACCCGTAGGTGATCATGTATGATATTGCTTCAGTGTTTTCACTGTCAAGTAGGCATGGCACTGGGGTTAGAATTGTAAAGAGACAAGAAGAGAGGAAATTGAATCCTCGAAGATGAGGAGAAAGATATATAATTACCACATTGCAATGATAGAGGTACTCATATGAGAATTTGGCATCATCCCAGCAAGTAACACCAGAACCTCGAACGCCCAGTACTCGAAGCTGTCATTTATGTTTGGCAAAACATCAACAATACATTCCATTCAGTCAGTGTTAACCATGATATAGATGGACAATAATAAGAGGTAATCAAATTCAATCGCTGCATTTGGATCACGGTTTGTGTGCTGACCACACCATCACTGCGGAGGGGATAGCCAGCTTGAGGCCAGGCAGAACGTGCCCAAACGCCTCTGCCGAAAAGCCCTCCCAGGTGTGCTTGAATCTCCCCGAGAGCGTCACATAGGCGGCAAGCATGAGGAAGGACAGCCACAGCGATACCGACGTCGACATGGCGGCGCCGGCGAAGCCGAGCCCCAGGTGGTGCACGAAAGCATGGGTGATCCCGACGTGGAGCACCAGAGGCAGGAGGGAGAACACCACCAGCGGCATGACCACGGACTGCGTCTGCAGGAACCGGAGGGTGCACTGAATGAAGCCGTAGGCGAACTGAGCGGGGATCATGTAGCGCAGGAACAGTGCCGCCATTGTTGAGACCTCGGGGTCTTGGCGCAGGAAGACGAGGAGTGGCTCCGAGTAGAGCCACAGGAGGGAGACGAGCACCGAGAAGAGGCCCGACGTGATGATGGATGCTTGGAGGTACACACCCAGCATGCGGTACGCCTGCGCGCCATAGCCTTGGCCGCACAGCGTCTCCAGGGATCCGCTCAGTCCAGTCTGAATCGGAACAAGGTACAGAAGTTTATCAGTATAGCTGTATTGGGAAACACAGTTCTTCTCACTGAAATTAGGGCTGAAGGAATAGAGGAACACACCACCTTGTACTAGTTTATCAGAGCTCACAATTCACTTGGTTTATAAGATCCCATAACTGTGAACAAGGGTGTTTTTCTTTTGAAGGTATGAACAAGGGTGTTGAGTTGGCCTTACACTAGTACATCACAGAGTTCACAATTACTCTGAAGTCTAACCCATGATTAATTTCTGGGATACTCTGGTATGCATGTCATCAGGATTCAGGGTATGTGCACATCTGTCTACAGGCAAACATGCACGATAATATTAAACAATGGTCCCAACAAACATTTGCACATTGTAATCTTAAGCAAAACATTGTAAAGCTGACTTGATAATTTACAGCCAATTTTGCCTGCAACCACAACATATTCCGATATAACCATGACTCTGATATAACCATGACTCTGCAATAGATACTAGTACATTTTTGTTTGAATTTTTGATACTTTTTATGTTACTCTTATTTATCTCATATACCCTACACTGAAAAGATATTTCTTTATGCCAGTAACAGGATGCACGATGACTACAAACTTCTCTTGAAACATTTTGTGCATGTTGGTACTTTCTGCGAAGCCATGTAATTTCTAATTTCGACCCCAAATGGCACGTTGTTGTTTGTGTTTTTCCTTCCATGCATTTAACATTAGCAAGTACATTAGGCTTGTAGTCAGCCAAATGCGTAAGGACTAAAGCAACAGTTTTTAGGTGCTAACATAGAATGGGATTTATAATTTGTCAGGTCTAAGTCTTCTTCGGATTTTCATCAAAAAATTAAAACGAGTCTACTCTGTGAAACATTCTTCCCAAAAAACAATGTTGGATCTTCCTATTTCCCTTTCACTGTAAAATAAACTTGACATTTTGAAGATTATCAAGTTTTCAGTGGTAGGTAAACATTGTCGATTGTATGCTTGGTGAAAAATTTTGTCCCCTTTGACAAAAAGAATTTGATTCAGAACTGCTCGAAAGTTTTGGTAAGACTTAACATTTTGCCACCACCTAGGTCACTATCACCTCTTCATTCTTATATGACGATGGATATGCTATTTATTTTTTCTTTTGCTTATAATACGGATGTGTGTACAGCAGTCAAGCATTAAAACCAAAGTGCTTTGTACTACCAATGCATTTCGTCGTTATGAAAGCACAAATGAAAATGCAGCGTTTGACTGACCTAGGGGTTATTATTTTTTTTGGAAGAAGTCAACTTTTAGCCTCTCAACTTATGCCCCGAATCCGATTTACACCCTCAACTCCGAAACCGTCTATTTTACACCTCCTCGACTATAGAAACCAGGGCAAATCATCCTCTCACCCTAAACCACCCCGGTTTTAGATGACATGGTGTCCATGTGTACATGTTTCGCTGATGATTTTGCCACAATCGATAGCCACATCACCTGTACACGTGGAGAAGGAAGTCAGACAACCATGCACCAGGTTTCATTGATGATTTTGCCATATTGATAGCCGCGTCACCTATACACGTGAACACCACGTCATCTAAAACCGGGGTAATTTAAGGCAACAGGGTGATTTGCTATAGTTTCGATAGTCAAGGGGTGTAAAATGAACGATTTCGTACTTAAATATATAAATCAGACTTGAGGGTATAAATTGAGAGATCAAAAATGGACTTCTTCCTATATTTTTTTTACAACGTGTAAATTTTGAGAGAAGCACCAGTTTGGTCATTTAACTCTGTGGTATATATGGATCCTCTTGGACCCCAACTTGTTTACCTCAGTGCTATGCATATGGTTCTTGTTTTTAGGCCCCCACATGTCATTGACACCATTATTCAATGGAGCATATTATTAAGCAAGTTTGGAGTAGTAGTAGAATTAAACAAAAATTGAAGTTAAGGACCTAACAGATTATACTTAGCAATCTGAGTTGTTCTTAACTTCAAACTTGCTAAGGTGATTTTTGCAGTGCATTACAAGAGCAACCTGAATCAGTGCAGGTACCCCCAATCAGATTGAGTAATGGAAAGGAAGGAATCAGATGGATATGATCGAGCAATTTGTAGATATAAGGTACTGGCCGATCGGGAGAGATGGACGCACCATGAGGGCGATTCCGGTGACGGTGCCCCACGAGTTGCCGAGCGTGGAGCCGGCGAGCTGGAGCTCGCCGAGGCGGCCAGCGTACATGACGGAGACGAGCGGGATGGCGTAGTAGGCCATGCTGGTGGCCACCATGGGCGCCGCGAAGGCCACCTGCCCCGCCGCCTCCTCCGCGTCCCACCACCTCGCCTGCAGCTGGAGCTCCTCCTCCCGTTTGCCTCCATCGATCCTCCTCCCACCACGCATCAGCAACGGGGCAGCTGCCCCCTCCCGATCAGCCATTCTCTCCTCCCTTTCTTCCTCTCTTTCCTGCTAGTACTAGATAGTAGCTAGATATCAGTGCGTGGTGTCTGCTCACGCTTTTGTCTCAACTACTGCTAATTGTTAAGCTTTTCCTTGCGCTCTGTCATGTGTGTCGTCACTGAATGCACTGCAGCTGCAGGCGTGGCGTCGTGGGCACGGTGGTGTGGCTGTCAAGTGTCAACTATATATAAAGGCACTGCACTGTTTGTTTCCTTGTCTTAACAAGTACAACTGCGGGGCTGCAGCAGAGTTCACATTTGCTGACGAGCAGAGAAGCAGCATATAATACCAGTAAAATGCAAAAGACAACGGAAGGGAGAAATAGAAGAATCCAAGTAGATAAAAGAGATAATAAAGAGCTTTACCGTCAGATCTATCAGCTTTAGGAATGCCGAATATAGGGGCGCTCATTGATGTTCCCAGATCGTCCCTAGCTGGTTGGCACCGTCTCGCGTTTTGGATTTTCGTCATTCGGCAATAGAAAAATCTGAATCCCACGTCTTTATTATCTTACTTGCCGAAGTAGAAAAAACCCAAACAGTGTAGAGCCCTTTTGGACCAAAATGCCTTTATGGCCAATAACAACTAAAGAGAGCGAAGGAGGGCATAAATGACAATGCACAACCGTCGCTCTAATCTAATGAGGATGGCTTCACCAATGGCTTTGATCCTCCTGTGCTCGGTCACTTATGACCATCTTCTGTGATCGGTCACTTACGACTATCTGATTTACTCAGACATCATAGACCACTACTGATACCCAGTCACGTACGACCACCTTCAATACTCAAGCACCCTTGACTGCCAATAGCACTTGGACGTCATCGACCACACGTTGGGCCTGAACGTGTACAGCCGCTTTCAACACACGGAGCCATTGACCGCCCACAGTACTCGAACGTCATTAGTGCTCGGATGTCACCGACCATTTGCTGCACTCAGACGCCATCAACCGCCCACAGTACTTGATCACCATCGACCGTCCACTGCACTCAGGTGCCATCAACCGCCCACAGTACTTGATCGCCATCGACCGCCCACTGCACTTAGGTGCCATCAACCGTCCACGATACTCGATCACCAAGAACTGAGTTGATGTTCTGTTATAATCGCAACATCTCACTCTTATGCATCGTCGATGTCATCTTGGCACTATACCAACGTGCGTCAACTGTCAACGGCTTCTCGACAGATCATCTCCTATGTTAACGGTAGCGAGGGCCGCACCATCCTCATGCAATGCTTTGTCGATGGCATTCCAACACTTTACATTCTGCATTAATATATGTTTGATATCGAGGGCTTTTTGATACCTCGTCACCCATAGATGTCGTCAAGGGTATTCCGATGTCTCATCATCAGTATCAAATTACTTCGATGCCGATGGTATTCTGGCACCATATCCTTTACTTGCATCTAATATGTGGGAGCAGTGTAGCATGCTAGTGCGACTAGTGTGAATCTTTGAAACCCTTCTACCTAGTTGGCAGGCACCGTAACAGCTACACGGTTATGACTAGGTCAATAAAACTCCTTCAATGTGTGGTATGGGCTTTCACGGCAAATTAAAGATGACTATGGCATGGTCTTTCGTCTCAATATAGCTATGGCATGGTCTTTTGCCTCAACATAGTTATATGGCATGGTCTTGGGCCTCAACATGATCTTATGGCATGGCCTATAAAAGGGGGGAGACCCGAGTGGGACAGATGGACAAGGGTCAAACAGGGCTAGCTGGCATGTCGATAGACGACGACAGTAGCGGGATGGCTGCCAACGCTTGTGGTCGCTACTAGTGATGTCGTCGAGGAAGCACTTTGGAGCTCGCCGTTGGATAGCCTGTGGCCACAACGACGGGCTAGCAAGATCGCCGTCATCTCATTAGGCTTGCAGCATGAAATCCTCCCACCCTTGCATGTGGCGCGCGCCCTGGCCAAGCTATGCGGCCGCAATGATCTGCCATGTGCTAGAGTGGTCCCTTCTGTATCTCTAAGCTGATAATAGCTCCACACGATGAGGTAGATGATGCTACTCGCAAGTCCTTCTCGTCGCCCAAGACATGGGACGTCGCCAACCGCCACTCTAATCTAATGAGGATGGCTTCACCGATGGCTTTAATACTCGGTCGCTTATGACTGCCTCCTGCGCTCGGTCATTTACGACCATCTTCTGTGATCGGTCGCTTATGACCGTCTGATGTACTCGGACGTCACAGACCACTGCTGATACCCAGTCACGTATGACCACCTTCAATACTCAGGCACCCTTGACAGCCTTCGATGCTCTGATACAACCGTTTTCGGAACACGAGCGCTTTCGACCAGCTGTGGTACTCGGGCGCTTTCGACCGCCTGCGATACTCGGGCACTTTTGACTGCCTTCAATACCCGGTCATTTACGACCGCTCACCGTACACAAGTGTCGTCGATCGCATGTCAAAGTTGAACGCCTCTGACTGCTACTCAAACTCGGACACCTCCGACTGCTTGGCAAACTCAAACGCCTTCGACCTCTTGTCAAAGTTCAACGCCTTCGATTGCTTGTCGAAGTTAGGCGCCTCCGATCGCTTGTCGAAGTTGGCCGCCACTGACCGTTTCTCGAGCTCGGACGTCTCACATCGCTCGCTGTACTTTAGTGTTGTCTACCACCCACTGAACTCGGACACTACTGATCGCTGTTGATACTCAGAAATCTTCAACCATGGTGCTACAGTACACCTACGAGTATGGCTTCCGACTATGGTGCTACAGTACTCCTTCGAGTACTCCTTATGACCATGAGGCTATAATACTCCTACTGGTATGGCTGCCGACCATGAGGCTACAATACTCCCACGAGTATGGCTTCGGACCATAGCGCTACAGTACTCTTCCGACTACTCCCTACAGTACCCTTACTTTATTTGTTTTTTAGGTAACCACTGAAGACGGCATGTATGGGGCGAGAGTAGCACATAAATAACCTCACATACTAGCAGCACTCCGCATATTAACTTTTGTTTAGTATGTTTAAGACTCCACTTATATGCTAGAGTAGTTGTTTAAAATGGTATGATAATGTCTATCATGTCTCTGCAGTATAAATAAAGTAATGGTTGTTTAAAAATTTATGAGTGCTGGTAAGTAAACTACTAGCAATGGCTAAAATAAAAATGATAATAATATGCAATGATGCTGTGTTACACAGCACTCTTGACACAGAGGAGTAGACATGCAATTAGGCCACTCCCACGAATCCTCGCCTTCCGCGACGTCTCCGTCGGCAACTCGATGAGTTCATGTAACATCCTGAAAAGTTGAATTCTGGATTATAGAATTTTCTTGCATTAATTGCTGTTATTTTGATTTGAAATTGATTTCTTTTAAAACATTCTTACTTAAAGAAATGAGAGAGAGGGATAAAATGGAATAGTATATATGTAAATATAACTATTGCATATGAGAAAAGGGAAGTAACCAAAAAGGGTTTTAATGAAGAAATATGTGTAGTTAAACCCCTCATAAAAATTTGGAGTAAAATATATATATATATATATATATATATATGTATCTTTGTGTATAAATGAAATAAGGAAATAAAAAAGGGGAATCGGGATCAGGTAGGCCACCAGTAGTGCCACCAATCTCCGCCACCCACCCCGCACCCCCACCGCTCCTGTTTATCTTCCCGCCGCCTCCTCCCTCGCCTTCCCATCCGGGCGCCGCCTGCGCCCGCGCCCGCCTCCTCCAGCCCCGGCCAGCGAGAGCCTTCCGGACTGAGGATCCTCCTTCGGACCGGTCCGCCGCCGCCCTGTCCGAACCCCCCCTGTCCGAGCACGCCACCCCCCTCTACGCTCTGCCGCCGCTGCCTCTTTTTCTTCCCGCGCCGCTCGGCTCAGCTGCTGCTCCGCCGCTCGGGTTCCGTCAATCCTCGAGCCTCACCCGTACTCGAGCACCCTCGGGGGTAGCTCGGCGCTGCCTTGCCCCTGGCCCTACCCCTGCTCCGCCGCTCGCCGACGTGACCACTCGGGTAGCGCCCGATGCCAGCTCTTCGCGCGTGTCTATAAAACCCCCTGGGCACGCCGAACACATCCCCACTCACCCCAGAACCTTTTTCTCCTGGAAATTTCGCTTAAACCCCCAAGAATCACCTCCGGCCTCACCCCCTTCCCCAACTCCGGCGACGCCCCGCCACTGGCTCCACCCCGAGGCCCTCCTTCCTCCCACACCATCTCTGGGCGCCCAACCCACTCCCGTCCTTCCTGGACCTCTCTCGGCCGTACCTCGCCGGCACCGACGCCCTCTCCCGGCCATCGCCGCCCCTCGTCGCCGGCCACCTTCCGGTGCCTCACGGTCCCCGCCGCCGTCGTCTTCAGCTTCACCTCGGCACCAGGGTTGCATTTCACGAACCGCCCACACCTCTCCGGCCACCCCTCGCCGCCGGCGCCGTCACCGACATCGGCCTCGGCCACCTTTGCCCAACCCCGCCGCATACCTTAAGAGGTAATAGCGCTAAGGGTTAGGCAAAGCCTCCCCGCCCACTTGGTTATCGCACTCTCTCTCCCCCCTTGGCTCCCGTGGCGTTCGAGCCCCGGCTCCGCGTCTTGGGTTGAGCCATTCTTTTATTTTTCTTCGCGACCGCAAGTGGGCCCCACTGTCGGCCGCCGAGCAGATATCGGTGGTCGAACGCCGATCACAGATATCGTGGTCGAAACCGATCACAGATACCGTGGTCGTGAATCGATCACAGATACCGTGGTCGAACGCCGATCACAGATGCCGTGGTCGAAACCGATCACGATACCGGTGGTCGAAACCGATCACAGATACCGGTGGTCGAGCCGATCACAGATACCGTGGTCGAATCCGACCACCTGGCGTGGTCGAATCCGACCACCTACAACGTGGTCGATACCGACCACCTACAACGTGGTCGATACCGACCACCCGTAACGTGGTCGATACCGACCACGTGGCTGTTTTCGACCACGTTAATATTAAAACTGAGATCTTTAAAATAGCATAACTTCTTCATTTTAACTCCAAATCGAGTGAGACAAATTTCTAAATTCGTCTAAATTCAAGAACTATCCAAGGGAACTAAAATTATAATTTTTAGAGTTCATTTGAATTTCTGTTGTTATTTGGTTTGATTTTGTTGCTTTTCTTTGCAAATTTTCGCGCCCGGTTAAAATAGCGTTCGAGGCTCAAGAAGAGGAGGCCGAAGCAGCAGCAGACCCCAACTCCCAACCCTCTGAGCACTTTGACCAAGGCGAGTTATCACTTGATCATATTGAACCCTTGTTTATGCAAACTACTTTTCTTTAAACTATCCAAGTGCATGCTAGTATTTTATGTGCTAAAGTATGTTCAAATTTCTTAGATTCTAGATATAGACCCATTACTATGCTTGTTAGTAGTACCTGTGAAACATTTGAGATATGTGAACCTTGTCGCCTTAGCAAAACTAGCGTAATGTAGTTTTCACAAATAAGAATGATGTTATATCGTACTGCTTAGTTGCTAGATAAACGGGGATGTTAGTTATCCCAAAACATTTCACTTGCAAATATGACGATAATTTGGGCAGTCATGGTGGGAATGACTGATGAAAAGTTTGGAACTATTATTTTATGTCCCAAAAATCTCCAAACTTGCTTAGTATCTGGGTGGATGATATGGGGGCTGGAATGTGGTGCGGTGGGAGCACAAAATTATGGAATGTGGTAGAACCACCCGGATAGCTCTAAGGATCGAATCTTGTCATGTTAGCCTGTAAAACAAAGTGCAACCACATGTCTAAATTACAACTTGGCTAAGTAGCGGTATCGACACTCCCGACTTATCTCACCGGTAGTGGATAGAAGTGGTTATGCAAGGGCAAAGGAGGCCTAAAGGGACACCGAGTGGAGGTGACGTTCACCACCGTACTAGCATTGAGGGAGTGGGCCCAATAATGCCGGTAGCCGTGGTGAACATCCCGTGCAACGATGGGACCCACCGCAGTGGGCGCTTCCCATAGGGTGAGATGACTAGTGGAACTAGATATTACGAGCAGTCATGTGATAATCTGTTTGACCACCGTCCAAGGAATCGGTGGGGCAATGGGTGGATTATCGCTTGTGGTGAAAGTGTACACACTGCAGAGTCAAAACTATTCGAATAGCCGTGCCCACGGTCATGGGCGCACATGGGGACTTAACTAGATATAGTTACATTTCGAAAATAATTTTGTGGGTAAATTGAAAAGCATAGGGCGGAAGGCCCTAGTTTGGAATTGTCCCGGTGTCGTCCCAGGTGGTAAGATAGGCGACTATAATGCTAAACAATCTTGTAAAGTGCGAGAGCCATGTAATGGTGGATGGACTCATGCACTATTAACACAATTATTTCGATGAAATTTGTCCTTCATAAACCTGCTAGGTCATAGGGATTTCTAATTCTTGTATTGAAAAGGCGCTTTTGGGCAAAATAAAATAAACCTAGAGCCTTCTCTTGATCACCAACATTCTATTATCGCATTACGTGTGATGATTCACGAGCACGGTGGTTAGTGTGCTCACACTCGCATTATCAAAAGCAGAGAGCAGGACGCAGGATCATTATGCATATGAAGATGCCCCGTCTCGGGAGGAGAGAAGGACGATGGGAATTAGGTCGTCTTCGTATCTTTACGAACTTAGACAAGTTAGACCTAAGGCATTGTGTGCACGTATATTATCTACCCTAGGTAATATATCTCGCACACATTACCCCCGATCGCTTGCACGAGGTTATGGCCCTACTTTTGCTTTCTCTTCCGCCTCGCATGTGATGATGACATTCGGCCAAGTGCCCTTTTGTAAACTATTGCCCGACGTGGCTTAATTTGGAACCATGGTGCGTAATATTATTGTTTAGCGATGTATGACATGATACGGCGATGTACACGTGGGCATTATCTATCGATCCGGGGAATAATGCCGTAATCACGAAGATTCGGATTGAAAATCCGGTCCGACGAGTCGGTATCGAGCATACGATCGTAGGGTAAAGGCCTTAGTATGGACGTGAGCCAAAGGATAGGATTATAATTTTATCAAACTTATAAAAGAGTTTCCAAAATATAGTGTATTACTTCTTTCTCTATCCTTCTTAGACCTATTACATTCTATCCTTCATTGATATTTTGAAAAGTTACTAACACTAGAAATTTAAATTACAGATGGCCGGAGCTGGAGATGAGGGTGACTGGGACTATCTGGCCCACGGAGTGTACGAGGGGGAGTTTGCCAGCATTCTGCGCAAGCTCCTCCATTACCCGGCTATCCGGAGCGACTGTGTACCGTGGTCTCAAGACCACAGTGGAGGAGAGAGTCTTGGGCGATCGAGGTGTTCATCTACCCAAGATCGCAAGACGACCAGCCCCACGCCTTCCGGACACGAGCACCGGTGGACCATCCGGGCGTGGCACTTCAGACGCCGCCGCCTTGCCGCCGCACGGATGTGCGACATCTACAGCCCGCCTAGCGCACCCCTTCGCTACTACCCTCGCGCCAGAGAATGCGCGATACAATGAGACATACATGCCGTGACGAGAACAACCCGATGCTCACGCATCAGGTTGACCTGACCAGGGCCATGGGATCGGCCCACACTGCCGCGCTGGAGGAGATCACCGCCCTCCGGGTTCACCTCGTCGCCACACACACCGAGGTGGCGACCCTCCGCGAGCAGCTCGCCCGGTCGAAGCGAGCCTTGGCATTGCCAAGGCGAGGCGGCCATGCAGCCGGTGCGGCCCAGTCCCAGCTCTGCTGCTACTCCAGCCCTCTCGCCCGGCCGGCCGGGGACGCGGTGGGCTCAAGACCGCTTGACCGCGCGCAGGCGTGCGACCTCCAGCCCCGTCGGCTCTTCGCCAGGAGGGTCACGCCAGTAGCAGCCCGCAGCCGCTCCGCCTCGGACTCGACACCGACCCTCCGAGTTCGGCGGCAGTCCCGCCTCGGTGCGGACTACACCCCTCTAGCCCGGCGTCGGCGATATGGAGGAGTAGGTAGGGTAGCGCCATACTCACGGTGTAGCGCGATGACCGTTGTTGTATCCAAGACTTTCTGTATCGTAGTAACTATCCTGTTGAACTTTAATAAATTGTGTTGTAATCGTAAGTCCAGCCTAGAAGCTGGCTATGTGATGTTTCAGTTTATGCTTAAAGAAACCGGCCTTGTGTTTAAAAGTTGTTTGTCGTTTATCTTGTTGGCTTTTATTTACTGTAGTGGTAACCTTCTTTTATTCTTTTAGTTGGCCTAGTAATAATATTAGGTCATAAAACTATGACTGCAGATGGCCAGCCAAAGGATGACCAGGGCTCAGGCTAATGCCACCCTCAACCAAGGAGTGGTGGACTCCACACCCGGTGTCATGCCCTCGGGGCATGAGCAGACCCACGATCAGGAAGCCAACCTTCCGCCCCCTCCAACCAACCCCACCATGGCGCAAGTCATGGCGCAGCAAACCCAATTGCTGCAGGCTATATTTGCCGGGCAACAGGGTGGCGCCAGCAGATCTAGAGCTGACCTGGGTGACTTTCAAAGGACCCGGCCCCTTACTTTCTCCTCGGCCGACGAACCTCTCGAAGCCGAGGATTGGCTTCGGGATACAGAAAGGAAGCTGCGCCTGGCCAAGTGCGCTGAAGAAGACAAAGTGATATTTGCGACTCATCGACTCCGGGGCAAACAAATTGGTGGGAGAACTACCTTGCGGCCGGGGTCAAGAAGAGACCTCCTGGACAACGACATGGAGGTCATACCTGGTCGAGTTCAAGATGACCTTCAAAGCCAACCGTCCCAAATGGGAGTTCTAAGGATGAAGAAGAACGAATTCCGCAATCTTAAGCAAAGAGGCCTGACCATTAATGAATACCTCACAAGATTTACCCAGCTTGCTCGTTATGCCTCGACTGACATAGCTAATGAAGAAGAGAAGATAGATAGGTTTCTTGAAGGCATGAATGAGGAGCTAAGGGTGCAACCGATTGTGCGAGACTTCACCGGCTTCCACCGGTGGTGAATAAGGCTATAATTCGAGAATGAAAGGAAGAATCGAGGCCGCCGGAACATAAGCTAACCACTCGGTGACGCAAGGGAGATTTGTCCAAAGGTTCTTCAACAACTCTAGCTTCTCGGCCGAACCGTTCAAACCCTCGGCCTCATCGTCTAGTCCCAGTGGTGGTACAATGCAAGGACGCCAAAATATTGGCTCAGGTCAAACCACAAGCTACAAGTGCTTCAACAAGGGAGAAAGGGCACTTTGCCAATAGATGCCCACTCAAATGAATACCCCCGTCTGTAGCCAAGCTTGAGCGCCAAAGGGGCCTCGGACCTCGCAAGCTAGCGAGATTACCCCAACCCACAACCGTGGAAGAGTCAACCATGTCACGGTAGAAGAAGCCGAGGAAGTCTGCAGGAGTCCTTATGGGTGCGTTCTCTGTCAAGTCCATACCAAAGACAAACTCTATTTGATTCTCGTGCTTCCCATTCATTTATATCCAAGGGTATCACGGACAAACTAGGGTTACCTACCTATCCTCTAAAGAGGCCAGTAGTGCTTAAGTCACCAGCTGGTATGATAACAGCTACCTTAGTGTGCCCAGGGGTAATGATAGTCATGGAAAGGTGCAACTTCCCAGCAGATCTAATAGTACTAAGCTCCCAGACTCTGGACATTATACTAGGAATGGACTGGCTAGCCAGATATAAAGGGGTTATAGACTGTGCCTCCAGGACAGTAAAACTGACTAAATGCCTTGGGATGACCATAGAAGTGAAAGTGGACCGACCGTACCGCTGGGGCCAGGAAATAAATTATCTTGAAGATGTACCCTTAGAAGGAATGATAGTGGTGCAAGATTATCAGGACGTGTTTCCCGAGGACCTACCTGGCATGCCCCCAGACAGAGACTTAGAGTTCGTTATTAATTTGAAGCCAGGTGCTGCTCCCATTTCCAAGCGACCATATAGGATGACGGTGGAAGAGCTAGGAGAGCTAAAGACCCAACTCCATGAACTGCAGGAAAAGGGATTCATTAGACCCGTTCCTCACCACGGGATCTCCAGATATTCAGAAGAAGAAGGATGGCACAGCCAGAATGTGTGTGGACTACCGGGCATTAAATGAGGTAACCATCAAGAACAAATACCCCTTCCCCAGGATCGACGATCTATTTGACCAACTTGGTGGAGCCACCATCTTCTCTAAAATAGATCTGAGGTCGGGGTACCACCAGCTGAAAATTAGGGCTGAAGATATACCCAAGACAGCTTTTACCACTAGGTATGGACTGTATGAGTTTACGGTCATGTCTTTTGGTCTGACAAATGCCCCAGCATACTTTATGAACCTTATGAACAAAGTATTCATGGAATATTTGGACAAGTTTGTGGTGGTGTTCATTGATGACATCCTCATCTACTCCAAGACTGCAGAAGATCATGCGAGCACCTCGCCTAGTGCTAGAAAAGCTAAGAGAACATCGCTTATATGCTAAGTATAGCAAGTGTGAATTACGGCTAAGTGACATCGACTTCTTGGGGCATATAGTGTCCGCAGAAGGAGTATCTGTTGATCCCGCCAAGATTGCAGCAGTGACGGAATGGAAGCCACCTTCCTCCGTCCACCGGCGCGAAGCTTCACGGGATTGGCGGGATATTATAGAAGATTCATAGAGGGATTCTCAAGAATAGCCAGGCCAATGACCCAGCTACTCAAGAAGGAACAGAAGTTTGAATGGACCAAAGCCTGTGAAGGAAGCTTTCAAGAGCTTAAGAAAAGATTGACCACCACCCGGTGCTAGTCCTTCCCGATGTACGCAAGGATTTTGAGGTATCTTGTGATGCTTCCCATCAAGGATTGGGATGCGTCTCGATGCGAGGAGGCAAGGTTGTGGCATATGCATCCGAGCAACTCCGTCCTCATGAGGTTAACTATCCCACCCATGATGCGGAATTAGCGTCGGTGGTTCATGCCTTAAAACTTTGGAGACATTACCTGATCGGCAACCACTGTGATATATATACGGATCACAAGAGCCTCAAGTATTTCTTCACTCAGTCACACCTTAATCTGAGGCAAAGGAGATGGTTAGAGTTGATCAAGGATTACGACCTAAGTGTCCATTACCACCCAGGGAAGGCCAATGTGGTAGCCGATGCTCTGAGTCGGAAAGCCTACTGCAATAACCTCATGGCTCAGGAACGCCAGCCTGAACTTTATAAAGAGCTGGCAGCCACGAACACGGGATCGTAGAAGAAGGAGCCCTAACCACCTGGGAAGATCAAACAAGCATTGAAGAAATGATAGAGGCTGCACAAAGGGAAGACCCAACTGTTTTGAGGTGGAAGAAATTAATGGAAGAGGGGAAAGCCCCTAAAATGACTATGGATCATCAAGGAGTTCTAAAGTACGGAAACCGTGTCTTCATACCTCACAAAAAAGACCTTAGGGATCTAATGCTCCGGGAAGCCCATAACTCTGCGTATTCCCTTCATCCTGGGAGTACCAAAATGTACCAAGATATGAGGCAATATTACTGGTGGCCAGGTATGAAGAGGGACATTGCCGAGCACGTCGCCTGCTGTGATGTCTGTCAAAGAGTGAAGGCCGAGCACCAAAGACCGGCAGGACTGTTACAACCCCTGAAGATACCTCAATGGAAATGGGAAGAAGTAGGGATGGATTTTATCACGGGGTTTCCCCGAACAAGGTCGGGATACGACTCCATTTGGGTCGTGGTGGACAGACTGACCAAGGTCGCCCATTTTATCCCTGTCAAGACAACTTACAAGGGAGACAAATTGGCAGAACTGTATATGTCCCGCATCGTGTGCTTACACGGTGTGCCAAAACGGATAGTCTCAGATCGAGGGTCCCAATTTACCTCGCATTTCTGGGCTAGCCTACATGAAGCCCTTGGTACCCATCTGGATTTTAGCACCGCCTACCACCCTCAGACGGATGGTCAGACCGAAAGAGTAAATCAAATATTGGAAGATATGCTTGGGCTTGTGCCTGGATTTCTCAAGGATGGGATAAGTGTCTGCCAGTGTCGAGTTCGCACAACAACAGCTACCAAACAAGCCTTCAGATGTCCCCTTTTGAAGCATTGTACGGAAGAAAGTGCCGCACCCCTCTGCATTGGTCAGAAGTAGGGGAAGGATATATATTCGGACCCGATACTCTGAAGCAAGCGGAAGAGAAAGTTCGCCTGATCAGAGATCGGTTGTTGGCTGCCCAGTCTAGACAGAAAAGTTATGCAGACAAAAGGAGAAGGCCGTTAAGTTTTGAAGTTGGAGACCACGTCTACTTGAAGGTGTCACCCCTACGAGGAGTCAGACGATTTAAGGTCAAAGGCAAACTTGCCCCTCGCTATGTCGGGCCGTTCCCAATCGTAGCTAAGAAGGGAGGAGTCGCTTATCAACTTGAGTTGCCTGCAAGTCTGTCAGATGTGCACGACGTCTTCCATGTGTCCCAGCTCAAGAAATGTCTTCGGGTACCAGAAGATCAAACTCCGATGGAGGCGGTTGAGCTCGGCGACGACCTACAAGGAACGTCCAATTAAGATCTTGGACACTGTGGAAAAGAAGACCAGGAATCAAACCATCCGTACCTGTAGAGTACAATGGAGTCACCACTCAAAAAAGGAGGCTACCTGGGAACGCGAAGACCAGCTAAGGAGAGACTACCCCGAACTATTCACCAACTAGACTGAATCTCGGGGTCGAGATTCTCTTTAAGGGGGGTAGGTTTGTAACATCCTGAAAAGTTGAATTCTGGATTATAGAATTTTCTTGCATTAATTGCTGTTATTTTGATTTGAAATTGATTTCTTTTAAAACATTCTTACTTAAAGAAATGAGAGAGAGGGATAAAATGGAATAGTATATATGTAAATATAACTATTGCATATGAGAAAAGGGAAGTAACCAAAAAGGGTTTTAATGAAGAAATATGTGTAGTTAAACCCCTCATAAAAATTTGGAGTAAAAATATATATATGTATATATATATATATATATGTATCTTTGTGTATAAATGAAATAAGGAAATAAAAAAAAGGGGAATCGGGATCAGTAGTAAACCGGTAGTGCTGCACCAATCTCCGCCTGACCACCCCCGCACCCCCACCGCCTCTGCTTATCTTCCCGCCGCCTCCTCCCCGCGCCCGCCCCATCCGGGCCGCCGCGCCAGCGCCAGCCGCGCCTCCTCCGCAGCCCGGCCAGCGGGAGCCCTTCGGACTGGATCCTCCCGCCGGACCGGTCCGCCGCCGTCCGAACCCCCGTCCGAGCACGCCACCCCCTCTACGCTCTGCCGCCTGCCTCTTTTTCTTCCGCCGCTCGGCTCGGTTCTTTGCCCGCCGGGTTCCGTCAATCCTCGAGCCTCACCTGACTCGAGCACCCTCGGGGTAGCTCGGCCGCCTTGCCCAGCCCCCACCCCTCCCTCCGCCGCCGACGTGACCACTCGGGTAGCGCCCGATGCCGACTCTTGGCGTGTCTATAAAACCCCACAGGCACGCCGAACACATCCCCACTCACCCCAACCTTTTTCTCCGGAAATTTCGCTTAAACCCCAAGAATCACCTCCGCCTCACCCCTTCCCCAACTCCGCGACGCCCGCCGACTGGCCCACCCCGAGGCCCTCCTTCCTCCCACACCATCTCCTGGGCGCCCAACCCACTCCAGTCCTTCCTGACCTCTCTCCGTAGCCGTCACCTCGCCGCAAGACCGACGCCTCTCCCGCCATCGCCGCCTCGTCGCCGGCCACCTTCCGGTGCCTCACGGTCCCCGCCGCCGTCGTCTTCAGCTTCACCTCGGCACCAGGGTTGCATTTCACGAACCGCCCACACCTCTCCGGCCACCCCTCGCCGCCGGCGCCGTCACCGACATCGGCCTCGGCCACCTTTGCCCAACCCCCCCGCGCCGCATACCTTAAGAGGTAATAGCGCGCTAAGGGGTTAGGCAAAGCCTCCCCCGCCCACTTGGTTATCGCAGCTCTCTCTCTCCCCCCCCTTGGCTCCCGTGGCGTTCGAGCCCCGCTCCGCGTCTTGGGTTGAGCCATTTCTTTTTTTTTCTTCGCAAGACCGGCAAGTGGGCCCCACTGTCGTCGATCACGATACCGTGGTCGAACGCCGATCACAGATACCGTGGTCGAAACCGATCACAGATACCGTGGTCGTGATCGATCGACAGATACCGTGGTCGAACGCCGATCACAGATGCCGTGGTCGAAACCGATCACAGATACCGTGGTCGAAACCGATCACAGATACCGTGGTCGGCCGATCACGATACCGTGGTCGAATCCGACCACCTACAACGTGGTCGAATCCGACCACCTACAACGTGGTCGATACCGACCACCTACAACGTGGTCGATACCGACCACCCGTAACGTGGTCGATACCGACCACGTGGCTGTTTTCGACCACGTTAATATTAAAACTGAGATCTTTAAAATAGCATAACTTCTTCATTTTAACTCCAAATCGAGTGAGACAAATTTCTAAATTGTCTAAATTCAAGAACTATCCAAGGAACTAAAATTATAATTTTTAGAGTTCATTTGAATTTCTGTTGTTATTTGGTTTGATTTTGTTGCTTTTCTTTGCAAATTTTCGCGCCCGGTTAAAATAGCGTTCGAGGCTCAAGAAGAGGAGGCCGAAGCAGCAGCAGACCCCAACTCCCAACCCTCTGAGCACTTTGACCAAGGCGAGTTATCACTTGATCATATTGAACCCTTGTTTATGCAAACTACTTTTCTTTAAACTATCCAAGTGCATGCTAGTATTTTATGTGCTAAAGTATGTTCAAATTTCTTAGATTCTAGATATAGACCCATTACTATGCTTGTTAGTAGTACACGTGAAACATTTGAGATATGTGAACCTTGTCGCCTTAGCAAAACTAGCGTAATGTAGTTTTCACAAATAAGAATGATGTTATATCGTACTGCTTAGTTGCTAGATAAACGGGGATGTTAGTTATCCCAAAACATTTCACTTGCAAATATGACGATAATTTGGGCAGTCATGGTGGGAATGACTGATGAAAAGTTTGGAACTATTATTTTATGTCCCAAAAATCTCCAAACTTGCTTAGTATCTGGGTGGATGATATGGGGGCTGGAATGTGGTGCGGTAGGAGCACAAAAATTATGGAATGTGGTAGAACCACCCAGATAGCTCTAAGGACTGAATCTTGTCATGTTAGCCCGTGTAAAACAAAGCAACCACATGTCTCAAATTACAACTTGGCTAAGTAGCGGTATCGACACTCCCCGACTTATCTCACCGGTAGTGGATAGAAGTGGTTATGCAAGGGCAAAGGAGGCCTAAAGGGACACCGAGTGGAGGGTGACGTTCACCAGTCGTACTAGCATTGAGGGAGTGGCCCGAATAATCTTGGTAGCCGTGGTGAACATCCGTGCAACGTATGGGACCCACCGCAAGTGGGCAGTTTCCCATAGGGTGAGATGACTAGTGGAACTAGATATTCTGAACAGTCATGTGATAATCTGTTTGACCACCTGTCCAAGGAATCAGGTGGGGCAATGGGTGGATTATCGCTTGTGGTGAAAGTGTACACACTCTGCAGAGTCAAAACTATTCGAATAGCCGTGCCCACGGTCATGGGCAGACATGGGGACTTAACTAGATATAGTTCTGTTTCAGAAATAATTTTGTGGGTAAATTGGAAAAGCATAGGGCAGGAAGGCCCTAGTTTGGAATTGTCCCGGTGTCGTCCCGGTGGTAAGATAGGCGACTATAATGCTAAACAATCGTCAGTAAAGTGCAGAGGCCATGTAATGGTGGATGGACTCTGTGCACTATTAACACAATTATTTCCAGTAAAATTTGTCCTTCATAAACTGCTAGGTCATAGGGATTTCTAATTACTGTATTGAAAAGGCAGTTTTTGGGCAAAATAAAATAAACCTAGAGCCTTCTCTTGATCAGCCAACATTCTATTACTGCATTCTGTGTGATGATTCGCTGAGCACGGTGGTTAGTGTGCTCACACTCGCATTATCAAAACAGAGACAGGGACGCAGGATCATTATGCATATGAAGATGCCCCAGTCTCAGGAGGAGAGAAGGACGATGGGAATTAGGTCGTCTTGCGTATCTTTCTGAACTTAGACAAGTTAGACCTAAGGCATTGTGTGCACGTATATTATCTACCCTAGGTAATATATACTGCACACATTACCCCCAGTCGCTTGCCTGAGGTTATGGCCCTACTTTTGCTTTCTCTTCCGCTGCTCGCATGTGATGATGACATTCGGCCGAAGTGCCCTTTTGTAAACTATTGCCCGACGTGGCTTAATTTGGAACCATGGTCTGTAATATTATTGTTTAAGCGATGTATGACATGATACAGCGATGTACCTGTGGGCATTATCTACTGATCCAGGGAATAATGCCGTAATCACAGAAGATTCTGGATTGAAAAATCCGGGTCTGACAGTTCACCGCCGGCGGAGGAGGAGGAGCTCGGCCGGCACGTACGCTTGCATCCGTCCCGGCTTGGACGACATTGGCTTCTGAAGTCTTGGTTGGCTCCTTCATCTTTCTCTTCCACTGTATCTGGCAACGCTCGAATGAAAGGAAATCTATGCTAGCGGAGTAGTATAGCAAAAGGGGGTTTATTAATGGAGCCAACATATCTTCAAGAGTTACAATAAGATGATGATGATGGTGTAGTAAATGGATTGAATATCCCTGCATAAATTTTCCCTATAGATATCAAGGACAGCAGCAACTTCGATTTTCTTCAAGAGAGTTACATCTTACAGCTAATTAGCTTTCATTTATAATGTCTTCAGAATTACTCGACCATGCATGGTGTGAAGCTGGTGCGCCGGCCATGTTGTTTCCTTTGTTTTCACATCCTGGAGTAGCCTCCTCCACCACCGTAGTCCTCGTATTGCTCCATGAATGAGTCGTTGAACTTCTTGAAGCTCGACATTATGGGAGGCATGTCTTCCTCCGCGGGCAGGATGGTCGTCCTCAGGTGGAACACCCTGCATATATGCCCACAAAACCAGAGGATCCATCACTTTGCTTACAGGTAGGCAACTGATCAGCGACACCTTTTCAGAATTCCTAGCGTAATGTTACATATCAAGCACATCATAGAATTGAAGCCAGATGTTTCAAAAACTATCAATAAGTATCGGTACTGGTACAACATATACCGAAAAAGGAAGGTACAGAGAATGCCTACTGGTACAACAGAAACGAAACATATATGAAAAACAGTTCACATAGAAGATTATCTGACAAGAGTGTTTGCAGGTACCAATATTAAGATGTTATGCCATGCTACCAATGAGGAGGGCGGTGATTAATTTCCTACAATAAGTCGTGTTAACATGCCAACCCCAATGATAGTGCACACTATTCACAGTGTGCTGCCGTTCAGTTTTCAGGTTTCATGTTCCCTGGCTTGCAGTCATGCTTCATGTTTAGCTGGCATCTCTTACATTTATGGAGCTTAAAAGATCACATGCAAATCATATAAGAAAGGCACTTACCCTTCTTTTTGACCAAAACCTGAGCCTGGAACAGTAGATATTCCTGTTGCTTCCAGGAGCTTGAGGCAGTAGAAAACATCGGGCACTTTGCCAGCACTTTTGGCTGCATCAATAGCTCTTTGTGGTAGGCGTATTTGGGGAAATGAGTACATAGCTCCTGTAACAACATAATTGCGAGGGCATTAGAGCAGCTGCTTTGATCTCCTATTGCCGAAAAAGGACACATGTTGGTTGTTAGAATAAGAATTCCTTATATGCCTTTGTATTTCCTTATATGTAATATGTATATGGTATGTTTCTTTGTAATATCTCTTTGTACTCGCTATATATACCGCTTATTGGGCCTTATGAATATGCACACAATATTCGTAACATTGGCAATCTTCATGTCACCTTCTGTGAAATTGCAGACAACATTTCGGCAACTATTGAAACCATCTGTCATTATGCGTGCTCTCCTCCTCAGAGAATCGAGGATAGCCTTGCTGCAACATCGTTTGGAAGCATGTTACACATGGAAGTTAAGAAGTACGATATTGTAAATAAACATTGAGTATCCCGTTTAGGTTTATTTCCATGGAAAATGCAGGCAGAATAAAAAAAATGTTAAGGATAGTATGTTTAACCTTTCGGCAGCATACTTCAAATACGAGATATCTCCAGGTTTAGGAGGGTTAACCATTAGCCCCATCTGTAAACGACAAAACCGAGTCAGAACCATCGTATAACTTGGTAAAACAAAGCAACATAACTTGAAGCAAATTAGTATAGCTTGAACTGAATTAGTTTCAAGAACTATCCCCAATGTTGAATGATTAAAAACACTACTTGTGGTCACAGGCGAGTCTACAAGAACGCACAAGTGCAATTCCTTGCAAGGACTGCAATCCAAAGAGGACATGCCTAGCTTTTCAGGGTATATCATGGTAGGTAAACGTTAACCAGCGTGTGCTCATTACCACACAATTATGACACAAAACGAGGGAAGATTAAGATGTTTTGATCTATAACTAACGCTTATCACTGTTGCAGCCCATAGAAAAAAAAATATGGACATGCTTTAGACTAAAGAGGTCTCAAGTCATCAAGAATTTGAACAGCGCTCCATGGATTAAACCAAGGATAACATATCTCCAGTTTGAAAGCTTCTAGTTTGGCCACGGGAGGGATGCAGATCTATTTCATGCCAGAATGGAAATGGAGAACTCTATACCAGTTTAAACAAGTGGTCAAGTACAGAAAAATGAACAAAGCAATTAACATTGTTTCACTTACAAAGATCTGCCCAGGAACATTTGGACTCAGTGCGATTGATGCAACCTTGTAGATCTCCTCTACTGTCTGTCAGAAAAAAATCAGAAGAGCAATTAGATCATGAGCATTATAATTAGAAAAATGGCAGATGTGTTACTGTCCAAACTTCAGAGTAAATTCTTGTACTGTAGATATAGAATCTAGCATCAACCTTGTTTAAGTGCCTAATCTTATTTAAATGCTTAATCTTCAACTGGCAAAGCTTTTCAGAATCTGTTAAGCATTATTCTACAGTTTTGAGATTGGAGTATTGGACAAAGCTAGCAGCTGTAAATGAATGTCATGGTGGCATACATATAACTCCAATATACGTTATTCATTACTCTATAGTTTTTGAGAGATCAATAAAGACCATTCTAGTAAAAGAAATATCTTGGTGCAACGAATGTAATTACAACCTAGATAGTTACGGCCTTACTGGGCTATATTGCACACTGCAACATATACACAACTGAACTGATGACTAAACAAAGTCAAAATACAGCAGCCAGGCCAAGTAATTTTGTTACAGAGTTTCTTAGTGTTTTTGCAGCAGCCAGCAGGACATGAAGCATGCAATATCTTTCCTATATCTGCTTTTAACATTTGTATAGCTGCATTCCCTAACTTTACATATTAAGGAACTTGTTCACAATCTTTTCAGGTAAATTACAAATTCTATAGTGACATGTTACCTTGGGAGGAAGATTTGTCATTTCAAAGTATCCGCCACGTTGTCCACACTCACCCCAATATCCTTTGGACACAGTATGAAAAGAAACCAACTGAACTTCCCTGCTTATTGGGGGACCCATGTCAAACAAAACCTGCAATAAGTTGAGAAAGGCCATGTCAGCCCAGTTGCTATTTGAGGAAGGTGCCCAAGAATCTTCCAGTGTAGCATAGTAGGGGCATAATCTCATGTATTAGTTCTTCACAAGTGAAAAACCTCTTAATTACTTGTTTATATGTGGTACCTAAGGCCAGGGCAACATACTGTACTCACTGGATTTTTAGGCTAGTCACATGAAAACTATAAGTTTGGTGAGGTGGTAATCACAAGAAAGCATCATTGGTCAGAAATCAAAAGTACCTTTCTTGCACTTATAAATGGGCGTTCATCTTGATAAATGTTCTGTTGATAAACTTCATCTGCAAGCAGAACTAAGTTTTCCTGATAGCAAAAGTTCAGAAGTTCCCTTATGTTTGCTTCACTAAGGCATTGGCCAGTAGGGTTTCCTGGGTTTATAATCACCATTGCTCGAACCTAAGTTGGAAAAAAAATCGATCAGAGCTGAATACACAGACACAGAGTATACATGCCACATTTTTATATAAGCAGCATGGCTACAAGAAAAAAAGAAAAAGAAATATGTACTACGAGAAGCTGAAACAGAGTATACTGATGAACATAAATCATCAAGCGAAACATTTTTCAACATGTTAGGCGATGTGTAGCAAAGTGTTCCTTCAAGCTAACTGACTAATTGTTAGTGTTTGTCCAAGAGTTAGCAGAGGTTTTAGGTGAGCCAATAAAGATATGGCGAGGATCTGAGTACAGGGAAGACAAGGTTAGCTTTGTACCTGGTCCAGAAACATGTATCCTGCTCACTGTTTACCCTTACTCTAATGAGTAAGGTCACTCTCCAAGGGGGCATGTTTTCAAGTTCATGGGGCAATGCATTGAGGTACACTCAAGGTTCCAAATCTCGGAACCGGGGTTTTCCCGGCCGACGACCGGTAACGGTAACCGGCCGGTTACCGGAAATCCCGGGGAAAACCCGGACGAAATTTATATTTCAAAATTTGAATTCGGACGGTTTGAAACCGGTAACCGGACCGGTTACCAGAAAACCAGCTCAAAAACCAGAAACCCCGCTAAAAACCGAGAAAACATAGCACAAAATGTTAGGACTAGTATATTTATACATATTTAGTCCATATAATAGGTAATCTAGTACAAAAAAGGGTCTAAACCAATTTAGAAAGTGCATTTGTAACCACCGGGATTTTTGGCCGGTTTTCCATCCCAGTTATCACCGGGATTCCTGGTTACCAACGGTTACCGCCGGTTTTTGGAACCCTAGGTACACTTCTCTAGAATTTGATCAATGCTTTTCTATTTTGATGAGTTTTTTGTGGGGTATTTTGATGAGTTGTTGAATCAACGCAATGCTGGAAATGACTCAACAAACCTTGAATTCATCAATACTATGCAGTTATTGTCATTTTAATTGGAATTGCTTTCTCTATGTATATGTATGGATAGGCACAGGCTAGTCAAGTCATATACATGAATTGCGGGAATTACTGAACTGAATAAATGCAACCCAAATGATAAGAAACACACGGTAACTCCTAAATTATCTTAAAACACTTACAGTGATTCTTAAAACACTTACAGTGATTCCCTTTGACCGTGCTGATGCCACCGATTGTCGGATATTGACGAAGTCAAGTCCCCAGTTAGCCTTTTCTTCCAAGTAATATGGGACAAGAGAACCGCCAAATAGGGAAATGGCAGCAGAATAAAGTGGGTATTGTGGAACAGGAACCAAAATCTGCCAAAAAAAAAATGCATGTCTCAACCAAATATTATACAGTGGAAAAAAAGTTTTTAATAGAGCGAGCATGAAATATGAGGAAAGATTCGTCTTTTCAAGAATAGGCATACCCCATCCCTCTCATTTCTGATGATGGTATTCAGCATTTGCATCACACCTTTGCTGGCACCATCTGTCAGGTAAATAAGCTCCGGATCACTGCAATAAAATAGAACATAAAAGTGTGAGGAGCTCCAGAGAAACCACGATGTATGACTCAGAACAGACTTTTCATCAGTACTGTTATTCCATCTGACCTCGGATACCCATCACGCCTCTGAATGAACTCGGCAACTTCCTTCCTAACTCCAGGGATACCTCGGGAATCACTGTAAGCACCTGGTTAGGAAAGGGAAGACCTTTGTCAAAACACTCATATACATCAACTTACGCTACCTATACAAGTAAAATTCACTTGAAACATAGACAAGAACACGGTATGTTACCTAAACCGCCGGGGGCGATGGAGAGGTAGTGCTTCGCCCGTGCGATGGCATCGGCAGGGAAAATAAGGCCGACGTTGGGATCATCGAGCAGGAATGGAGCCTGGCACAGCGCCACCACCTGCAACATGGAACAAGCACAGTACGGATGAGCAACTAATACCAGACCACCAATTGAATCAATCCTATGGCAGGGTAGATAGAACTGGGACGACCTGGCGGGGGAAGGTGAGCGGCTTCTGGCCGAGGGCGTGGGGGTTGCCGACGTTGGTGAAGATGATCTTCTTGCCCTCCTTCTGGAGCTCGGAGGCGCGGAGGTAGAGCTCGCCGCGCACGGCGTACTGCACCTTCTTGACGTTCTCGTTCAGCTCCTCGTGATCCAGCGGCTTCCTCCCGCCGCCGCCCATCATCATGCTGTCACTCCGCCGCCGCTACTGTCTTTGCTGCGGGTGGAGTCGATGGATCGCTCGCCCTTGCGCGGCGGAGGAGAGCGGGAGAGAGGGGATGTGTGAAGAAGAAGGGGAACCAAGAAACAGGGGAGCAGGTGGGAATTTGTACTGTAACAATGGTGGAATATCGCATTGTCGTGTTGCGCCCATGCGCAGATTAATCAACTGCGGATAATGTGGAAACGAGACGGCGTCCTCTCGTTTCGCTTCTCCGTGCATTTTCCTTCCTTTATTATCGATTTATTATTACGATTTTCTCCTTCTTTCTTTCTTTCTTTGGAATTGGGAATTCGGGAGGATAAGAGGAACGCCGATCAATGGCCAGTGGTTGGGTTATCACCACGCCTGCGGTGGAGAACAAGCGCCTGCCGATGCGACTCACCACCTCTTCGCCTCTCTCGGCGACGCAGCCAGCACTTGGCAGCGTGAAGGGGAGGGCACAATAATGCAGAGCAAAACAACACAGCTTCACTGTCTCCATTTGTCTTCACTCCTCAGAATTCAGTTCAGTCAGATAGATAAACTGCTCTGCTCTCCATACAAATGCAGAGGATGTTACTACTGCTAGAAAAGGGCAATATTCCACTTTTTGCAATCATGAGATTCAGCTCTTCTATCCAGATGAGCCACAGTAACTGGAATATATGGTCCATCAAGTTCAAAAGCAAAAGTTGAGAGTCAGGATTGCATCATCACTAATAAACACAAAGTACTCCATCTACTACAAGTCCATAACTATGGATGGATATGAGTAATTTGTATATCATTTTTTTTCTTCAGACCATAAGTTCCTAGGATATCTACGAGCCCACTGTTCCACATGAAAACTAGCATTAGTTCCCCAACACAAGTTACACAGGATACAGGTTTTCACAAACAGGTTCCTGTCGGTTGTCATCGATTATCTTGTCCCAAACTTTACAAATCACGTACTCCTGGATACATATCGGCAGTACCATTTTACACTTGTTTTGTCTACAAATGTTGACTACTCTGATCCATTAGATTACAGCCTGACGGCTACAACAGGTGAATAATGTGATTGAAATGATTCGGTTTTCCTGTATAAAACCTGGCAATCCAACATGGCAATGAAGCCTCTGCTATAATTTGAAACAACTCATAAGCGATGGCACGAGGTAAGGTCTCCAAAGATTCATGAGTTACTTGGAGCCAGGAAATTTCATCCATTGTAGCTGTAATTGCACTTCGCCACTCTCAACGTTTCTCAGCCGGAGAATCATGTCCTGGACAAACTTGCCATTTCTCCAGCATACATGGCTTTCATCGGCAAGGCAGTTTTGGCTGCTTGGTTGGATTGATCTTATGATTGCACCATTCCGAATGTTCTCCGGGTCCATGTTCAGAACTTCTATTAAAGGTTCTACCTCGATTTCTGCATCTCCCATTGGGTCGTCTCTGCTGAAAGTGTCTTTGTCAAACACCTCCTGTATATTTCGTATACAGAAGAAGAAAATGTGAGCATTCATAACGAAGAGAGGGTTGACAGGCACATATCATAATTAGTTAGTATCCCTGTTTATAAGAAAACAATATTAACGGAAAATCACTCACAAGCTTAATTGGTGCATTAGGATTTGTGATTGTCAGAGTTAGCTCTTCATGCCAAATAGGGTTCACAGATCTCTTTTTCACACTTGTCTTCAGTTTCTGCAAGATAATTAAAACAGAAAACTAGATGATAAGTTGAGAACAATACACTCAAATAAAAATATGGAGATGATGGAAGGAAAGAAATTAGACATACCTGCTTGCCGAGGCGAAGGACAACATATGGATCACTGCCTCTTGCGTCACGATAGGCAAGGTTAATCCCACGCACCACCCGTACTTTCAATAGTCCTACCAATCCATCCATACTTGGATCAATTGTTGTTTAGTTCCTGTGGATTCTCAATTAATACTATGTTACAAGTGAGAGAGAATGTGGGACGAAGAAGTGCCTAATTCAATCCTAGAATTAGGGGACTTCTTGCGTCCCGTTTGCCTCTCACTAGAATCGCTGTTTTCTTTCTCTCTCTCTGTTCTCGTGAGCCTAAATAGTTTCAGGCAGGAGGCTAAAAATGACAGTTTGAGAGCGGAGGGACGAGCCTAACTGTAGGAGCTCACTTGACCATTTCTTTTGTGGCCTGCATTGAAACCAAACCAATTACTTCCATTTTTTGGATTTTTGGAGTTCTTTCTGTTCCTTTTTTCAAAACTCAATTACAAAACGTGGCTTGTTTCCTCAAATGCATGCAAAGGACAGGGTTCACTAGGCTGGTACAAAAGGTGCGTCCTCTGTACACAAACTTTGGATGGAAAATGGATACAACGAAAAGTGAAAGCTAAGTTGATGCAAGAATTCCTTCGAAATACCGGACTTTTTCTTTGGAGAGAGATGCAAATTTGAGTAGCAAATGTAAACAAAGTAAATTTAAGCAGCAAACGTAAATTCAATTAGTAAATGATCGTATCATAGAAATGTCGACGGGAACAATTTGTTCTTCGATCCTTTAGCTCCAATATCGTATTGAAGCAAAAATACGCACAAATTTTGGGCAGTACAGTCTCTACAAGTGAAGCGAATTTAAGATGTTGAACGCAAGAGCCCATCTTACACATGCTAGTCTACACAAGTTCGCACCATCGCCGCCGCCGGCAGCTCTCCGCACCCGTACGTCGCCGGCACGACACCACCGGAGCTCCATCCCAACACCCCCGACCCATCAGAGCGCACAATACAAGAAGGCTATAGAGTCAGGGCAGTGGAGATCGAACAAATGCGGGCGGCGGTGGTGTTAGGGTTCCAGGGGGATGAGACCTTGCGCTTGCAGTGGAGAAGAGCTGGAGATGCAGGGATGAGGTGGCGGCGGCGGCGAACCTGGTGGGGAGATGGTTGTACGGAATGAGTAGATTGCATATTGACCACCTATTCTGGCTTTTCACAAAACCAAGGGAGTTGCACGGTTCAGATAATTGGGGTTTTTATCGTCCTTGAAAGCAGGAGGTATCTGTTAAGGAATCATCACTGATGAGTTAATTCCGATCAATTTGTTCTATATAAAAAATATGTATTAATTACAAAGTAATATTTAAAAAATACAAGATTGAGCAAAAAGATAGAGGAAGAACTACTGTCTTTGTTTATTACTTTCTCTTTCACAAGATACAAATAATGATAATTAGGATCCTCTATTTATAGACTAAGTAGAGGGTGTCTACCAATGGGCTGGGTTTGCAGGCCTAGGCCCAGGTTTCCCAACATTCTCCCTGAGGCACTCATCCGACACGTTCATGCCTCATCAAAACTCCATAAAAATCCAGTGGAAAAAAATTTGAAGAAAGAGTACATGATACATATTATGATGTGTTGTACGAATTGTCTCATTAAAAATATTGGCTGAGAAACTTCATGAAAACTCGCCAAGGAAAAAATAGTACAATTCACCCAATTTCATTTAATCTACATGATTTATTCTTTGGGTACTCGATCTTCGTGATAAAGTTTTAATAATGAGCTCGAGAAGAATCTCCCATTAATTCTACACTTCTCTAAATCTCATTATTCCAATTTTACATACACATATTTCAAAATTAGATGTTAGAAGTGACTTAGGCTCTGTTCTTTTTCAGCTTCTAAAAGCTGCTTTTCGGCTTTTCTACAGTAACTAGCTTCTAAATAAAGTATTTTTTCAATATAAGATCTACTAGTTAATTGTAGTACATACTTTACTGACTTCATTTATATCGGCAAACATCGCACGTGAATTTTTGTTACTCTGTAATCTCTCATACAAACAAATTTAAAAGTCACAAGTCATGACCAAAAGCCACAAGTCATGAAAAAAAAAACAGGCCCTTACTGAATAAATCTGCAAGATTTTCACATGACTTAGTATGTCGTACCTTAATTTTGTCCATCTTTTGCAATTCATGAGCATAGAAGAACTTGGAGTTGATATGTTTTGTGAGATGACTCTTTACGTAGTCTGTTTGCACTTGTGCAATACAAGATGCGTTATCTTCATAGATAATTGTGGAAGCTTGCACGATATTTAATCCACATGACTGCTGAATGTGGTGAGTCATTCGTCGAAGCCAAGCATATTTTCATGCAGCTTCGTACAGTGCTATGATTTTCGAGTTGTTTATCGAAGTTGATACAAGACTTTGCTTAGATGATTTCCATGAAATTACGATTCTACCACATAGGAATACATAGTCTGTTTGTGATCTAGCTGTATGCGGGTCTGACAGGTACCCGATATCTGCATAGCCAGTCATATTCAGGTCTTGGTTTTTTCTGTTGAATAGACCAGGATCTTTGCTTTCTTGAATGTATCAAAAAAATGTCATTTATTCCCTGTCAATACCTTTTGATAGGTTCTGAACTATACCTTGCTAATAGGTTTATGGCAAATACGATGTCCGGTCTAGTGCAGTTTTCGAAATGCATAACTTCTCTTATTGCACTTAAGTATTAGAATTCTGGTCCTAGGACTTCCTCCCCCTCTTCTCTAGGTCGGTACGGATCCTTGTCTTGCTGTAAAGACCGCCCAACCATTGGTACTCTTGAAGGGTATGCCTTTCTAAAGCCAAATTTTTCTAACACCTTTTAAGTGTATGTGGATTGATGCACTAATATCCCTTCAGAGGTATGCTCAAGCTGCAAATATAAGCAATATTTGGTTTTACCCAAATCTTTTATTTCGAACTTTGACTCTAGGTAAGAGCTTGTTTCCTTTATATTTTCCAAGGTTCTGATGATATTGAGATCATCTACATACACTGAGATTATATAAAATTCATTCTGGGATCATCGTATAAATATACAGGGACAATCCTCATTGTTCGTGTAGCCTTTTTTTACATAGAAAGTCGCTTAAGCAATTATACCACATCCTACCTAATTGCTTAAGTCCATACATTGATTTTCTGAGTTTCACACTATACAAGCTTCTATTTGCTCTATCTTGGTACGGGACAGGGATGCCTTTAGGCACCTTCATATAAATGTCTGAATCCAAGTTTATATAAATGTATGCCATTACCATATCTATCAATTTTATTTCTAAGTTTAGGTTTACTGTCATCGAGATTAAATATCTAAAGGTAATACCATCCATGACTGAGAATATGTTTCTTCATAATCAACTCCTAGACGTTAAGTTAAACCTTGTGCAACAAGCCTTGATTTATATTTTACAACTTCATTTCTTTCATATCTCTTTCAAACAAATACACACTTATGTCCTTCGGGGTGCACATGGGGAGGCGTGAGGCTTACTGGCCCAAATACATCTCTTTTGTTCAGAGATAATAATTTAGTTTCTATTGCCTTTTTCCAATCCTCCCAATCTGATCTTTTTCTTACATTCAGCAAGCGATGTAGACTCTAGATCAAGATCGATGATTGTGAAAATTTTCTTTGCAAAATAAATATCAATATTGGTTGTTGTCCTATTCATAGATTCTCTCATGTGCACATAGTTTATAGCTATTTCATCATGGATTGATTCTTCTAGTGTTTCTACTTGCTCACCACTACTTCCAGTTGCGGGGTCAAGTCCCTTTAGTTTTTCAGTTCCGATGTGTGCGCACGTCCATACTGATTTCTCCCTCTATGAGAATGTTCAGATCCAGTATGCCCTTTTCTGAAGGTGTCATACTGGTGCCAGGTCTCAACTAGCTCACCTTCTGAATCTAGGGAACTTCAGTGATTGGATGTGTCAAATCCTTCTTATTCTTTTTCACCAAGCGTCCCCGGTTACTTGGAATTCGAGGGGCCAGAGTTCTCATCCTTTTATTCTGAAGCATCTGGACAGGATTAGGGATATCTTCAACTTTCTTTGGTATTTCAACCCTCTCCGGTGCATTGCGAGCAGGCACATGCGACTTGGTCGCGTTCTTTAAATCACTAAAGTGGTCTGGCAGTTGGTTTGCTAATGCTTATAAGTCAATGATCTTCTGGACTTCTCTATTTGCTTCACTAGTACGCATGTCGTGTGTATGGATTCCCCTGGTCTGCCACGTCATTTTCCGACGTTTTTCATCAATGAGTTGATTTCTTTCCTTAATGTTGGGAAACTATCCTCATCAAATATAGTATCACCGAAATGGGTGGTATGCAAATATCCTGTCATGGGTTTCAAATACCCGATTATGGATATCGTCTCATAACTAATGTATATCCCAGACTTTCGAAGATGGCCCATTGTTATACACTGTGGAGGGGATATAGGTACATAAACTTTACACCCAAACCTCTGGAGATGAGAAATTTGCGGTGTTGGCCCTTACGCTAGTTGCATTTGTGAATGGATGTTATATGCCGATGGTCTAAATTTGATGAAAGTTGCTACATGCAGGACTGCGTGTCCCCAACATGTAGTTTGTAGATTATAATTCTGCAAAAGCGGTCGGGCAATAAATTTAATTTTCTTAATTAATTATACCGATGGTCTACCTTGTGCCTATTGTCTGGCCGCTCCCTCATCCTCCACGTGGGCACCGCCGCCATGTTGAGAGAGAGGGATATGAACCAGTTAGGGTTAGAACTTGGGTAGCCGGTTGGGGACTTAGGGAATTTGGGATGTGGTGGGTCCGGTGGGCATAGAGGGAGGTTGGATTGAACTGATTTATATTTTTTTTAGTATAAATATGTAGTATTTTAGCTTAATTAAGGGTATATATATGTAATATACCTAATATATAATATATCTTTTCATAAAAATAATGGGTGTACAATTGAACACCCACAATTTAAGAGGGTCCGCCCTATCACCAGTTGTTTATATATATATATATATATATATATATATATATATATATATATATATATATATATATATATATATATATATATATATATATATATATATATAGATAAAGATGTAAGTAATCTTTTCATAACACACCATCTATTTTAACGTGTTGCAAATTAAACTAGTCCACCTAACATTACAGAAGCTAGTTTGAATCAAGCTGTACAAAACAAGGTATCTAAGATATAAAATATTTTTACATAACACAAGCTATTTTGACATGGCTAAGATATAAAACAAGGTTTCACCATTTCAGACAGACTAGCATTGGTTTTCTCCTTTCAGATATAAGCTGTACAAAAAAGGGTATCTAAGATATAAAATAAATTTCACCATTTCAGACAGACTAGCATTGGTTTTCTCCTTTCAGATATAAGCTGTACAAAACAGGGTATCTAAGATATAAAATAAATTTCACCATTTCAGACAGACTAGCATTGGTTTTCTCCTTCAGATCGGCGCTGGTTCTTGCAAACAAGACTTTGCATTATATTTCAAACTCTCAATATCGTCGTTGGAATCACACATATCAATTCACGTCGTAAGAACACAAGTATGTACGGTGAACTTTTGAATAGAATAAAACAACATCTAGGAGATTATATATATGAGATTGACGCTGCTTCTGTGGCTGCTACTGCATGCGCTTTTTGTGTTCATCAGTCAATGTCTTCTTGCCAATGCTCGCTCGCATATTACACCACATCAGCTCGATTTGCTTCATTCCGGGACAATCCACGCCCAATATATGCAACACCAAATCGAGTTTGTTAGATATTTTTTTTGTGTCAAGCTCAAGCAAAATGTCTAATCAACAGTTCTATACTCACATTTTCTAATGCCGGTGGTGATCGATGTACTTACTATATAATGAGATCAAACGTGATAAATTTGCATGCTTCCCACGCAGATCGATGGACCGCGCGCAGTCAACTTTCTTCAGCCTAACATAAAAAAGAAATATCCATTAGCACTCGCTATTTCGTCAACCACTACAGCAAGAACGAAAAGCATTTAGAAATCTGACGCTTCCGAACCACAAATTCATCTGCAGTTCATTCTTATTCTTCAGAATAAGCGTACTGTCATAGAGATCAACAGAAGGTAAATGTTGTAATTAACATCATCAACAGAAGCTGAAATGTTTTAGAGATCAACAGAAGGTAAATGTTTTAATTAACATCATCAACCAGAATCAAGCATTACAAGCGGACGGTACCAGGAATGTTCAGCCATTTCAGCTGCGGTGCACCACGCCGGTCTCAACATTTCTCAGCTTCAGGAGGACGTCCTGCACGACCTGACCGTCCTCCCAGACGATGCGGCTCTCGTCCGCCAGGCAGCAGCAGCACTGCCTGCTGCTGGGACGAACCGTGCGAACGACGGCGCCGCTGCGGATGTCCTCCAGATCCATATGTATGATCTGCACCAGCGCTTCGATGTCGAACTCTGCATCGCCCATCCTGTCATCTTTACTGAAGGTGTCCCTGTCAAAGACCTCCTGTTTGAGGAAACGAGAGACAGCAGTTTGTAAATTTTGCATCTTTCAGAATGCAAACATGCATGCATGATGCGTGAACGTACTGTCAGTTTAGTGTTTTGTCATCGAAATAGGGAAAGGTGTGCTGCAGATACTTACTAGCTTGATAGGTGTTGCTGGATTCTCGATGGCTAGAGTCAGATCTTCGTTCCAAACTGGGTTAACTGTCTTCTTTATCACACTTGTCTTCACTTTCTGTACAGGTAAAATGAATTAAAAGGCACCAAAGTGCGTGCGTGGCTTATGAGTGAATATCATCCCTTCAATTGCTTATCGTCTTTAGAATTTTCTGTATAGTTTTCTAGATCTCAGGGGCGTAGCCACCGGGGATGCTTGGTGAGGCTTCAGCCTCACCTCCCCCTGTGGCAATTTTATATAGAGTAAAAATAAAGAAAAATTAATAAGTCTAAAGAGAAGCTAGCTCTCTTTAATGAAAAGATTAATAATAAGTATGAAATTAAAGAAGACAATGACGAGGAGGAGGAGAAAAAGTGCAAATCATAAAATTAAAGAAGAGCTAATCAGTCAATCAAAGAAAGAAAGAAAGTAAAATAATATATATAAATCAAAAAATACTAATTTTCATAATTTTCTATTATATCACTAATTTTGATATGTTTTACACATAAGTGACTTATCACTACTCCGCACTCACGGCGCTTTCTATTATTAAAGTACCTACTTTCTATTTCTCTATTTTTCATTGTTTGTCTTCATTTGATTTATAACTTCTATTTGAATTTAAATTTTTATAAAAGTAAAAGACTAATTTTGTGTCAACTTGGTTTAAACTTATAAATAGTTCAGCCCACCCTCAATTTCATTCCTGGCTTCGCCACTGCTAGATCTGGTAGTTGTTGATTCATATATACATGTTGCACAGTTAAGAACAAGAAGGCACATACGAGAGTAAAAAAATAGCGGCTAATAATACTGAACAAAGAGGAAGAAATCAGAGGTCTACCTGAGTGGAGCACAACGTAGGGGTCACTACCTGTAGCGTCACGATTGACAAGGTTTACTCCTCGCAACACTCGCACGCTCAGGAAGCCTGGCAGCTGAGACATCTCTTCTTCTTCTTCTTCTTCTTCTTCTTCTTCTTCTTCTTCTTCTTCTTCTTCTTCTTCTTCTTCTTCTTCTTCTTCTTCTTCTTGTCCTCGACCTGCCGATCCTCGTTGAAACTCTCTCTCTCTCTCTTCCTAGTGCTTAATTTTTTCAACTGGAAGAAGCAAAAATGGAATGTAAAAGTCATTCAGTTACCATGCATGTTTTCCATTTTTTGTTTACGGGCATAAAAGTCGGAGAAGTTGTGGCCTCAAATTAAACCACATGATTTGATTTGACCGTGTCTTTTGGGTGTCGTGTGTTTCTTGACCTTATTTTTGCAACAGTTGAGATTTAGGGCCTGTTTGGGACTGCTCCGCTCCAATTTTTTCAGCTCCGCTCCCAACTTTGCTAGCCAAACACGTCAACTCCACAAACTCCACTCCAGGAAAAAAAGTAGAGCTAAGGGCCAACTCCACGTTTTTTGTGGAGCTCCTCAAGGGGTACTCCAGAAACAAGATTCATGTACCTCCTCATGAAGTTGGTGAGAAATTACCCACCAATGCCATTACACAGTTTCTCTGCGTACCGATTCGCTTCGATCTGTTTTCTCTCCCACCCACCGCGACTCCTCTTCTCCCCAACGCCGCCGCCGCTCGCGCAGTACCTCTCGCTGGACCAGCTCGCCTTGGGGAGCCCAAGCGATCGCGCCACAGCGAGCTCGGGAGGGCTTTCAAGCGGAGGACCGGCCGAGGAGCTCAGCGGATCCGCGCCGGCGTCTCGAGTCCTTGGGCAAGGCCGGTCTGCAGTTTACTATTAAATTGCAATCCTAGCTAATCCATTAGCACTACTGCTGCTGCTGCTGGTACTAGTGCTCGCAATGTGCCACATTGCTAGTTAATTAATCTCTGCCGCCGCCTTGGGTAGGGAGAAGGCGAGGTCGCCGCAGGGCGCCATCCGAAGCTCGGCAGTACAAGAACATTGTCACCGGGCGCCGAGAAGTGATTCCGGTGCGAGAAGCTCGGAGGAGGCTCCTCGGGTGCTTTGAGGATCGGAACTCGAACAACTATGTGGTCACGAGCAAGCGTGTGCGGTCCTCATTGGCGGATGGACGGGTTTGTGCTCACCGATCGCTTGGTTCATCATTTTGGTTTAATTCTACTTTATGCTTGGTTATGTTGTGTATTTAGGACCCACCTCGAACTTTGATGATATTGTCAACTTTGGTAATATCGTATCGACCGATCATTGTGCTCATTGATTCCCCAGGAGTTTGAAATGGAGGAGCTCGAAAGTTTTAGCCTTTAGACTTCTCAACATCTTTAGTTAGCTATGACCGAACGAGATTTCCTAATTACGCAATAGTGTTGATATTTTGAAATGCAGGAGTTCACAAAGTTTTAGTCTTTTCGATTCTCAACTTCCTTATAGTTAGTTATAGCTTAAACAAGTGTTCTGGTTTTGCTAAACCGGGTTCCCGCCATCTGCTCTACTCTTGTTTTTTGGCTCGATTCTGGTGGGAACCAAGAAGAATGTAAGATCAAACAACTTCGAGTTTGCAAGTTGAACCATGGGTCGTTTGAAAACAAGAACCGACCGATTACCACCAGTTTCTGGTCTTTAAAGAAAACCATACAAGACTAGGGTCCAAGATGATTATTTTGGTTAAATTCCCCAAACGACCTATCTTCCCTCTTGGACCATCCAATCTCTGTAGCCAATTTGATCATTTCATAATCCAATGCAGGCTTCAAATATGAACCGATCCCAAAACTTGCCGGTTTCTTAAGAATTAGCTCGTCTGTGATTCCTAGTTCCGGTGGTAACTTGGCGCTTATACGGGATTTGGAAATTGTAACTCTGGTGAACTTGTTCAATTCGCACCTCTAAAACCCAAAGCTTTTAAGGCCCTTGATGTCTGCTGTGTTTTTGTACAACTTCTATAACATATTTACTATCATTATGTTTTCATATTCCCTATAAATTTCTTGTGCTACCATTTGCGATATTTAAACTTGTTATGTCTGCATATTTCAGTTGGAAGGACGTGGTAATGTTCCTACAAGGCAAGGTCTTTTGGTTAATAATGATAAAAGTTCACCTTTGGAGAAGGACAAGAGTTGTGCAAGAACATCGGTGCATGATCGTGGCTTTCAAGATAAATTACGGGGCTTATCTACTGGAGGTGAAGGGTGGGAGAAAAAGTTGAAACGCAAACGCTCTGTTGGAACAATGCATCATTCAGGGGCACATTGGACCTTTCTCAGGGAAACCTCATATTCGTGGAGCTGGAGCTAGCTGCGTGCCAAACAGGACCACCTGCTCCAGGAACTCCACAGTGGAGCTGCTCCATGGTGAAGTTGGTGGAGCGGAGCTGAAAAAACTGGAGCGGAGCAGTCCCAAACAGGCCCTTAGGTAGTCGTTTATTTTTGGAAGCTCCATATCTGGCACATCAAATGTCTATTGTCAAGGCCAAAACTTGTAGATGATATAATCCTTTCTAAACTTTGGCAAATGTGTGGGTCATAGCATGCAAGACAAATCAAACTACAGAGGCAGCTGGAACAGTAATCGTTAATCAATAGTAAAAGCTAGGCCAAATAAATTCATGGTGTTCACCTAAAAAATTAAGATTCGTGCTCTACAACACGGGGGGCGGCACGGGGGCACGAGCCGCACGATTGACACGCTAGCACCGGCGGTCGCCTCGGCGTTGGCCTCGCCTCCCGTCGCGGTGATCCCCATAATTACAAGCCATCATAGAGTAGAGAGGGAGTAGGGGAAGGACTGGAGTATACTGGATATGGCCATGATGTTGACGGTGGCATCCCGCACGAAGACACCCAACGACAGTGGCTCGAAGAGCGAGCCATCGATGACAAACCCGTCATCGGCGCCCCAGTCGACGCCCAGCCATCCATCGTCGGTTGGCTGGCTCTCGGCATAGTCGAGGTCGCGATCGCCGTTGCTCAGAGCAATTGGAATCTGTGTGCAACCACGGCACCGAGTCCTGGTCCGTCGACCGAACCGATCGGAGTATGCTGGGGGAGAAGGGCGGCACTAGGGGAGGTCGGGGGAGGAGGCGGCCAGGGGAGATTGTGAGAGGAGGTGGTGCCGGGGGGAGAATAGGGGAGGAGGGAGGCGTCGGGAGGGGCGCCGGGGAGGAGGAGGCGAAGATGGCAGGGGGAGAAATGAACTGGGCGTCAGCGAAGGGATTTTAGGGAGGGTTAGGGATTCAGGCATTTTGGCAATTTAATCCTTAAGGTTTTCTGAAATCTACAAATAGGTCTTTGTCTATTTTGATTTCTTCTGTTCTAGCTCTCAAAAACTCTTATTTCATCGCGGAAGGATCCTACACATCTGCTATGACATGCACATATGTACTGAGTAGTCCCTAGAGTGCCAAATTTGAAGATTGAGTTAGGTTTTTGAGATGTGAATGTGTGATATATATATATGAGATGAGGATAAAGAAGAGGATGGTTGGATCTTAATCCAATGGCTGAAAAAAGTGACCGAGATATGCTATAATTTAGACCTAATTCATTTTACACTTGTGATATAATGTATCTTTTTTTGTTCTTTCTTAAGAAACATCATCATATAAAAATAATGAGTATTTTCAATGTTGCTCCTCCTTAGGTCACCACCACCAAACCCTAGGTCGCATCCTCGCGGCTCTCTTACTTCTTCGCGTAAAATCAGTAGAGCTGGAGTGTTAGAGAAGAAGATCAATCAAATTAACATATTCTAACATATATTTTTAATTTTTACAGCATAGCTCACCCCATTGTGATTTTATTTTATGTAAGCAAATTACTACTACATGCACTTCTAATTCTAACATAGCTCCCTTCACCGACTGCCTTTTTAATTCTAGCATTTGATGATATAACCACCACATATATGTTACAATTAAAAATTATGTAAATAGAGACAATCTATTATTAGTGCGTGTATTCCAAGTAGTTACTAAATGTTCGACAAAATGTTTAAAATTGATTTCTTAACTACAGTAAACTGCACTCATGACTCCGCTTGACATTTTCTATTTGACTAGTTGGAAAACCCTATATCGGATTGCTGGGCGATGGGCTAGATGTTCACGTACGCCACAGTCCAATTTGCACCCACATATGGATGTCATTAGACTAGATGGGCCATGTTCAGAGGTGGAATGACATGAGACAATAGTATAAAATTTTAACTAGATTTTTAATGAGGCGGGTACGAGAGAAAGGAAGATGGTGGCCACCATCACCATTGTCGTCGCCGTCTTCGTCGTGTATAGTTATTTCGGGTTAGACTTGGGCTGGCACGGCACGGCACGAACGTCGGTACAGCGGGCTTTAGATCGTGCTTGGGCCTAATCGGAGATAAGATGGACCGGCATGACATAATACGGCGGGGTGATTAAGCCGAACCAGCACAGTACGAAGTGGTATAAAGCACGATGGACCTGACCACGGCCCCGTGCCCACCTCTAGCACTGACTGGCCGCTAGCTCAGGACACGTCTGCAGATTCGTAACGAACAGAGAAGAAATTTCAATACGCGCAGTAGTCTATCGGTTGATTTCGAGTTGCCTATCGGTTGAATTCGCCGAGATATGCATGATTTGCTACATCCTATATGATCAGTAGTCGATCGATCGAGCTGGCTATTAATTGTCTATCGTGCACTGGCGGGCCAGTGCGTGCATGCATGCAAGCGTACGTACGTGAGCCAGCACTTCCAGTTTGGCAGCAGGCGGTTTAAAAAATGAGAGTGTTTATACAACATTCGACTATTTTTTAAGGTAAAAATAGTTAGATTTTAGAACGTTAGATGATGATCTAACGCTCCAGATTTTTTTTTGGACCGGTTGCTTATATGAGTGGATCCGTTGAATAGAGATCTAACGCCTCCAGTCGAATATTCTATAGCACTTCTCTTAAAAAATATGTCGTTTTAGGATCGTATAGTCAAATTAATTTTTGAAATTTTAGCTATTAATATTTTTTAAAAAATATTTAGATTAGATATGTAAAAGTATATATATATATATATATATATATATTCGTCTTAAAAAGTACTTTTAATATTATAATTTTATTAAATTTTATAAATGTATCGCCATAGAAATTAGGGAGTATGTGGGTCTGTGCATGCAAACGTACGTGAGCGAGCACCACGCAACATGCACGCATGTTGCCACAGTTCGTTGGATTGTGATTGCAACTTTGTTGACTGCATGCGCCAATTACCAAATTAATCCTAGTAATAACCAGGACCGACATCACTGTCACGGATTTTATTATTCCAAAATCGTCTGTGATTCCACCGTATTATTCTCTGAATCAGTAGACATTGCTCATAGATACAATGCTAAATCATCTCATACATTGTATGAACCATGCCAATTTGTTTATGAATTATATTTTTCTTTAGTAAAATCCAATAGTGGCTGACATGTGGGACCTAAAGGTTTTTTATTTTGTTTTCAAATTATTTTTCTTAAAAAAAAGGGGAGAGTGACTTACAAGTGGACCCGGGCACAGTGAAGGTCCCGTATGTCAGTGACATACGGCTTTTAAACCAGCTTTAATTAGATTTCTAATGACTTGGGCCCACATGTTAGTGCCTAATTAGTTTAAATTGGTGACAACCATTAATTCTAATTAATTACAATCCTTAATTAATGATTGCTCTAGTGTTTTCCATTCTCAGTGCCAGTGAGCGCCGATAATCCCTAAAATGGGTTGTTGGCACCACACGACCCTACGGGTGGAGACGGCGTGGCCGGTAGCAAACCACGTCGGCGGCGCAATGACGCAGAGCAGCGGTGGAGCTCGACCTCTATGGCAATCAAGCATCTGGTGGTATACGGCGAGCTAATCTACGGCACAATGAGCATTTATGAGGCATAGGGAGCTCACCAGAGTTGTTGGCGAGGCTTGAGGCAACCTGGCAATGAGGCGAGAACTGTAATAGGATAATAAGGATGTTACAATCAGTCAGTTAACCGTCCAGATTTAGTTAATCAACGTCCTGCTGACCAGGGAATGGATCGATCGAACGTGGCCTACAATCCAGGGAGGTAATCAATTGATTGAACGCGACAAGTAACTCATCCAGGCTTCTATATAAACCTGCTTGCTGTTGTACTGTTCACCAAAGCATACATACATCAAGCTAGCTACGTACGTGCACAGTCGATCTTATCACACACACTACTGGTAATAGTGTAGCAAGCTACTAGCTAGGTAGCTATATATGGCGTGCAAGAAGCCTCTCACCATGACGGCCTCGCTGCTCCTTGTCGCCCTAGTAGCAACGACCACGACGAGCAACCGTGCCTCCTACGCGCTCGCAGCATCCACCGTCGACGACGAGGAGGCGGCGATGAAGGCGAGGCACGAGGGGTGGATGGCGGAGCACGGGCGCACGTACAAGGACGAGGCCGAGAAGGCGCGGCGCTTCCAGGTATTCAAGGCTAACGTTGAGCTCATCGACAGGTCCAACGCCGCAGGGGACAAGAAGTACCGGCTGGGCACCAACAAGTTCACCGACATGACCAACGACGAGTTCGTGGCCATGTACACCGGCTACAAGCCCATGCCGTCGTCTGGGGCCAACAAGCTGCCGGGGTTCAAGTACGAAAACGTTAGCCTCTCCAAGGACGACGGCATGGGCGTGGACTGGAGGAAGAAAGGCGCCGTCGGCGATGTCAAGTATCAAAACAAATGTGGTGAGCATCTAACATTATTAGGCTGACCGTACGCCGTATGTACGTATAAATTACTCGCGCGCATGCACGCGCAGGATGCTGCTGGGCGTTCTCTGCGGTGGCGGCCGTAGAGGGCATCCACCAGATCAAGACCGGCGAGCTGATGTCACTCTCGGAGCAGCAGCTGGTGGACTGCTCCAGAAATGGCAACAACGGCTGCGGCGGCGGCAACATGGAGAACGCCTTCCAGTACATCGTCGGCGCCGGCGGCCTGACCACCGAGTCGGCCTACCCTTACCAAGGCGCCCAGGGGACATGCCGGGCGTCGCCGGGCTCGGGCATGGCTGCCACCATCAGCGGTTTCCAGAAGGTGCCCCAGAACGACGAGGCCTCGCTCGCCCGGGCCGTTGCCAACCAGCCGGTGTCCGTGGCAATCGAGGGGGGAAGCTCCATGTTCAGGAACTACCGTAGCGGCGTCTTCACGGACGACGGCTGCGGCATGGACAGGAGAATGAACCACGCCGTCACGGTGGTGGGGTACGGCGCGGAGGCGGCGGACGGGAGCAAGTACTGGATGATCAAGAACTCGTGGGGCACCACCTGGGGAGAGCAAGGGTACATGAGGCTGAGCAAGGACCTGGCGTCCAGCAACAAAGGCGCCTGCGGTGTTGCCATGGACGCTTCCTACCCTGTTATCTAGCACATAAAACTACTTAACATATCAAGAAATACTAGCTAAGCTACGTACGGAAGAACGCAACGCATGCAAACCGGCCGGGTTAGGTTTGCGCAGCTGCTAGCTAGTATACTACTGTTCATACACTATCATGATAGCAAGGAGTGCGTACGTACTCCATACGTACGTGTCTTAATATATTGTAACGTGACACGTATTTACTGAACGAATAAATCTGGGTGTATGAAACTATTAGAAGAACATGCTCGCACTACTAAAGAAAACCGTATTACAGACGGTTCGAAAATATCATCACAGACGGTTTTCTGAACCGTCTGAATTTATCATAGATGGTTATTCATACTAATCGTCGGTAATATCTGCCATTATTAATAATGGTTTGTATCAATAACCGTATGTGAATTATCACACACGGTTATTAATAAAAACTATTTGTGATGTCTTGTATTATCACATACGACCTGTATTAATAATCATATGTAAAAATATCACAGACGGCTCCGAAACGCAAAGAGAAATCTGTGTCCATCTGCGTGCCTGACTTGGGCAGGCTGAGTGCATATCGGCCGGGAGGGAGGCACGCTGCTATCCTTATCCATCGATCAATAATCTGGTCAGTTCGGCAATCTGACGTCAGAGGGTGGGCCAGATTGGAAATCCATCGATCTAACTGTCAAATGTGCTTAATTTGCTCGTTTCTTGGGCCGCCATGTCGGGGTGGGCAGCGAGGCGGCGGACGTGGACGGCGACCGGCGGGTGGACGCGGCGGAGTTCGTGCTGTACAAAGCTCAAGGAGCTGGCCGGGCAAGATCAGCCAGGAAGGAAGAGCTCTCCGAGTTCCCGGAGGAGTTCGACAAGCTGGACAACTCCGGCACGCTCTCCCCCTACGACCTCGCCGTCGCGCAGCCTGCCGACAAGCCCGCGGTGGCATCTCTTCTTCTTCTTCTTCTTCACAACCTACGAGTAGTACTCTAGCTTGTTTGTACTGTCAGAAGTAGCCCACTAGTTAATCAGGGAGAGATCTATCGATCATGCATGCATTAGAACGACGGAGCTATATATATAGCACGTGACATATATATAGGCATGCACGCCTTTGTTTATTCATCCATTTCATTGCTAATAGTAACAATATATACACACATCATCATGCACCCTTTCCAACATGAAACCAGTAAAACTTACGCCATTGCCATCCATCCATGCTAAGGTATAATTGATCGATTGCTAAGCATGCTGAACATGCAAGATTATACAGCTACATGTACAGCATCCCCGATCTTTCTTGCAAATCATATATATATAGGGTAGGGGTTAAAAATAACAATAGCTTAGTTGCTTGCCAGAGTGTAATTAATCGGCGAGCAGCTGCAGCTGCAGCTTGCTCGATCGATGCATGGCAATCGTGGTGCAGTGGCTTGGATTGGAGGGGAGGATGATATTGATGGCTTCCTCAAGCATCGAGGTGGCTCATCATCCATGGCGGCAGGCCTCCAATGCCAATTTGAGACTGCCCTGGCGCCGCCGCCGCCGCCGCCGCCTCACCCATTGTCACCGGCGGGTAGCTACTGCATTCAAAGAAACACAACCATGTGTACGTAACATTGATCACTGGATCGATGCGACTAATGAATAATGCATGAAATTGGAGTGTGGTAACAAGTAACAACTAGCAACTAAGCATGTATATATACTTGTCCAATGTGAATTGATTATGATGAACTAAGGTACGTATGTGCATAAATATATACACACCAGATGTTTTGTGGTGGGTTAAGTGCCTGCTGATCCCTCATCATGAAGGAGGAAAAGGACGAGTTTGTCTGGGCTTGGGGTGGTTGGGTTTGGCCCCGCTGCACTTGCTGCTGCCTGACCACCTTCTGCCTCTCCACCAGCTGCAGAAAAAGCATCAGAATCCAGCAAAAGGGCATGGCTTAATTTGTCAACAAGTAGTCAGGCATGGCTTAATTGGAGATCGATCATCAACGAATTGTATGATGGTCAATTCATGGCGCAAGGGACTAATTAAGTAGTATATATTTTGCAGGCAGCTTACTTCCTTCTGTAGAGCCTTGTTCTCCTCCTGCAGTGACCTCTCCTGCATGCAACAACAGTACCATCCATTAATTGAACATGTGTCACTAATCAGAGCAGAATGCATGCATGCATGTTTCTCCTACATGCAGTTTGGTAATATGATTTGTTTCGGCTTAGGCTTCTGGCTTATTATTCACTATTCAACAATTTTGTTCTTTTCTGGTTTTTTATTTTTGGTGGTGTGTACTATCCGTGACGGAGTAATCTATTTTTTCTATTTTTAAAAATTTTTAAATTTAATTACGCCAAATAAGTCATCACAGCTATAGTGTTTTTTTAGCTAGCTACAGTGATTTTCAGCGAAAAAACACTCAAAATAAGGCCTTTTGAGCAGGGGGACACACACACCACGTTATTCGTTACTGCAGTCTAGGTTGCAGCTTGGTTACCTTTTTCTGTAACTCAGAAATGGACTCTAGCATAAGGTGACTCTGCAAATACAAATAAGTTATAGTTAGTTATCAATTGGAAATTATACTACAGAAATATGCCCAGAAGACATCATTTTTACAACAGGGGAACCACATTTACATATGTAATGCAGACATGATCTGCCTTTCATTTCAGTCCAGTTAATTAGAAACAGAAGAAGAGATTTCAGATGCACGACTAAGTTAAAATTACTACCTTTCTTGATCTGATGTGCTTCAATGAACTCTGCAGCTGCTGCTCTAGTTGTTGGAGTTCTTTGAGGTTCAGAGACTCCAGATCCTCTCCCATGAGGTGCCTGCATATATATGAGTCGGTTTACATCATGATCATCTTCAGCAGTGCATAGTACTACAAAATGATACTAGCTAGTCCCAGAACTACTTAAAATCCAAATCTCTATTGAATGTTGATTACTTGTGGCATTTTTGTATGGTCTCAATCTTCGCCTTCAGTTTTCTGTATTCGTGGCACCAATTTCCCTGTACAGGAAAAGTACTTTTCTGTCAGAAAGAAACAAGTATATCAATGGCTGTTCTTTTTTTATGAACTAAATACATGCTTTACCACCGCAGGCAACTACCACTGTACAGATAAAAAAAAAGACGAGGAAAAAGTACATATAGTTAAATATATACAACCTAGCTATGTGCTTAGGTTCATGGTAAGAAAAAGAGCAAAAAAATTGCTTATAAGAAGTACATAATGATTTCCATTTTACAATGTGCTCAGCGTAATAGTATCAATGAGAGCATGATGCTATCAACGGAAGTTGTTGCATTTTATAAGTTGTCTCAATGAGATACAAAAACCAGAACTAAAAAAGATAATAAGTACAAGTAACAAAGGAAAATTAAATTAAATTCCAACACGTTTTAAATTTCTTTAGAGGGGGGAGTATTTAGTACAAATCATAACTTTGTTTGGATGCTAACACGTTAACCTCCTCGCGGGATGATGTGCAAGCATTGGATAAATAAGATTTACGGTACGTGATTAGATTGAGGAAATGTGAACCCTTATATATGTTGTGCAAATCTGTAAAATTTACAAAATATCCACCCATGTGGTCCTCAGAAAAAACCCTAAATCTAGGAGTGTCAATCATATCTGGATTATCCATTTTATCCGGTATCCATATTCGGACTATTTGATTCGTATTCGATATATTAAGACTTAAATAGTATCAATCATATCTTTATTATCCGTTTTAGCTATCATCTGTATCTGGACTATTCGATCCGTTGACACCCTACCTAAATCTAGTCTAACCAAGCCTCATCAGATGTCTGATGTTTCATATGAGGAGTGCTATGTTAGCACCAAAAGATGGGTTAGCATTATAGATAGGATAAAAATACAAAAAGAACTCGATTTGAAGTAAAAAAAACATAGAATGTAAGGTTGTACTACGTCTAATTTCAAAAGGTGCAACGATTTATAATTCATAAAAAAGAATTGCTTGTGATTACAAAAATGCAATAACAAAAACATTCAGATATATTGAAATGCTTGTACAACAGAAAAGAAGCAATGTCCCTCCATTTTAAATGTATCAAAATAACACGAAGCATCATCATATAAGAAAAACAAAATGTAAATCACAACCCATCATTTATACCTCACTTTCAGATTCAGCTGAAACAAGAGCCATTTCAGCATAGGAATAGCGCTCATAACGTTCAAGAATTTTGTCCATCCTGCAAGTAAAATTCACATCATGTCAGTGCTCAGAATGATTAACCAATTAAACAGTTTACATATCAAACTCCGGCCCATTTAGGGCTAGATTTTACAAAATACAATGTATTAATTTGTCATACAAATGCTGCTATGCGTGCTAGCTATATCCCAAGTAATAAAACTGAAAATTTTCACAGAAGCTACTTTATATATGGAATGAATTGAATTTCAGATCTGAAGTTACTATTTGGAATGAGAAGATCCCTTTTACTGTTTAAACTGTAAGTATCAATCTGGATTACTTTGGAAGCAGCATGCCTCATTCATAACAGTGCAGACGACAAGCATACGTTATGAAGACTACCCAGTGATATCCCGGTGCATGATCTATCTTCGAGAAAGCGGTGATGTTGTATGGAACCATGATCAAAGAAATGTTGGAACTAGTCTTGTTATAGACAGCAGTCATAATCGTGTCATCAAGTACTTGTGTATTCGAATACCATCGTAGCCATGTGTCTAAGTACTCGTGTGTTCGAGCATTGTCGTAGTCGTGTGTTCGAGTACTGTCGTAGTCAGTGCGTCCGAGTACTGTAGCAGCCGAAGCGTCCGAGTACTGTAGCAGTCGGAGCGTCCAAGCACTGCAGCAATAGGAACGTCCGAGCACTGTAGCAGTCGCAGCATCCGAGCACTGTAGCAGTCACATCGTCCGAGCACTGTAGCAGTCACATCGTCCGAGCACTGTAGCAGTCACATCGTCCGAGCATTGTAGCAGTCAGAGTGTCCATTGTAGTAGTCGTAGTCTGAGTCAATGAGTTGGCCAAGTCGTGTGTATCGTGGAGAAATTCCAACTCAGTGGCATGAGATTATGTCTTAGTTGTTAGCTAGTGGAGTTAGTGGGTGTGTGGAGTACAGGTCGTGTAACTATAAATGCGTGAGGCTTATTTAAGCCGTGTACTTCCTGTTAAATAAATTTGAGACAAGTGAATAATAGAGGAAGGAAGAAAAGGTGTGCGTTGCCACAAAAGAAGTCTATCCTATATTTATTCATTCTCCCTATTCGTGTGTGTTTGATCCTTGGGATGTGCCAACATTTGGTATCAAAGTAGGTTTCCGTGAATCGGAGAGGATGCTAAGGGAAGGAAGGAGTGTGTCTCCATCCAATGTGCGAGGCCTGCTGTGAGATAATCCGTCCTCCTTATAGGTGGTGAAGAGGGAGAGCATGGTGACGTTGTCGTACCGCAGCTCACCCGCACGAATTACATAATTTGGACGATGAAGATGTGTGTCGCTCGTCAGGCGCAGAATGTGTGGAAAGCAGTGAAGCCTGATGTCGTGGAGTACCAGAAAGATAGGATGGCATTATACGCCATCTACCAGGCCATGCCGAAGCAAGTCGTGCATTCCCTTGCCGGGAAAGACAAGGCAAAGTCAGCATGGGAGGCAATTAAGACGGTGCACATAGGGCACGAGCGCGCGTGCAATGGCAAGCTACAGACCCTCAAGGACTTCGAGAGGCTAAAAATGGAGGAAGAGACCATTGAAGATTTCATCGGTCATGTGACGTTTGTCGTCACCGGCATCCGTGCGTTGGACGACACTACGGTGGATGAAATTGCTGTGTTCGCAGGTTTCTTCGTGTTGCTCCAGCGCGCTACATACAGCTCGTCACCTCCATCAAGTAGTGCGTGGACTTGAAGACTCTCACCGTCGAAGACCTCGTCGGGTGGTACAAAACCTACGATGAATGCGTCCGAATTAGTTTCGACGATTCTAAACAGAGTGAGCATATGTTGCTCATGTGCATGCAATGGAAGACCCTCAACAAAGAGAAGAAGAATGGAGAAGGGTCAGGCAGCGGCGCAAGGAAAAACCATGACCGTGGTGATGGCCGCGTCAAAGCTAGTGGCGGTCATAGTGATGACCATGACAACGATGAGAACAATAGTGACTCTGACACCAGTAGCGCAAGTTCAACAGGAAGAAGGTAAAATGCTACAACTGTGGCATACGTGGGCATTTTGCCAGTGAATGCTGCAAACCGAGGAAGGAAGAGGCGTATCTCGCTGTGGCGGATGAAAAATCGACGCTACTCTAAAGTTCAGCGAGGAGATACTCAAAATAATGACAACAAGATTAGGGGTTTGATTGTTGGAGCTTATCTTATTATTGATAGCAGTTGTAGTCATGTGTTTGAGTACTTGTGTATTCGAGTACTGTCGTAGTCGTGTGTCTGAGTACTCATGTGTTTGAGTACTGTCGTAGTCATGTGTTCAAGTACTGTCGTAGTCATGTGTTCGAGTACTCGTGCGTTTGAGTATTGAAGTAGTCAGTGTGTCTGAGCACTATAGCAGTCGAGGGAGCATCCGGGTACTGTAGCAGTCAGTGTGTCCGAGCATTGTAGCAGACGAGGTGTCCTAGTACTGTAGCAGTCGGAGTGTCCAAGTAGCAATCGGAGCGTCTATTGTAGTAGTTGTAGTCTAAGTTAATGAGTTGGCCGAGTCGTATGGATCGTGGAGAAATTCCAGGTCAGTGGCATGAGATTAGGTCCTAGTTGTTAGCTAGTGGAGTTAGTGGGTTCGTAGAGTACAGGTCGTGTGACCGTGTGTGCGTGAGGCTTATTTAAATTGTGTACTTCCTGTTAAACAAATTTGAGGCGAGTGAATAATAGAGGAGAGAAGAAAAGACATGTGTCGCCATAAAAAAGTCTCTCCTGTATTTATTTGTTTCTTTCTGTTCATGTGTGTTTGATCCTTGGGCTATGCCAAATAGAAATACATAACACATGTGATATCAATACATAATAATTCAGCCAATTCAGAATATGAAGTGACATGCATGAGGTCTAGAAAAAAAAATTGATCAAGGAAACAGTTGAATTGTTGAATGGAAGACTATAATTAACGTGGTTGTGCTCCGAAGTTGAACAACATGTTCGGGTAACTAACGTGGTTTAGGGTTAAGCTTTTTTGCTGATTCTTTTTTTTCGTACTTGTTTGTGTTATCCGTGATGAGCTAATATATTTTTTCTATTTTATTTTTTTTAAATTTAATTACACCAAATAAGTCACTTTCAGCTACAGTGTAATTTCGATCAGCTATAGTGTAATTTCAGCTATAAGCCACTATTTTTAGCCCAACCGAGCAGGGCGAACCATAAAGATGTTGCAGATAACAATAATATGCGTAACATGTGTTTCCAAAAAAATATTATATATGCATATATACAATACATGTCCATGAACCTAGCTATATGTATTTCGTACTACAGTATAGATAGTGAAGCTCCTAAAGCTTGAAGCACTTCCAGTATTTTTCTTTTTCCATTCAGAGGCTCATCTCAGAGAGGAAAGAAAGAGATAAGAGAGCAGTGAGCATGTATTGGGAATTAACTTGAGCAAAAGTTTTTTTTTTTTGAGAATTCAGAGAGCAAAAGATTCATCACTAGCTAGCTATGTACACCTTGATTTATCTCTACTAATTAATGGAACACCGATGCATCTATGAACACTGGCAGATACCATATCCAACTTGTTAGTTTGGAGCAAATATAACCGGGTGACCATCTAGAACAGTGGAGGAGAAGAAACATGAACAGTAGCCAAGATTATCGAGGAGGGAGATCGAAGCATCAAAGGGAAGAAGAGGGAAGGAGAAGAAACAGAAGAGAGAGCCAGATCCGTCTCCATACGAGGATGTGGTGAGGTTCTCTCTCTAGTTTGAGCAAGACCATGCATAAGTGATAGTACTGTTCAGCAAGGCAAAAGAAGAGAGGAGAATTAATTAATCAAGACACACTAGCTAGATTACATGCATAATCTATGATAGGATGATCGAGTGCATGTCACTGGTGGTGGACTCCTTGGAACATGTGATTTATTATTATTGTTGTTGTTGTTGTTTTGAGAAGTGGAACACGCATGCATGTGATTTGGGTAGAGGAAATTTAGGAAAAGAGCGAATAAAATACATCTTGCAGTACAATTCATGAAGGCGAAGGAAGAAATCAAGAGCTGATCTATATAATTATTAGACCATGTAATCTAATCTAAACACACGCTGTTAGCGTATATATATATATATATAGTATTGTATGAGCACTAAGTAGCTTAGCTCAAGGCGAATTAAAGGAAGACGGCCATCGATCCCAAAAAGGGAATGCGTACGAAAAAAAATGAAAGAGAGGAGATGAGAGGAGGAGGAGATGATTTCCCAAAATATGGAAGCAGCAGAGCAGAGCATAAAATCATCAGCGAACATGTATGTATAAACTGAGACGAGCTTGGTAGCATCCACATCGAGACGAGGAGCCAAAAATAGCAAAACCGAGCAGAAGCTTTCGGCGACACGGGCAGGCATCAACGCCAGAAACGGCGAGGCAGAAGCAGCAGCAGCAGCAGAATTAGGCATAGCATGGCGGCAGGTGCTACATGTCGATGGAAACGGGCGGGGAAACGTACCGGGAGTGCGTCGCGTACTCGTAGAGCTTGCCCTTGGGTGAGAAGACGATGACGGCGACCTCGGCGTCGCAGAGGACGGAGATCTCGTGCGCCTTCTTGAGCAGGCCGTTGCGGCGCTTGCAGAAGGTCACCTGCCGGTTGATCTTGTTCTCTATCCGCTTCAGCTGCACCTTGCCGCGACCCATCTTCGATTTCGGTGTGGAGAACGGGCGCGGCGGAATGGATGGATCGATCGGATGAGGAGGAGGCGAGAGGTCGCCGGTGAGATGGGCGGAGGCTGGCTGGCTAGCTAGCTTTAAAGAGAAGAGGAGAGGGATCGATGGGTGTTGGGGGAAGCAATGCAATGCAATGCAATCGCCGGATGTTGTCGAGCCGTGATTGGACGACGGCCATCAGGACCCACCGCTCAGTCTCCTACAGGACAAATAAGCCCTCTCTCCCCCAATATATAATGTATATATTTCTTTTCGTTCCTAGTTGTGTTGTTACCTGATAAACAAAACAAAAAAGGAAGATTTGATGATTTATCCATATCTTTCGTAACAACTTACCATTTCAATAAAAGATATAGTAAATTATCAATTCATCCAATAAAAAATTGCAGATTAATTGCTGGGCTGCGTGAGAGAGAAAGGTAGGGGATCCCTCTCCTCGTACGGTCGAACTCGGCACAACCCCCAACCGAGCCACCTTTCCTCCTCCCGTTTCTCTCCTTTCTTCCTCACCTCTCCCGTTAACCATCCATTACCCTTAATTTAACGGACCAGATTAGTTAGAATTTAGTTATAGTTCTTAGTCAAACGTAGCTGTATAAGGCGGAATATTTAATCCTATGCCACTCTTATGAGTCGAGTGGCAAAGGATTTGCCACCCTGGCCCACTGTCAGTGACTCAGGTGATTCCACATGTAAGTGACAGCGAGAATTGGCTATTCTTAAGGGTGGCAAAAAATTGAATCTCCCGTATAAGGCAGTAGGATTCACTTAGCGCGTGCGCGTTGGAATCACACCTTGCATCGTTGAACACGCCCATGCAGGCAAAGTGCAGTTGAGAGCATCTTCAATAGTTATAGCTAGCAACTAACTATAAAACTTCCACATCATTTATATAATACACACTAAAGTTAGCATTCTAAAGAACTATCTATAAGGATATCTATTTGATGCTTACATGCACACACAGAATTTATAGATGCTGCCTCGTTTGGCGTTATAGACTAGTGCTTAAGGAAGAACTGGCTCGGTCTTTTTGCATACTCTCTTTCCTCCACATAGGATATATGCTGATGTGTATATACGCCCATGCAGGCAAAGTGCAGTTGAGGGGGCCGAGAGTGTGGAGCACTCCATCCCTTTTTTTTGTTCCATTTTAAAAAAAAGGACAAGAAGGTGACGTCATAAGGCACAAGCAAGCAAGCTGGTTCGGTTCATAATAAGGTGAGGGTAGGAGGGGCTGGTGCAATTAAGGTATGATCAAGACAAGAATATACGAGTTGTGTTCTTTTCGGTTGTTGATGACTTGTATATGTGGCTGGAGTTTTTTGATTCCATTACCAACGTTTGTGCGAATAAACCGAATATCGATAGTCTGCTTTGAAAAGAATGTCTTAATAAGCCGTTTTGAAAAAAAACGACAAAGAAGTTGTCCTATTCGTTGATTCAGGAAAAAATTATAATCTATAAGACAAAAAAAGTGGGCTAGTATATAGTCAAAGTTTGGTACCAAGTACCAAAGACAGTAAAATTAGAATAACCCAATCATGCATTTTAATTTGGAGAGAAGGAAAACAACAAAGGATGCATGGGTCGAAGAACACATGACATGTTGGAGTGAAGCAAAACAGAAGGAAAAAGGATCTGAAATTCGGAGGGAGGGGCTATATGTAACTGCAGGGGCAAATAAGATGAGAGGCAAAAAGATATATGCAGGATGGATAGCTAGAGTGGGCCTGCAACCGGTACTGTACATAGGGGTGAAAACGGATTAGATAGTTTCCGACTGATCCGAATAAAAACAGATACGGATTGTGTCGGATCGGATTTTCTTCGGATAATTCTCGGATCGGATACGAATACGAATTTTTTTTGTCGGATACGGATACGAATACATTATGCCTGATATCCGGCGAATACGAATACGAATACGGATTATCCGGATAATACGAAAACGGATATCTGGGATTTCAGCCCAATATTGCCCAGCCCAAACCAGCCTCTCTCATCTCCCCTGCCACCAGCCCACTAGCCCAACCAAGCCATAAGCCTCCATTACCATTAGACATTAGTTTCCTTAGTCATATTAAATTATAAACTCCACTAGCAAATATTTATGTTTATTAAAAAATAAATTTAATATTGTCGGTGGATTAAAATTTGTATTATTTAAAATTGATGTACTCCCGTTTAAATCATTTTGATGCAAATTTAAATACTTAATTAATTTATTAGTCACATGTAAACGGTAGAAATCCATTAAGAATTATTTAGGACTTTAGAAAAAATTAACTGTCACTTGAAGATTTAAAATATGTACAACGGTATGACTATTGTAGATAAAAATACTTATGCTTGTTTAGATTTCATAAATATTTTGACAAGATGTACTATTTATGTGTTTTTATTGATTTTGGATGTATAGTTTAAGGGGTTTTCATGTTCCGATAAATATTCGTGACTGTATTTGTTTCGATTCGTATTCGATCCGTATCTGCATTCGATATTATTTGTATTTGTATTCGTATCCGAGGTATCCGTATTCGTATTCACACCCGAAAAAAAATATGAAAACAAATATAGTAGAGATATTATCCGTCCGTATTCGATCCGTTTGCATCTCTAACTGTACATGCAGTATGGATGGAAAGCGAAGCGACGACGTTCACCCGAAAAAAATATTCGCTGGTCGCTTTCCTTTTCCTGCGTGCTGCCGCTGATTGGCTCATGTGTTGTAGTATATTTTGGTGCGTGCAACGCCGGTGGTAGTCGTAGCGCTAGACCAGTAGTTGTAGGGTCTGTTCGGCATGCTATAAGTCGTCTGACTTTTCGCAGTCGTTATAATACTTAACCTTTAAACGAAATATTTTTTCAAGACGGAATCTACAAGTTAAACGTAGTATACGTTAAAAGCTTAACATATGTACCAGCTAAAATCGCTAGTGAGTATCGATCTTTCCGTAATCTGTACCGTAAATAGTCAAAATTCAGAGATTTCAGCCAAAAGCTATAAACCGTACGTAGTAAAAAAGAATAGACCCATGGTAACAGGGCCAAGGAAGCCAACTACTGATCTATCCCCTATACTAGTGATCGATTGTTAGCGGGGCCGTTGGCCATAGAGCTTGAGCGCCAGGATCGCCGGTGCGGACGTCACGATCGATGATGGAGCCGACGGACATGCCGGTTCAAGCAAGCGTCGACGGATGTGCCAGTGACCGCCGGCGTTGTGCTTTCCGGTTGCGGATGCGCCGTCTACTGGAGTGCGATGTAACGCTGTCGAACGGGCGCAGCCGTAAACCAATTATTAATTCCTTTCTTAATTTCTTAACAACCTTCCAAAATATCACAGAATCGACACGGTCGACAGAGACGGGACTACCGGAGTGCATGATGATATGATAGATTGGTCGCTAGCGGTTAGCCAGCTCCTTGGTTTACTGTATCTCTTTCTTGATTAGACTGGACTACTGCGTGATATTGATCTGATAGATTAGTCGATAGCGGTTAGCTAGCTCTGTGGTTTACTGCATCTCTTTCATGATTAGTACTACACTAATATAGCGTGCATATATCGTGAGATGATGTCGGAGTTCATGCTAATGATTATTTGACTTTACGTATATTTTATTGTCAAAATTTAAGTTTGATTTCGTATCATTTACTCTCTGATTTTTACTATTAACAGATAGTGGTGTGATCGACTTGCAGAGACGGTATGACCACTGTGCTGGAGCGGTCTAACCGGCCGTAGGTGGCGGTCTAATATTCTTAAAAAAACTTGATTTTAAATACTGTATTCTTTTCTGCAACATTAGAAGCCTTAATTTGTTCGTTTATGTTTGGTGGATCTAAGTACTCTGCAAATTTACTTAGTAATAATTAACCATTTTATTCTAAATGCTTCATTTTTTTAGAAAAGAATTCATGTGTATTGTGCCCGGGGAGTTATTTTATTGGAAATATTAAAAACCAACTCTACCCTGTTTCAGTTCAGTTTGCACGACTCTTCAGGCATGGCTATTCAATTATGATAGTGAGTGAGTGATTGCTCAACTTAGGAAGGATTTGTTCGAACATCTTATTAACCAGGCAAGCGCCCTAGTAGTTAGTGTTGAAGTATAAGTGAATTACCTATCTTTCCTCACCAGCTTAAGTTTTTGGGTGAACTGGTTGGTGCATGCAACTTAATATGGTATCAGAGCCAAGAGGTCCCGAGTTCAAGACCTGGCTGATGCAATTTAAAAATAATAATTGCAGTCCACTTCTATTCCACGTATTAGGCCTAAGGGGGCCTACACGTGAGGGGGAGTGTTGAAGTATAAGTGAATTGCCTATCTTTCCTCATCAGCTTAAGCTTTTGGGTGAACTGGTTAGTGCATGCAACTCAATAGTTAGTTCTATCCAAAAAGATGTTTTATAGTCTTGCATACAACTACGTTCTTACTCTCAACTCTTCACAATTATCTTGTGCCACCACACGAAATAGAATTTTTTTTATGTGACGTGAACAGGAGAGCTCTTAAGCAGGCTTTCTGAAGATACACAAATTATAAAGAATGTTGCTAGAACCAACCTTTCAGCAGCACTGTGTACAGATGTTAAGCTTTTAACGTGTACTACGTTTAACTTGTAGACTCCGTCTTGAGAAAATACTCCGTTTAAAAGTTAGGTACTGTAGCGGCTGCCAAAAGCCACCTGGCTTATTGCTTGCCGAACACCCCCTTCACATCCGACACAAGCTGTTGCTACTGTAGCTACATCAAATGTTTGGTTTGCTAATGATCATATGAGGATGTGGTTGAAACCTTTCTTTAGGTAATCTCACATTAAAAAAAATCAAATATATGTTTTGAGTTTTGACTTCAAACATAGGGCAGAATCTTTGATCATTTGTATTTTGCCTTGACAAGTCTATCTATTGCCATTCAGAAATCTTTTGGTGCCATTTGCACAGTAAGATCCTTTGCTCAGGAGCCTCAACTTCTGGACCATGTTTCCTCAATGACAAACTCTGGGGATAAATGTCCAAGTCCAGTAAAGTTAGTTTCATTCACTGTCAGCATACAATACCTTTTTATTATCGGTATTTCCTTCTATTTTAATAAAGATATGGGGAAGTTGAGCTCGGCAATGTCTGGTTTGCATATCCTTCTCATCCTGCTCATATGATCTTCAAACTGCATTACTTTGCTATTGACATGGCTATTATTTCTTCTTGTGTACATGCAAAGAGAAAGCTGTGTGTAAAAATTGCATTGATTGCTCTTTCGTATGAATTTACATTGTATTTAGGATTGCTAGGTAGATTTCGTGTTTCCGTTGCAACCACCACTTTGCAGGTTTCGTTGTACCCACCGCTTTGCTGATCACCACCAGCACCATCACACGACTCCGCGCACGACCATGGTCGCCCACTCCAGCGGGTCGTGGTCGCCGCCCTCCACGCCCAACTACTCCAGCGGCTGCGGCATCGCCTGGAGCTCGAACCGCCGGGGCCGTCGGGCAGGGACCCGGAAGCCACCGCCCAGAGAGGCCTCAGCACCTGGCGTCCCTGCCGCGCCGTCGAGACGCGGTCGAGGAAGGACGCCCAGCACGTGCTGTCCTCGTCGGCCTCGAAGCTGTCCATCCACCGTCCTCAGCCTCGCCGTCGCCATTCTGCTCTTGCGCCATTGAGGAATCAGAAAAGTTGTTCGCGCCGCCGTCGCAGTTGAGCTTCTTTTCTTCAACCGTCTCCATCACGTATTCGGGCCATGTGGCGCCGGCGCCTTGATCTCTTGCAGGCGGCAGAGCAGGAACAGGAGCAGAGCAAGGAGCCTCGTCGGACGTGGAGATGATGCTGAGGCAGTCGTTCCGATGGCCAGACCGCAGGCGCATCTCCTAGTGCTTCTCGGAGCAGTACGTCGCCGTCCCGCATCGGGTGCACGCTCGCTCGGCTTTCCACGTGCCGCACAGCGGCGCGGCGGCGACGCCTGTTGCATAATCTAGCTCGGTTCTGGTTTTTATCCTTTCTGTTTTCGGAAGAGTCCAGGTTGTTCTCGCTTTCAGTTTTTGAATCGTTCACAGCGCGTGCAGAAATCCAGTTCGCATGCATGTCGAACACGGTTTTGTATCCCCGTTTTGTACTCGTACATGTACCTATTTAAAGAGCAATAGAGTCATGGAAAAGCAGCACCAAAATCTCTTTGAAGTTCATCGAGTTTCATAGCGTGCGTGTGCTAAGTTTTCATCATTGCTGGCAAGGGAAGCCGGAGGTGAAAACGACAACGCCGGTGCACGTCGTGTCGGGCTCCTCGCCCGAGTAGAGCGCGTTCGTCCGAGGAAGCTGGCACCGGAACACATTCACGATCCGGTGACGACGCCTACCGGACGCCCACTGCTCGCGCTGGTCCAGGAGTAGGCAGGACATGGAAGGGCACATGAACACGAGCAGAGCGCGGTGGCACGCCGTCTCCTCCTGCCCCGGGAGCGGCACGTTGACCTGGAGCGCGAAGCTCAGGGGATCGTCGCAGAACCCGAAGCGGCAGGAATCACCGGATGGGAGGTTCACAGGGTCCAGCCACGCCGGGGCGCCGGCGGCCTTGTTGGGGAAGCGGTAGCGGAGCAGCTCCTCCGGCCCCTCCGGTTCCTCCAAGAACGCGAGGTACACTGGAGCCTCGGCCTCCTCCTCCCCCTGCCCCCCGTCGTCGGTGTCAGACCTGCCAGTGATGCGCAGGTTCGGGATCTCCTCGGCGTTGGACTCCATCACCGTCGCAGCTGCTCGTAATCAACTCCGGTTGTGAACACGTGGGAAGACATTGGGAAAGGTCAACGCTATAAGAGGAGGAGCCCAATAGCCCAATTCGTTCGGCCCAACCAAACCCCACTTGTCGCGGCGGATGCAGCGCACGGACCCAATCCGACCAAGACCAAGCAGCGCCGCCGCCGCCGCCTCCATCACGTCGCGCGCTTCCTGACTCCATTGATTTCCATATAGGTGAGGGGGAGGCGCAGACGGTTGCGCCAGCCCTGATGCGTTCGGTCTAGCCTTCTTCCCCAGTCAAAACCGGATCGAACGATGGGGAAGAGCGCCGCCTCCAGGCGGCGGGGGGGCGCCACCACCACCACGGCGGCGCCGGAGTCGGAGATGGACCAGCGGGAGGCTTCCGCCGCCGCTGCTTCAGGTACGCACGTACACCTCGCAGTAGGTCGCAACAGTTGGGGGTGGGCATGCGCGTGTCCTGGGGTTAGGGTTTATCCATGCGGGAGTCTAATGCTTTAATTCGTGCCTCTGATTTTATGGTTCGATGAGCCTTTGCTTCTCGAGCACCTTGCCAACTGCTATTGCATTTGCACACGCAATGCCGATTTCGTTATCGTGTCGAATTGCGTCGAGAAAGCATGCTTATCGGAATTGGCTTCACCGCTTCTGCAGTGGGGGGGACACCGGAGAGGAAGAAGCCTAAGCTCAAGAAACGGAAGAAGAATAAGGATCAGCAATCCCCTTCTGCTGTATCTGATGCCGGTGCTGCCGCGGTGGATGCATATGTGGCAGATAAATCTGGAAATGGCTGCACAAATTGGGAAGGTGCACCAGGAGATGCTGATGTCAGCATGAGTACCAGAAATGTGGGGAGAAACAGTGCTGAGGATTCAGTGGAGAGAAAGAAGAGGAATAAGGATAACTCTCAGAACTGCGGTTCTTTGCAGGAGAGCTCTGTAGCAAGAAAGAAAATGAGGAGAAGATTAAGGCGGAGGAGAAGGAATAATAACACCAATAGAACAAGCGGTGTGCAGAGCTCTTCTTTGCAACCTGGTGCTGGTGAGGCTGGCCTGGTGGTGACAGCTGATGAGAATAATACTCCAGACTCTGAACGCAAGAAATCGAAGAAGAAGAGAAAGCGGAATCTAGTGAGTGTTACTGAGGCACCCTCGGTGGAAAGGAAGGATGTGGGTGGGACTGGTTCCATTGGGAAGATGGATGGTGAAGTCCAACCTGGCTTATCTGAGGAGGAAGCCAACAAGCTTACAAAAATCATGGGGTCTTCCATATGTGAATCTGAGGAATTTACTGCAAATAATGTGTCGTTGAAATTGGTTCAAGGTATCAAACTCAATGCAAAGGCCAAGGCTGACTGCCTACGCTCAAGGAGTGATAAGCCAGGTGTTATGTTCAAGACCTCCACTTCAGGAGGAAATCCCAAAGCGCGGCCTGCTGAGCGCACTGGGAAAGCAAGCCTACCTCCTCCATCTATTAGGGGTGTCGTTGAGGTTGCTACTTCAGCTGTACCATCTAAACAACAGAACTGCCAGTTATATTCATCCGATGGAGGTCCAAACTTCTCCTTTCAGAATAGAGACAGCGTTCCTGAGGACGGGTTGGCTGGTTGCCATGATGTGCATATGCAGGGATCTAGCAATGTATGTAGAAGCATATCTTTGAGTTGTACCAATACCAAGTGCAATGGGCTGCATGAGAAAGAAGTAGCTTGCTCATCAACAGATCATGAAATTACCTTCACAGGCCCTTCGACTTTACGTCAGGCACATAAAGAGAAGGTTTGGCACATCTACTCACCAAGAGGATCACTGATAAGGTTTCAAAGGAAAAAACTTCTTATTCTGGATCTTAATGGTTTGCTTGCGGATATCAATCAGGACCACCACAAAGCTCACATGTCAGATGCGAAGGTCCGAGGCAAATTAGGTAAAATTTTTCATTTAATATTCTTTTTTATACTGTTGTTGTTGTAAAAACTAGGATTGAAATATCTAACTCAAGATGCCAATTTACAATGATTTACTACTGCTGTACCAGTCTTCAAACGACCCTACTATGACGATTTTCTGAGATTTTGCTTCCAGAACTTTGAGCTCGGGATATGGTCGTCAAGAATGAAGTACTAATTCTTTTCTCCTACATTTCTTTTACTTGCCATGATTTCACTGCATGGTGCTAACTGCAAAATTCCAAATCTCCAGAGCAAATGTGGATTCGGTTGTCAATATCCTTATGAAAGATCTGAAACAGTACCTGTTATTCTGTTGGGTAAGTAACGGACAAGTATGTATACATGTTGCGGCTAGTCTCAGGCCTATTTGTTTCATTCATGTTTTCCACTTAGATATTAAAGAAAGCCAGGTGCTGTGCGTTTGTAGTCCAGGATATGTTTTGAAAGATGTCATTTACATTGCTATATTATTGTTCGAGCACTCTTATTGTTTTCTTTCTCTTTCTGTTGTTTTGATTGCATGTTACTCAAGTTTTAATGCATTCACTGTTTTAATTTGGCCAGGACTTATCTAAATGCACTGTTACTGGGCGTAAAACTCTTGAAAACAAGCAGAAACCATTAGTATTGAAGGAACTAAAGAAACTGTGGAATAAAGAGGAACCTGGTCTTCCATGGGAGCAGGGGGAATTTTCACCTTCGAATACATTACTTGTGGATGATTCTCCTTACAAGGCTGTGCGCAATCCGGTACTGTGTATCCCTTATTCATATATGTGCTATATCTGTCAATGCTAAGTTCCATTTGTTTTGTATCTGTTAATTAACACATTTGTTTTGATATCGGTATTGTGCAGCCACACACTGCCATTTTTCCACACCCCTACAGCTATTGTAACAAGGATGATTCGTTGGGTAAGCTTCACCATTTTAAGATGCTATTTACTATTTTGGATGGTGGATTGAAATGGCTAATGTTGATTATAATGTTCCATAAACAGGACCGGGTGGAGATCTTCGTGTGTATCTGGAGAACCTTGCTACTGCAGATGATGTTCAATGTTATGTTCGGGAGCACCCATTTGGTCAACCTTCTATTACAGAGAGTGATCCACATTGGAATTTCTATGCGCAAATACTTGATAATCTGGAGAAGTCCTTAGCTTGATGGTCCTGAGCTTTCATAGGTCCTGTCTGCTAAAGCTTTGGGTGGGGTTGTGTTGCATGATAGGAAGTTTTGACCCTCGAGTTTTGTTTCTTAACTTGGCATGACTACTTGCAGACTAGTTTAGTACTAGTTGGATAGAGCCTTAGACAAGGGGGCAATTTTCGATTCCGACAATTTTGATAGCGCTCTGTTGTTTTGGTCCCAGCTTATCGTGAACTAGAGAAGCTAGGTAGTGTTCAGAAATAAGTACCTAATAGGCTAATACTTGTTCACCTGTACTTTTGTTACACATGCGCGATGAATCATTCATTTCCCTGTATCAACGATAACAGGGCTGTTGTAATTGTTAGTTTCCATTGAAACAATTTTGTGAACTATGTTGTAAGAATGTTGCAAATATTGGAGGCTGTAAACTCTCCTTGTCACTCAGTGCTTGTGATCTTTTCACATTCATTGAACTCTGGTAACTCCATTCCTTGCCACTTGTCAGTGACAGAACAGATAGTATCATTGCAAATGCGATAGATTGTTCAATGTTGTATGCTTATGTTAGAACTTGTAATCTCTTTCTTTTTCATCACCATTTTTTAGAAGAATTTTCCTTATCATTTTGTTATGAACCGTCCAATTCTGGAAGGCCTTTCAGCGATAACTAAGAGCGGCCTATTGTGCAAGACACTTCCAAAGGCTGTCATTGTCTGAACTTATTGGTCATGATGATGGTAATTTGTATGAGCATGATTAATTGTGCCTGGAGGTCTGCATACCCGCCCAAAACCTGATCTCGGTGCTTGAGACATGTGAGCATATATTTCAATTATTGCCAAGATGCTGTATGGACCAGCAGGCCAACTCATCGCACCGAGATGAACATGTCTCTGTTCATGCTTCCTAAATCACTCTCTACACTGTTTGATAGTGCATGTTGAACTCCTCAGATACGCCACACATGCATGCAGCTCTTGGACGGAGCAGGAAGCAATTGTTAGAGATCCAATGGTAAGTAGTCTACATGTTACATTTAGTTTGCTTGTCCTGGTACTGATGAATGCAGCAGCAAGTGCCTGAAGAGAGTCTGTTTTGATGTTAAGGTGCAGGTTGCAGAGTCACGAGTTGCTTGCTCAAGTGCAGTGTGGTCACAGGTCTCGAGGGCAGCACAGCACATCCTGGAGATCCCACCTGATCTAGCTGAAATCTTCAATTGCCAGACTATTCTGATAATAGCCAACGGGTTGTCAGTTGTTACTGAGTGAGTGATTGCAAATAAAGTAAGTAGCCCGGCTTTAGTTCCTTCTATTTATGATGTTGACAGGTTATGCTTAGTGCATATTTGGATCTGCTTAATGAAACTTCTTTTTTAAGCAAATATTTAGGTTTTCAAGAATCACACGTCTGCTTGGGAGATATGTCAAAAAGAACATGTATGGAACTTCTTTTTCCTTACTCTAAAAGCTTCATCTTAGGTTAAACACCCAACGTAGCTCCAAGTTATACCAATAAGCTGGCCGATGGTTCAGTAAGTTGTGGAAGGTATGGAATATTTCTTGTTTCTCCTTAGAAGATCCTTTATGCGAGCCAATATGCTTAAGTTTTGATTCATTTTGCTAGGGTAACTCAGGTCTCCACGAAATCTCCACTTTAACCAACACACTCCCTAAAAAACAGATATTTGTGGAAGGTGTATATTGCTGCTGTCTATAGGAGCTTATCCCAAATGCCATTTTCAGTGGTCAAACTGTAGAAGCATGTGTGACTTGTTTACAATTATACTTCACTATCCACATCATACCATAGAAATGCAATGTTCATAAATGAGAACGAGACAAAATGCAAATGCGCATGCATCCTCGCTGACACATGCTAGGGAGTTTTGTGATCTTAACAAGATTTTGCTGAACTCGAGTAGTCCACCAATAGTTTATATCTCCTGTATACATCTTGCCATACTAGTATGCTAGGATCCTCAGGCTGATGCCCGAAACTGGAGCTGCTTTGAAATGCATTAATCAAACATCAGTTAATTGCTGTGCATGCATGGTTATGAACTATGAGCATATGGCAACATCAAGCATGGATTACCATCGTGAAAGATGTGATGCAACTTTTTCTGGACAGGTAACAACAAGCATATCACTTTCAGAGATAAGAGCACAAATCCCCTGTAGATTTGTAGTGGCCTGTGTTCTCCTTGCACAGGAGGTTAATTGTACACGTATCTCATGCAGCATGTGAAAGCTTGTCTTTTCTTTTCCCTTTTGCGATGCACACTTTGCTTCTCTGTTCCCTTGGGGTTGCATAGCACTACTATTACACAGCAACTTTCCTTCTTCTCCGTTAAAATGATGATTTGTTTAGTACTTAGCACAGTGTATTATTTTGATAGTTGCATCTTATCGATGACCCAGCGGCGAAGCAATGGGGAAGACATGCCGTTACATACGGCCAAATGCATGGGTTGCTACATCGAGAAGTGAAACCATCTAAGTATCAAAAAATATAGAAGTGATTAATTTCAATTATTAAACTGAATGCTATCATCTTGATACCATCAATAACTAAACTAACAATCTCAGGATGTCAAGTGTCCATCTCTTGTTCTAACGGTATCGCCACAATCTCGATGCATCTTAGCTCAATGCTAATTTAGAGATGATCTATCTAGTCAATGTGATGGCTCCCATGTGCGCTAGTGATGCAAGATTGCACCAGCACTCTTGATGCACTACATATTAAACACCTACATGTATGATATACCTGGACCATGCTGTTTCTCGACTGGACTCACACCTCAAAAATTTCTTGCTTGCTTGTTCGTTAGTTTGTTCATGGAATCAAGCTGAGGAAACCTGACCTACCATGCACAATACTGATCTGCTCTTCATAGGGCTCACATGGGTGTTGGTGCATGTGGGTGGGGAAGCTTCTGATGCAGAGAAAGAAAGAAAAACTATGCAGCATCATGTGCCAGCCTAGCTGGTGCAGATAGGTCTTTTGTTTCTTTGAACATGCTTGTAAATGGATTATTGGTGGGGGCAGAGATGTGTGCACCCTCCTCTTGTGTCTTGTCCTTGATAACTTCGCAACTAACTAGATGCTGTTGCCATTGCCACTGCATACCAACTTTTTTCCCATGTGGTGGTCTTGGTGCATCTTCATCTTTTTCTCTCTCATCAGTTCTTGTCCAAACCAATTATTAATCATCATCTTCACTCCTATGATCCTATCTATAGTCATTCTACAAAATTACTCACCCTCTCCGATTAGTGATTACTCACCAAGTCACCATTACCTTACACCTGTTTGATAATAATTGGCAAGCCGTGGTGGGTAAGGAAAAGATCACGGGAAGGTCAACAGAGTGAGAGATCCACATTTTAATAGGACAAGTGAAAGGCAGTGTACATCTGACCTTGCAAATGTTACAGTGAATTGAAGAATATTATTTTACTTGACGCCTGGCTAAGCTTGTACCATCTCTCACAATCACATTTGCCTTACTGTACCAGCTGTTACAGGTATCTAAACAATTGCAGGTTGGTGGACGAGTGTGTGTGGTCAGGACGGTCATGTGTCAGGTGCAAGGAGGGGCTACATAAAGGTGCGTTCTTCTATTCAGTTTAGCATATTACCCACCATCATTTGCAAACATTTTCTTTGTACTATTAGTGAACAATACTGCAGTAATTCTGATTGCGAAACATATTATGATTTTTTATCAATTCGCAGTTAAAGGGGTCCTCTATGGAATTGATGAAGATGGATGAGTTATCTCTTTCAACCCGCAATGCTCATCAATGATTTAGATGATTGGAAGATTATAGTCTTGACTGAAAAATACTAGTACCAATGACCAGTCATTATTATTGCACAGAACAGATCAGTAAAAGTTAGTGTGCCACTTTCAGCTGAGTCGGATACACTGTCAAATATAATCATCACTCATCAGCTATATGTATGTGTCATGTTCCTTTCACCCCTCACCTAACAGCTTAAACATGGTCAATTTAATTCCCATCAAAATCTAAATAAATATTGTAACAGTAAACGGCGCCAAGAATTGCAGTTAGTTACAAGATCCACATACAGGTAGGTATATGACAAAAACGTCTGCTTTCGCTTACACAGTTTACTGTCTACACCCGGATCCTAATACATATATAATTCTTTTTCCTGCAGATACCTTCTTTCACTGATAAATACCAGTGTATGTTCTAACAAATACCACTTGGAATTTCCATGCTTATCAGCTCCTCCTGTTAGGTCAGCTCTCAAGCCTCACACACAAATGTGGACCAAATGCTAATAGTCATCCACAGTTCAAACAGTTGTGCAACTAAAAGGCACACAGTCACATTTCTTGTACCATTACATGGGGGTACTCAGGTCATTTCATTCAGCCCAGATTCCATATAATCCATCCTTTATCGTCTCAGCTTGCTGCCACTTGCTCAATGGTCTGAAATCTGAATAGGAAAAGGAAAAAGAAATGAAAAGGTGATAGATAAAAGGGGGAAAATGCTGTACAGAGAGGAGAATCACTAGATCATATGTAAATGTGATAATGTGACTCCTGTAGGATTTGGATTCCTCTGTACTGCAGATGCAGCTGGCACTGCACAGCATGGCATGCAGCCATGCACCAATGCTTCCACGCCAAGAATTGCTGCTGGTCTTTCTTCACCTCACGGATCCACACCATCAATGCACTGTTTGTTAGTTGCCCCTGCCCTTCCCTCCCTCCCCCTCCCATTCAATACATATAGTTGCCCCTGCCCTTCTCTCTCTCTCTCTCTCTCACACACACACACACACACACACACACACACACACACACACACCATCTCTCATGGTGGGTAGGACCAGGAGGAGTTTGGAACAGCACATGGGGTGCTGAGAAGAGAACAAGGCACCCCTATGCCCACCCACAGCCCCTAAATTAGCACATAAATCTTCTTGGAATACTTGGTCCCAGTAGGCAGTAGCCCATGGCAACCCAGGCACTTCATCATATATTCATATACATTATTGTCATTTGTCAGTATCCTTCAACTCCTCTTTAACTGCATCTAGCAGGAGTAGTAATGTACTCACATTATACAATGCCAGGCCAGGCCATCTCAAGTCTCTCCTTATGATCTCATCCTTCACAAAGTCTTCCTTCCTACCTTGTAGTAGTAACTCCCAGTCAGTTTCATAGAGAAGAAGCAAGAATAGGAGGTCTATTACTTGGTGCTTGTGCAGCAGCTTCTTGCACCCCCCACACTTCTCCTCCATCAGGCCATTTGGTAGCAGGAGCTGCAGAGAGTGAGGGTGGTGATGTTTCTGACGCTCACAGGGTCACAAGATCTCCTCCCTCTGGGCTGGTCCCCTCAAAGAAAAGGGCATGTGCTAGGACAGTGCTGAGATGTTCTTTGTTCTTGAGCTGGTAGCAAGGGCACTGGTTGGTACTTCACCTCCCTGCATTTGGGGAATTCTTCCTGGGGTGCTTGGTGGAAGGAGGAGGAGGAGGAGGTGATGCCGGCTAAGTACCTACAGGCGTTGGGGGAGGAGAGGCGGCCTGAGCTGCACCGGCAATTGGGGTGCGCCACCGGGATCCTTCAGGCGTTCGACCGCGCGTACCCCCTCGCCGCCCACCATTCCCACAAGAGGCTTCTCCCCCCAGGTGCGCTTCAGTTCTTCCCGTCTCCTTTTCCTTCCTAGTGTTATCGCTTGCTTCAAAGATTCCTCTTTTACTTCTTCTTCTTGTCTATTCATTCCGGGGCATCGAAATTTCTTGTGTAGGGGAAGAGCGCACACGATACTCACCTCAGATTGTTCTTGTAAGTTTCGATCTTTTTTACATATATGTTCAGTAGACATGCATGCTTTGTTTATTGACTTTCACAGTCTGACTGACTTGCTGCAATATGCATTCAGGACAAGAACTTGAGTAAAAGCTGGATTGGTAATCAGAGAGCATTGTCAACAGTGGAGTTGTCACAAACCTCTTATTCATCATCATCCTGTTCGTCGTTTTCCTCCCTTGATGGCAACAGGTCAACACAACAAGACCTATCCTCAACTGATCGAATGCTATTTCCAGAGAAGCCATTCAGGTGCTCACCGAGGCTCAAGAGCAATTTAGACAGTGAAAATGGACTGGATTACTACCCTGATGATACCCTCACCAAGCCCCCCAACATGTCCTCAGCTCAATCCAGCCACCCAACTCTTGGTATAAGAAATCTCGTAAAGGATTCGATCTATAGAGAGACTCGTGATATGTCAGTCAGAACTTTCACCAAGGAAGCTGTAAACGATCACCCATTCAACTGTGAAGATCCACCTAGATGCTCGGATGTTCCTCGTAGCAGTGGTATCCAAGAAAAAAGCAAGGTGACCATGGACATCAATGAATCGCTCCGAGTGTTAGCCAAGCTCAGGGAAGCTTCTTGGAATCCATCTGAATCAGGCCAGCAACCAAGGCTGTCGTATGGTTCTCCTCGTTTCTCGTATGATGGGAGGGAATCAGCATCGAAACTTAGGGAGGTGCCTAGATTGTCACTGGATATCAAAGAAGGCCCTCTTAGGACTCGTGAAATGGATTTGAGGCTGAAGCCAAGTATGAACACTGCAGCCAGGAGCAGCAGCACTGATAAAGAATGGAACGCAGCCTTGGAGACCCAGCAAGAACAACCTGCCTGTAAGCGTCTTCCTAGTGTTGTTGCAAAACTCATGGGATTGGAAGAGTTACCTGAGCCTGACGACATGACGTCCTCACAGGAATCGAAATCTGTTCAACACAGGAAGCAAGAGCCTATGCTGTGCCCTTTAAGCCTCTCCTCCCATAATGAGCCTAGTCCTAGGCAGCAAAGGAATCTGGATGCAACAATCAGGAATGTTCCTAAGTTCCCAGTCGAAACTGCACCGTGGAAACAACAAGAAAGGATTGTGCTACCTAGAAAATTTCCAAAGGGATCAAAGACAGCCCATGGAAAAGAGCAACCTGCTGCATCAGTTTACAGTGAGATAGAGAAACGGCTCAAGGACCTTGATTTTCAGCAATCGAACAAGGACCTTAGGGCACTTAAGCAGATCCTGGACTCCATGCAAGCAAAAGGACTGTTGCAGAACAAGAAACGTGATGAAGCATCTATGGTAAAGCTATATGATGGCAACCATGATATCAAAGAGGTGACTGATACAAACCTGAGGCTGAACAGTAACACCAACCCCAATCAGATGCCTGAAGGAGCCCCAACATCTTCAATGGAAGGAGAAAGCAATGCGGAAAGATTATTCAAATCACCTATTGTAGTAATGAAGCCTGCAAAGTCTGCAGACATGTTGGGCAATGCGGATTCTAATGTTATTCCATTAGGGGGTTTATCAGATCTACCGCAGCTGCGAACAGGCAATAGCACTGGCAAAAAGAAAAGCTCTCAGATCAATAAGGCAGCTATGGAGCAACATCAATCTAGTCCAAGGGTGCCTGCTCCTCAACCCCTTGCTTCTTCTGACAGGAGAACAAATGGAAGGAATGAAGACATCAGCAGCAAACAAACGTCTAGTTCACAACTGATGACTGAGAGCTCATCCAGAAGACAGCAGTTGCCAAGAGACAAAGGAAGCTTGGTAAAGCATAAAAATTCCACATGCCCCAGATTACAACAGAGAAAGCTCGATGTAGAGCGGAGGGCTAGACCTCCTATTCCTTCTCCTGAATCAAGCAGGAACAAAAGGCAGTCTGCAGATAGGAGTCATTTGGATACAGTATCGCCCAGAAGCAAAGATAAAAGAAAACCTGCTCAAGCACAAGAAGGTGAAGATGGCCATCAAAATGGTGTAAGTAGCAGGACAAGGAGCATGAACCAGCAAGGCAATGATATGTCCGCAAGGTCAGATGGCAGTATGAGTGTTGCATCAGAGCTGGACAGAGAAGTAACAAGTGCTGACAGATCTGCAGAAGTTAACATCTCAAGCTTCCAGCAAGGCAATCAAACTACATCAGGAAGGAATCCTCAAAAAGTGGTAAAACATTTCTTCTTCCAGTTAGTGATTTCATTTATAGAGAAGAAAAACTGTATATTGCTAAAGCTTTATTAATGTGAATTATAATGCCTACTTTTCACCTTCCTAAAACCACTACAATGTAAAAAAAAAGAACTACATAGTGGTGACAATACTTGGTCGGTTCTTCTGTAAAACTCTGTCCAACACTAGTTGGGGTTAATACTGACGACTTAAATCCTACAATGCGCCATGCCACTTTTCTAATTATTATGGTATTCCTTTTGTTCAGAAAACCTCTTATGATGCAAACAAGGACCTGTCATCTATAGATCATGCAGCAGCTATCCCTGAGAAGCCAAGTCCAGTTTCTGTATTGGACTCTTCATTTGATCAAGAGGATTTTTTCCGTACCAGCAAGGCCTCAAATTTACCTAATGTTGGTAAGATCAGCTGCTTTACCAGCTTTCCTAACTTTGTTTCTTGATCATATGAACCAGAAACCATGTTCCTTTCTCAAAAAAGGAAACTCGAATAGGATTTTATTAGCGTCAAATGGAAATAACTTAGAAGTTTTTTCCTTTACTGCCTGCTTTGATGTCTCAATTTGCCTAGGTTGATGGGTCATGAATCTCCTCATGTATACATGCCCCAGTAAAGCCTTTCCAAATTAGTAATTTTGGACAGCACAAGTAGTACCATAGTCCACAGGTGGAAGTTCATGCTTACACAGTAAGCAAATACAAGCTCACGCTTACATAGTAAGCAAATACAAATGTCCTTAGTGTTCCTCAGATATAGTGGTGTGTACCATCACTATAGCCTTTTGATTTATCCTCAAGGAGCAAAAAGACATAACTGGCAATAGAAGCGAAAGTACGGTTGTGGTCCTACAAATGCCTACCACTACCAACTCAAATAATCTTCTGTATACATAGTTCCTTGCCAGTACATCCACATGGTTTGCTGGATAGACCGAATCGTCGAACTGCATTCCCCAAGTACTGTGAACAATACAGTTTCAATGATACTGCTCTCATCTTTTCTGCATTAGCATACAACCTTAATTACACTAATAATGCACAATCATCATGTAATGTTGCAGAATTCATCAATAAACTATAAATCAGGATTTGGTTGCTGTACACGATATGTTCATTCTGGCAATATTTGAATTGGCTCTTTCAATAGTTTATAACAGAACAGTAGGCATCACAATAGCAGCAGCAAAATGTAGCTGAGGAACCTAGAATTCCTTGGATAGATATCAGTAGAAGAATGCTAAAGTTCTTGTTATGGTCGGACGATGCTATGCGCGCCGTAGAGCGCGGTTGACCACAGGCACACAGGAAAACGCTGCTCTGCGCATAGCAGCGGCAAGTGTGCCAGATGGACTATAGTCCAGCACAGGCAGAGAAGCTGAATTGGAATAGTTAGGGATTTCTTAATTAAGAGATTGCTTTCCTAGTATTAGATATGATATTAGAGATAGAGTCCTATTCAATTTAGGTTTGATTGTTAGGGGCTAACCCATATATGGGGTTGCCGCAGCTTTTGCAAAAGACAAGAAAGAGATCAATGCCTTTCTTCTTCCTCCCGTCTTGTTATGGCCGGACAATGTGTCTCGTCGTAACTGTGGGTGACTAGCAGCTGGTGGCTTTGGTGAACTCGGGCTCAACCCATAATTTCATCGATGCCGCCGCCCGAGCACGCCTCGACCTTCCACTGTAGCCACACAGCTAGGGGTTGCGTGTTGCTGTGGCCAACGACGACCAGCTCCTTAGCGGCGGCATTTGCATGCAGCCCTGTCTCCAAAATAGTTCCGACAATTTCACCATGGACTGCTATGCCATCTCCTTGGCATGGATCGACATCGTCTTGGGTGTTCAGTGGCTTGCGACTCTTGGTCCCATTACATGAGACTTCAGCATCCTCACCATGGCATTTTGGTACTGTGATCGTTGTGTGCTTCTTCATGGCACTGTGGGCAGCGGCCCTCCTGTTCGCAGCCTCATGGGCGGCACCGACGCACTCTTGGACGCTCTCCTCGCTGAGTTCGCGGACTTCTTCGCCATGCCAAGCGGCCTACCCCCTATGCGACCGTATGATCATCACATTCACCTGCTGTCAAGGATAGACCCCGTGGCCGTGCGACCGTATCGCTACCCTCAGTTGCAGAAGGACGAACTGGAACGCCAATGTCAGGACATGCTGGTCCAAGGCATTATTCGAGTCAGTAAATCGGCATTCTCTTCGCCCGTCCTCCTGGTGCGCAAAAAGGATGACTCCTGGCGCTTTTGCGTCAACTACCGCACCCTTAATGGCAAGACCATTAAAGACAAGTTCCCTATTCCCGTGGTGGAGGAACTGTTGGATGAACTACGAGGCGCCTAGTTCTTCACCAAGTTTGACCTTCGCTCCGGGTACTATCAAGTCCGGATGCACCCCGACGACATGATGAAGACAGATTTTCACACATACCAAGACCATTACGAATTCCTCGTGACGCCTTTTGGGTTGACAAACACGCCGGCCACCTTTCAAGCACTCATGAACGACATCCTCGGCCGGTTTCTTCGTTGCTTCGTACTCGTCTTCTTTGACGATATCTTGATTTACAGTTCCTTATGGTCCGAACATCTCTATCATATCCGCATGGTGTTTCAGGAATTGCGGCAGCACCACCTCGTTTTGAAGCAGTCCAAATGCCTGTTCGGCACCACTTCAGTCGCCTACTTAGGGCACATCATCATGGTAGCGGTCGTTGAGACAGACCGTCAAAAGGTAGCAGCCGTCGAAGCATAGCCGACACCCACATCAGTGCGCGCCGTCCGAGCATTCCTAGGCTTGGTGGGTATTATCGCCGCTTTATCAAGGTCTACGACTCCATCGCTGCCCTCCTGACACGCCTTCTCCGCAAGGAAGTGTTTACCTGGTCGGACGAGGTGACATCGGTCTTCACAAAGCTTAAACACGCATTATCTTCGGCCCCCATTCTACAGTTACCTGATTTTAGTTGACCATTCATTATGGAGTGCGATGCCTCGGGCTCCGGATTCGGCGCGGTGCTCCACCAAGGCGCTGGCCCTATTGCGTTCTTTAGCCGCCCAATCGTCGTACGAGCGGGAGTTGATTGGCTTAGTGCAAGCCGTTCGCCACTGGAGGCCATATTTATGGGGACGATCTTCCCTCATCCTCATAGATCATTATGGCCCAAAATTCCTCCTCGACTAACGTCTGTCCACCATACCACAACATCAGTGGGCTATGATTTCTCCGTGGAGTATTGGCCGGGGCGGCTCAACACAGTGGCTGATGCTTTGTCCCGCCAGGATGGGGAGTTGATCTCGTCTCCTGCTGCTACCGGTCTCCATGCCATCTCTGGTCCCAATCTCAATATCTTGAGGAGTTGCGATAGGCTAATAAAACCGATCCGAGTCGAGTGGCCCTCCATGCGGAAATCGTAGCAGGCAGTTGTGCTGGGCCGTGGGACACCATGGATGGACTTGTGTGGTTTAATGGCAGAGTATGTGTGCCCTGTTCGTCATTGCGACTGCCATCTATTCTAGAGGTTACACATTCAATGGGACACGAGGGAGTGCAAAAGACTTTACACCGGCTTCATGCCGATTTTCACATCTCGCGTGCTCGCTAGCTGGTCCAAGAATTCATGAAGGAATGCATTGTTTGCAAACGAAACAAAACAAAGCACCTACATCCTGCTGGTCTCCTACAGCCCCTGACAGTGTTGACCCAAGTTTGGTCTGATGTGACAATGGATTTCATTGAGGGTCTTCCTAGGGCAGGAGGCAAAACGGTCATTCTGACAGTTCACAGTTGTCGATCGCTTCTCCAAATTCGCTCATTTTATTCCACTAGCTCACCCGTATACAGTAACTACCGTGAGTCGGGCATTTTTGAGGAGATTGTATGGCTTCATGGCGTCCCGGAGTCCATCGTCAGTGATCGGGGTGCTATCTTCACCAGCACCTTTTGGCAAGAGCTCTTTCGCTTGGCGGACGTCTATTTACATATGAGCTCTACCTATCATCCTCAATCAGATGGGCAGTCAGAGACCGCCAACAAAGTGATTGCTATGTAAGTATGTTGTTTCACGGGGGATCATCCTAAGCAGTGGTTGTGGTGGCTGCCATGGGCGGAGTATTGTTATAACATGTCGTATCACTCTGTGCTTTAGATGACGCCATTAAGCGTGGTCTACGAACGTGACCCCCCTTGTTTGCGTTCTTACGAAAAAGGCGATTCTTGTGTTCCGGCTGTTGATAATATTATGGTTGAGCGGGATATTTTTTTTGGTAGAGGTCTGGGACCGTCTTCTTTAAGCACAATAGACCATCAAACAAAACTACGACAAGCTGCATCACGAGGTGGAATATGCAGTGGATGACTGGGTGTGGCTGTGCCTTTTACATCGGCCTGTTGCCTCCATCTCGGTGTCATCATTCGGCAAGTTGAGTCCGCATTATTATGGGCATATCAGATTATTCAATGCATTGGTTCTATGACATCGTCTTCGCCTCCCCGCCGGTGTGTGTATTCATGATGTCTTTCATGTCGGCGTTTTGAAGAAGTTCCATGGCGTTCCTCTGACTACATTACCACTCCTACCGCCCATGGTACATGGCCATGTTATCCCTACACCGGCCAGAGCAATCCGCAGATGATTGGTGTGTGGTAAGTGGCAAGTTCTTATTGCATGCGAATGTGCTTCTACTACTGATGTCACTTGGGAAGATGTTGCGGATTTTCAGAAGCAATATCCCAACTTTCAGCTCGAGGGCGGGAGAGATGTTATGGTCAGACAATGCTATGTGCCCCGTAGAGCGTGGTCGACCACAGGCGCACAAGAAAACACTGCTCTGCGCACAGCAGCGGCAAGTGTGCCGGATGGACTACAGTCAGACATAAGCAGAGAAGCCGAATTGGAATAGCTATGGATTTCTTAATTAAGAGATTGCTTTCCTAGTATTAGATATAATATTAGAGATAGAGTCCTATTCGGTTTAGATTTGATTGTTAGGGGCTAACCCATTCATGGGGTTGCCGCAGCTTTTGCAAAAGACAAGAAAGAGATCAATACCTTTTGTCTTCCTCCCGTGTGCATCCTGTGCGCATTGCCGCACGGGTTGTCCAGCCGGCTAGCGCCTACTCACCGTCGGTCATTCAAAGTCCGGCCTCTTTGATCCATTCCTACAACCTTCGCCATTCGACACTAGTCCATAACAGTTCTTTTTTTTTTTTGAGTTGCCTTGCTATTTATTAATGGTAACTCGCAATAGCATGAACTAATATGCAATACCAGTTACTGAAATTGCTCCAGTGACTGTCTGACGGATGTCTTCTTCCTTGTACGTTGCAGATGGTGAGCAGCATCCATCGGAGGAGTCCTGGAAGCCTTCCGCTATAAAGCCAAAGAACAGTAAGCTCGCAAACGTAGCGAGCCTTCTTCAGAAGCTCCAGCAGTTGAGTTTAAACAAGGATGACGAGGCCCCTCCTGTTGATCACATCGCTTTCTTGTGCGAGACACAAAGTCCAGACCATCGTTACGTGTCTGAGATTCTACTAGCGTCCGGCCTTCTGATGAAAGACCTAGGTTCTTCAGGGCAGACAGGCCTGTCACAAATCCAGCTCCACACCTCTGGCCACCCCGTCAATCCCGACCTGTTCCTCGTGCTGGAGCAACGGAAGTCGGGATGGATCTCCAAACCCGAGGGCGTACATGAAAGCAGAAGCATCGCAAAGTCTGATGATCCCAAGAGAGCGCACCGGAAGCTAATGTTCGACGCCGTGAACGAGCTTCTCCTCGAGAGGTTTGAGAAAGAAACCGCAGTTCATGCTGTCAGCTCGCTCACCAGAGCGAGGGATCCACCGAGGGGTCAGCAGCTGGTAAAGATCATATGTTCAGAGATCGAAGACCTGAGGACGGACAGATCACGCGTGTGCCAAGAAGACAGCAGCGTGATACCTGATGCAGAGATCCTGCACAGGCTGGAGGGGTGGACGAGCTTCGGCGGGGAGGAGCTCCCAGGGATGGTGCTGGAGACGGAGAGGTCGATTTTCAAGGAGCTCGTCGACGAGGTGGTGCACGGCGAGACGGCCTGCAGGCGCAGAAGGCGGCTGGTCGCTTAACGCAGTCAGTGGGTTTATTGTGTGGGAGGATGTGATGTTGAGTGCTTACTATGAGGTGAGGAGGCTTGATTTGTCTCGAGGGGAAGGGGTACGTAAGTTATAGCTTGTTGTATAAAGCATGCATAGAGCAGTGCACAAGCCTGAACTAGTCGCATGTTCTTTTGTGGCTTTTGATTTTAGTTTTTGGTTTTTCTACAGTAACTAGCTTTTAAACGGAGTAGCTTTTTAAGATAAGGTCTACTAGTTAATTGTAGTACATACTGTACCGACTTTATTTATATCGGCAAAAGCCGCAGTAAATTTCAGTTACTCTGTAATCTCTCACACGAACAGCTAAAAGTTACAAATCACAGTCAAAAGCCATAAGCCGCAGCCATAAAAGAACAGGCCATATGACACCCGCCCACCTTAATATTATTCTGCATATATATCCTATGTCGTATCTCACGTAACGGAGGGTATGTATGTATAGTATACGAGTATTTAAGACCATATAGGTGGTATGAATAATTTTCATATGTGATATATATATATTTTTCGACATACTCTTTTTTATGTGCGCATATGAAAATATTTATAAAATATGCTAAAAATTATAGACTCCCTTACAATTTTTTCGTGTGATTCACATGGAGTATCTTATATCAATATACGAGTATACCTAAAGTAATAAACGAGTATTTCAAGTTTGTTTAGGTGGTATATTAGATATGGTGTAGTTACACATGGGAGTAAAAGGTATATATATAGGAAAAATATCTTTTACTCCCAGGTGTAACTCCATCCATCTCTAATATACCATCTAAACACATTCGAAATATTCTTTTATCACTTTAAGTATACTCGTATACTAATTATAAGATACTTCAATATGAACCACAAGAAAAAATTGCAAGGGAGTCTATAGTTTCTACCGTATTTTGTAAATACCTTCATACACGTACATAAAAAAGAGTATGTCAAAAAATATATGTACCACATCTGAAAAATTATTCATATCACCTAGATGGTCTTAACTCTTAAATACTCGTATACTACACGTACATACTATCCGTTACGTGAAATACTCACTACGTTACCCGGGAGTGGAAAAGAGACTTCCCTGGTATATCTTACTGAGTTCAAATAATTGCATGAGCTTCCCAGCATCACAAAAGTGCTTTTTTAAAAAAAAAAAAACCTTAGCCGCATCCAACCCAATTGTTCAACACCAATACAATCTGCTTGTAAAGACCGTAAAGCAAAAGACGGAAGAACATTTAACCAAGAAGAAACTAACTTCAAATGGTAGGTAGCTTTAGCAAACGTGTGAACAACTTCATTAGCCGTCCGTCTGACCCACACCACCCTATGCTCTTGCAACTGTAACAAGCTCCACTTGATCTCTTCTACCACATGACCATAGACCGAGTGATCCAGGCTCTCGTCTTGGAGTTTCTAACAAACCAACAAACAGTCCATTTCTAAAACCACTTGACGGAGTCTCAGTTCCCGCGCAAACTCAAGAGCCTAATAATGCAAGTGAAGACAAAGCTCACTCCATTCACTCATTTTGCCTAATAATGCAAGTGAAGACAAAACATGCCTAATAATGCAAGTGAAGACAAAGTATTGCCACAGTGCCAATGCCTGTCATCCGATGGCCGGACAGCAGGTCATTAGAGTGTGCTAACCGGGGTGTTTAGAGGGTGCGGTAATCACCTGGAGCCCTGCCACCGGGCGACAAGCCACCTGGAGCCCGGTAGCCAGGCAGCAGGCCTCGGGCGCATGGTGGCGGGGTTCCATGTGAGACGTGTCGACTCTACGGCGTTGCCGCCTGGTGGCCGAACAACAAAAATGAGTAAATGACACTTTTGCTAATACCGCACGTATACTGATATTTTTATAATTATTTAATTATGGGTTCAAACAGTGCTACATATGTCAAAAATTTGGCATTCATGTACCTTCTTGACAAGTCGACAAGTCTGAACAGGGAATACAATTATATAAGAACTCGGAGATATGGTAAAAAAAAAACAATTTGTCAGCTCTATAACAAGAAGATGCAGGCAGCAATCTCAATTGGCACATCGTGCCTACCAGCATCATCTTTCTCAAGAGTATTGACAGAAGCATAATTGCACTGCACATCAACAATCAGCATTTCAACTGTTGATATCCCAATAGCCATCGGGTCAAGCACAGGCGCTCCTTCCTCGACAGGGTAAAAAAGGGTACTCATGTTCCTAACTAGGTTAAGGGTTCCTAGAACAAAAGGCATATGTACGTCTTATCCTCAAATCTGCCGGGCGCTGAACAGGCCACTGTCTCACCACAAGTCCTCAAATCTACATACAACGAACGTTACATGTCAGTGATAACGGCTTTGCAATCTCAAACCAATGATAACCATAAACCTTAAATAATGGGGAAATATGATATATAGCACCCAAAGATGTGCAGCTTGAAAGATACCACTGCGAAAGAGAGCTTTTGCTAGATGACACTATAAAAGATGTTTATTTTTTAAAAATGCCAGTACTGATAGTTTTTTGTTTGAAAAAGTAATGATTTTCAAAATATAATTTCCGCATACCCAAATCAACCCATCATCTTCTCTCCCAGCCTCTTCTCTCTACCACAGGGGCCAGCAGCAACAGCATTACAAAGAAGCGATACGGTTCACTATCAGCTCTTGGCCTCTTGCACAGGCATCTGCTCACTTGAGCAACAGGCTCTTGTGGACCAACCCCTTGCTTCCTTTGCCACATAAGCCAACCTGAATTTCATTTGGAGCATTTGATCAGCGGGGAGGTGCAACAAAATGCCCCAACTATGAGATGGTCCTGTGGTACACCTGCCAGTGCTTCACTTGGAAGCTGAACCCACATATGTCAAGAAGTGATGGTCATGGATGACAATTACAGAAGGGTATTCTGCAGCGAGCACTGCCATTAATTTATCTTCTGTGTTTAGCCTGAGGGGAGGCAATTTCGGGTTGTTTTAGAGTCCAACTATTACTTCCAAGGTGCTTATATATATATATTAGTAAATACAATAGAAGCTGAAAGTAAAAGAAGACCATAGTGATTATTAACAGCTGTACCTAGGGTGTGCATTTTTACTACCAGAACAAAACAATGGGAGGAAGGAAGGATGTTCTATTTGTTATGCATTGATCAGCTAGCCCTAGGACACCATCCTGGCACAGGAATGGAGATACTGTATGATGGTATGTGAAGAATAAGTAGCAACGTCAAGAAAAATCAGAATCAAAATTTTCCTTTAAATATTATCACAACATAGAAAGTGATGTCAAATCTACCTTGAAGTAAACTAAATCAATGTCCTTGGTTGAGAAGTGCATAAAATCAATCTATGTAAGAGCCCATGCTTATTACCTCCTTTCAGTATGCAGAAGCTCAGGCTTGGTTGCTGTTCCTAGTAAGGAGGTCGCAGTTCCCTTAAACGTCGAACAACATGCTTCATCGTGGGCCTAGAAGCAAGAGACTCCCGTGTACACTTGACCCCCAGGTTCAGGATCTCAATCAGGTCATCATGTGGAGCCTCATCCCACAAGCCCTCAACGAAGAAATCACGAACTCTGCCTTTTTTGATAAGGGTAGAAGCCCAATCAACAATGTTGAAACCATTTCCATATGGAGAAAATGATGGATCCAGTGCTTTCTTATCTGAAATCAGTTCAAAAAGCACAACTCCATAGCTATAAACATCTGCCTTATCAGACACACGACATGTCATTGCATACTCGGGTGCCACATAACCAAAAGTACCAGCAACACTTGTGGTTGTATGAGTTTCTGAGTTCCGAAGAAGTCTTGCTAATCCAAAATCAGAGAGATATGCATTGTATTCATTGTCGAGCAATATGTTGCTTGGCTTAACATCTCGGTGCAGAATGCGGTGGACACACTCGTCATGCATGTATGCAAGAGCACGAGCAATATCCAGAGCAATTTTGTGAAGCATTCTCCAATCGATTGGCCTCCTAGTTCTCTCTTGTATGAATCTTTCCAAGTTGCCACCCGGCAAATAGTTGTATATTAGAAATGTGTCTGGGTCACCGATATGGAACCCTATGAGAGTGACAAGATTAGGATGACGGCACCGTTGCCCAAGGGTTTCGATTTCTGCTTTGAACTCCTTGTCACCATGTTGCTTTCCGATAGCAAGCCTCTTTATTGCCACCAGAACGCCAGGTGCAATCTCGGCTCTATATGTCGCGCCAAAGCCGCCACTACCAATGCAGTTGCTTGCATTAAAATTTCCAGTGGCACGGATAACTGCCTCGTAAGTTAGGGGGGCTCCAACATCAATACCCTCAAAAACCTTGACTTCCCTTGTAATGCAAGTGCGCCTTGACGGCCTCGGAGTCCATTTCCTAGTGCACATGTACAGGATGACAACAGCAAACAGAACCAGTATAATGACTGACGCTGAAGCTATGGAAGCAATCTCTATGGTTCTCAAGCGATCACCGCTACTGCTGCCATCAGGCGGTGTGCCCAGATTCGCCTCGGTCAGCACTCGCATGCTTGTGAATTGTGCGGAGACTGTAAACAATTCACTGGATTGGGGAGATGGATTTACTACGGAACTATCACCTGTCACTGAGGAAGCATTAACCAGCAGAATTGATGACACAGGAGCAGAAGCAGGGACAGGTATCTCCCCAGAGAGCATATTGTTGTCAAGCAGTACAATACAGTGATTCCTCAATGCCACAAGATCAATGGGAACCACTCCTGATAGATAATTGGAGGACAAATTTAGAACCTTGAGCGACCTCATCTGGCCCAGACCGGAAGGTATCTCACCACTGAAATTGTTCCCAGCTAATGAGAGAAACCTCAGTTTCTTGAGCTCCTTGAGACTGGAAGGCACTTGGCCATGAAGCAAATTTCTGCTGAGGTTCACCTTGACAAGGGATCTGCAATGCAGGAGCTCCGGTGGAACGCCACCGGTCAGCTTGTTCCCGGACAATTCTAGGACCCGCAGCTCTGCAAGCTTCCCAATCTGCTGTGGAATGGAACCATCCAACGAATTGGAGGACAGCCGCAGTCGCCGGAGCCCCGCGCAGCTCCCCAGCCCCGGCGGGATTCTCCCGGACAGCCGGTTGCCGGAAAGGTCCAAGCTTTGCAGCCCCTCGGGGAAGGCGGCCGGCAGGGAGCCACGGAGGGAGTTGCCGGCGAGGTTGAGCACCTCGAGGTGCTGCAGCCGCCAGACTTCACCAGGGATCTCTCCGCGGAGCCCGTGGGATGGCAAGGAGAGGACTTTGAGCTCGGTGAGGCGAGCCACCGCCGGTGGCAACTCCTCGGCGCGGCTCGGGCCAAGTCGCGACGGCAGGGAGAGGGCGACGACGCGAGAACGCGCATCGCAGCTCACCCCCGGCCAGGAGCAGTGGTGGTCACCGGATTCCGGCGTCCAGTGGTCGGGAAGCTCACCGGTGCCGGAGGAGAGCCCGTTCTTGAGCTGGAGGAGCGCCGACTTGTCCTGCTCCTGTGATGGCGAAGAGGATGAGGAGGCGGCGATGAGCAGGTGGAGGACGAAGACGGTGGCGGCGGTGGTGGAGCAGACTGTGCTCCGGCGATGTGCGGCCATCTCCGGCTATTCGCCGATGGAGCACGAGAATTTCTTTGTATGCTCCGTCTAGCTCTAATCGTGCAGCGCTAGTGTTGATTGTTGGAGGTCAAGCTAGCTGTGGAGATTTGCTCCTTGTAACCAATCTAGGATCCACAACTTTTCTCCATGTTTGTTCGTTTGTTCGTGGTAAGTAGTAACTACTGGTCTACTGGTGTATGCTTTTTGTTTGCTCTGCTGGAGTTGGACGCCGGAGAAGCAGAGCCAGTCCAACCCTGGGCCCACGTATATGCCTCTTCTACCCGTCCAAGGAGGCACCTTTGTTGACCAAGTCCAAGTATGTACACCACACGGCCCATTCTCACCGTTCACCTCGCCTCGAGATTCATGAATACGCGCACGAATCTCTAGGGCAGACAACACGTCATCACCGTGAGGTGACAGTATAGGACGAGAGAGTGGGTGTGCAGTCCACGGTCTTCCTAGTTGACTGGCGAAACTCCTCTCTTCGGTCCTCAGAGAGAGAGAGAGAGAGGTGTGTGTGAACGCCTCCATGTTTCCTAGGAATAATTCTCAAAACGAATTTTGCATTGGCAATGTTGATACAGCAGCGACCAACGCAACGCTTACCAGTTCTATTATACCAGCGTGTAAAGGTTCAATGTCAGATTAAAACTGGTAGCACATCAACATGGTCTATTTTTTTTTTTTTACTTCAGAACAAATATTGACAACATGTTTGTTTGTAGATAGCTCAAAACAAACAATGCAACGCTGCATGTTAACATTGGTTGCAGCGACCGGCGTTTACAGGTTTCTTTTTTTTTTCCCTCTCGTTCACTCGTCGTCGCTGTCAAAGACGACGGCCTTCCTACGGTGCACAGCCTGCTGTTTTCTCGGTGGAGAATCCTCGTCGTCGGAGTCGATCTCCTTGCGCCTTTGGCCCGCACCCCCTGATTCCCTCCTCCGCTTTGGCTCCTGCAGCAGCAGTTCCAATTTGATTATAGCATATGACAACAACATGTTCTCCTTCCAAGGTTGCAATTATGTATCAGAATTCAGAATTCCTTTCTCAGCCATGCATAGAAAGAGCAGCCAGATGGAAATCACAGTAACATGTCTTGTTTGCTTCGTTCTATTTTGTTTACCATTTAATTTCAAATCAGCATAGAAGCACTGTGAAGCTTACGCTTAATGATCTGCTAACGAATAATGCAAGATTAATGAACGAAATGTATCTACAAAGTCTGCCTTTTGAACTGCAATTCAAATAGGTCATGTTTCCAGTGCCAAAGTTACTGGCAATCTTGTTCTCGTCTGCTGCTAAGTAGTTCATTCTTTACCAAGCATGTCCAATGAGAAAACCCAACTCTTTGAAAAATTGGCAGGCTTACAAAAGCACCATCACTGCTTACTCTGGGAAAAAGAAAAAAAAATGGAGTCTGAGGCCATGACATCTTACCTCGATTTCTTCATCTGACCTAGCCACTTCTTCCACGTCTTCCTCGTATTCATCCTCCTCATCCAGCTCATCTTCCCTTCCATTGGTAGGCGAGTGCTCAATATCCTCGCCTTCAGTTTCATACTCCGACTCCTCCCTTTCACTCTCAGTGTATTCGTTGGCCTGATGTCTTGGTGGGCGAGGAGGAAAGGATGGTTTGCGAGGAACACTTCTGCTCATATTCGACTGAAATTGTGCACATGATATAGATAAGTATGAACAGTAACATGTTGGTTAAAATGAGAAAGCGTCTTGGCTCAGCTGCTCACCTTCTTTGCATTAATTATACGCCTCTCGGCTAGGGCTTCAGCCTCCAATTCATCTTCAAAACGACTACGAGATGGCATTCGGCGAGAATTATAGTGATTGTCAGGCTCCTCATCCTGCCAAAAAAGAGTATATCAACCTAGCGAAGCATGAAATAAATCTCATACAAAAAAACCACCGACATAACGACCTATATATCTGCATCATTTAAGAGTTAAGACAAACCTAGAGTACGCTTAAATAAGTTCACAGAAAACCCATAATTTACAGGTAAAAGAAATATATGTGCATGGGGCATGTACATATGGTAGCTAGCTAAAATGGTTGGTGACAAAAAAAGAAAAAGAAATGACATTATTGAACACAGTGACTTGATAGAATTCAACAAGAACAATGAGAAGTTTTTTTTTTGTATGCTTGCTTACATGGACATGTAAATTAACAAGAAAAGCAAATTTTGCAGGTTGTTACAAAATTACATACACACCTTCCTGAAACCATGCATCTAAAAAATCTCAACAGCCCGAACAAATCACATTGAAAATTTTTCACCAATCACGACTTAAATTTTTTGTTGCTTTTTTCCTTTTTTTTTCTTTTTTTGGTGGTGAGCTAAACTTCCTCGATCAGGAAGATCAAGAAAACATGTGTGCCACTGCTGCAGCAAGAGCTGGGACAACCAAAAGTGATCCTATAGCTAGATTTGGATGATTATTTGTGCCTATACTAAATATCATTTACCACTAATATTAGTACTGTATATATGGCAATAGCTAATCGTACCATGACCTTCTTGATTGCCAAAAGGAAGCGACAAGAAACCCACCTCATCCAACGCATCTTCCAAAAACCCTGGAGAAAGCTGTCGTCTTTGCCTGACAGGTTGTGTGTACTTGCGGTTCACCTTTTCCCTTTTGCGTTGAAGACTTGAGTGGGCTCGAATATTTTGGCCCTCAGCCTGCATAATTACTATGTCAGTGAAAAGGGACAAACTTAACTCAAAATGCATATGAAATCAATTTCGAACAAAAAGGAAAAACAGATAAGCAAGAATAAATGTACATGGCAAACATATTATTGTTGTGCCTCCATAAATGGCAACTTCACTTGATGTGATTTTTTTTTTGAAAGTTGACTGGAGTGTGTTACATTAAATGCTATACACCATAATTATCACATTACGAACCAAATCACGACTAAAGAATATTTAGACCCTTAGAGTACTTAGGCTGAAACTATCTGAATTGATCAGAAAATGTGAGTTAAACTTCAGAAGCAATCGACCTCAAAATCCACAACAGCAAGTTTATTAATGCTGGCTTATGCATGGGAAGAAACAGGTAATGATAAATTGAATGCTCATGAATAGAATTTACAGAATACAAATTACATGCTTGTTGGAAAGTAGAAGCTTCGTAAGGCACATGGATATCTGTAGGAACAACTATAAATTTCTGATCTTAGAACTCAATCCTCTCAACATGAAAGAAAAAGGTGAGAAAGCAACAAAATTGTGGGGCCCATCCAAATGTTTTGGGAATGGGGATTGGGGAAAGCTTTATTTGTAGGCTGAAAATGGTAAAAACATGCTCTTTATCCCTCATGAGGTTTATAACCGACATCCCAACGTTGCATGTAATGTTTGCAGACCCTTGAGAGTTCCCCATTTGCCGATTACAGCCAAAAGTATTTGGTGTTTGCATTTCCAAGGAAAACACCTTGTTTGTTGATTGCTCTACTCTCAGAGCAACTTTTTAGAGAAAAGGCTTACCACCCAGCTTTATTCGAAAACTAGAATATAGTTTTCGCTGGGGAGACCAGCTTAAATCAGGCCCCAAAAAGAAGGGGGTAAAAACTCTAGACATAAAAGAGAAACCAAAACGCCTCTCTTACCCTGACTGAAACGTCAGAAATACAAGCCAACATACAAGTGGCAGGAGCAACTATTTGTCCTTTCAGTCATATTTATATAGTGATACAGATTTGTTATCGACCCAAACATTCTTGTTTGGTAAAGGTTAGAGCATATTCGAATTTGAAGCTCATAGTTCCATGAAGAATGCCATTCTTGTTGATTACTCCACTAGTAGCATTTCTTAGAGGGTACTAGTTTACCTGTTCTGTTTCTATCCTCTTTTCATCAGCTAGATTTGGTATCTGCTCAAGTCATTCTCCTCGATAGATATCAGATCATATTAATTTCAATTTGAAGCTTGCATTTCCACAGAAACGGCTTACCTTGTTGACTACTCCATTGCAGGAACTAGAAAGTGTGTCCCTATACTCTTACGAAAATATTATAAGTGTAGAGAATATGTCAAGCCCTATGGCTATCACCAAGAGAAATAAATGCAAAGCAAAAGTGTAACACGACACAAGTCATGTTATATCTGACCTAGGAACCTAAGCTTAAGCAGCTATATTGGACAAACACAGTTATACACATCATTGAACACATAAATCCAGTGAAGTGTAGTTTTGGTTACCCTTTCTTTTTCCTGCTTCGCTCTCTCAGGATCCTTAGCATCAAACCATTTTCTCATCTTAACTGTTTTCTTATTCTGAGAATCAACAAGAGCAGTTAATAAGCGATGCGACTTGGAAGACAAGGAAGATGGCATAAATCTCATTTTCCGTAAAAGCCTTCCTTGCGATTGTAGAACTCCCTGCATTATAATTCAAAATTGATCAGGTTAGAGAAACTTAATTGCGGATGATGGTGAGAGTATGAATGAACAAGGACTCAAGGAGGCAGTAGGAAACGCTGTTGACATGCTGATAAGAAATGGTTTACCTTCCCATTCCTCAGATACAAATGGGACTGATCATGATTTGCTTCATGTACAGATATATCAAGAACTTCATTGCCAATCAGCAGCTGCATGCTTCCATCTTTCCATTTTACAAAGCGTGCATTACTTTCACACTGCAACAAATAAATGCTAAAAGCTTAAACAATTGGTTGGGGTTAAAATGAAATCAACCACATGTCACAACTTTCACAAGCTTATACCTAAAAGGCAAGGACAAAAGGAGAAATTTGGAAGGCATCGTATGTTATTAAAAACATAACAACACACAGCTAAAGGGAGACTTAAAATTGCTTTGTTTCCAACACAATGTGTACCTCAGCAAAAAGGCAAAATATAAAAAATAAGAGCACTGTCAAATCAAAAGCACAGAGAAGACTCAGTGCAAGCATCATATATAGGGAGCGCACAACCTAGATATCATAAGAAAATGCCGCAGAATCTTCAAGAACAGAGAGATTAAGAACATGGCGATGTAACATAACTGAGTGAAACACTAAAGGATTTCATAGTGCTACTTGGAAAACATTCCACTTACAGATGTAGTGCCATCAGCATTCTTAACAGTTCTCCACCGCACAATATTGTCCTCCAGTCGTATCCTTTTCTTGGTACCAGATTCATCTGTAACAAAGACGTCTTCTTCCACATATGTCTTGGGATCAAAAGGCCTTGGGTCGATCCCCATAATGTTTGACACCTTGATCACATTCACCTACATGATAAGAAATCGGTCAGTAACAAACCACTATATGAAAAGTTGCAGAAGCACAAAACTTCTAAGGATGGATCATAACATAGCCTATAGAAAATAACATGCTCTCTCCGATATCAGGTTAACCGTTAATATAAAGAAAATCGCAAGTAGATCAAAATAATTTTGTCACTAAGTATAAGCATGATATAAAAGACTCAAATATATGGTTAAATGTGTAGTCTACTCACTCTGTCGGGTTGAGCTGGTGGCTGCTTAAGTGGAACCACCAAGTTCAAAGGTGGACCAACTGGTTTCTCTTTTGGTTTCAGTTCACGATTTTCATCTGATTCATACCGCATATCTTCATCAGCCACTACATCATCTGGATGCAAGTCCTTCTCATAGTGCCCTTCATCCTCCATAGGTGATCTCTACGAAAGAAAAGAAAAAGGAAATTTATTGAGTACATCAGGCATCTGAAAAGGCTACAGATAAAGACAACAGGTAATGAGGTAATAGATGTGAACATTCATCAAAGCTGATTGGAGGCACAGTACTCATGTAGAACACATGCAAGAAATGAAGAAAAAAATAAGGCTTCAATTCAGACAAATTACGTACCAGCAAAATTGTTCACATGAGCTACTTAATAATTCCCAGATTTATTTGGGTCAGCTCGAAATAGTAATACTGAAGATAAAGGAAGATAAAAGGTCACATTATTCTCTACATGTTGAATTACATGAATGCCTGTGTAGATATTCAGTTAAACTAACATGACACCAAGTTATCATTAGCATCCAGTGTTAACATTGACCAGTAACCAACTAACCATCATTAACAGTTACATAACTCGGTACAGAAAGTCTACAGAGTTCCACTACTGGTAATTTTGATTAAGATCTCTGCTGGAGTTTTTAAATTCATACTTATTAAATAGAATGGCTGAAAAAAAGACTTTAGCATTGAATCTCACATGGGAATCTTCATCAATTTCATGTTGGGCACGATAAGGAGCCGGCTCATCTTCGTCACTGTCACCAAACACATCACGGACAACTTCTTGATCTCTTTCCTCTTCCATTGGTAAGCTGCATAATAAGATTATGATTACTACAAGTTACTACACTATTAGGGAGGATCTACATAAGTAAAGAATACATATAATTAAGTCACTACCAAAACAATGAAACCTCTAATCAGCCGTTGAAAGGACTACTTGGCAGTGTCAAGTCTAGCAAGCATATGACATATGACATAATAAGATTCTGGTTTTTCCTTGACCTTGGTTTCCTTGTTTCCTCATCTTCATGAGCTTGATCAGCATAATAATTATCTTCAGACCCCTCTGATTCAGAGGCAACAACTCCCCTTCTTCTGCTGACTACTGCCCGCTGCTCGTAGGCTTCATCTTCACTATCCATGCCTCTTGCATCAGTTTGCATCATCTGATCACTAAGTTCTCTTTCTGGGGAGCTCTGAACTTTTTCCCCATCACTTTCTACTTGATCAAGATCAGCGTGATGAGCTTCAGCTTCACTTTCCTCTTCCATTCCAACTTGCCCCTCACTTTCACCTTCTCCTTCAGCGTCGCCTTCCCCTCCATTCTCTGCCTCACCTTCCCCTTCTTCCTGGACAAACACATCAATAAGTAAATGTCACATAGCTTAGCTCCACTGAAAGCAAACAGGATTAGAACATCATACATCCATGAAGAATTACGGCATAAGGAAACCTACAAGAGCTAAACTTTAACTCTGTAGCAAGACCAGCAGAGCATAATGGTTCAATTTTTCCAGCAAGATAGGTCCATCGTTGTTCCAGATCACTTGCTACACCACTCAAAATTCCCAAGATATCAACAGATTTATCTCTCGATAATTGACAGACTGGTGAACTAAGTGTAAAAGCCAACAATAGATTTATCAAGTCTCCGCAATATTCTAGAGGCACGTCTCCAACTCACCAAAAATTACAATTTTTCTACTTGTAGAGTTGCTAAGATGTTTCAGTTAGTTTTTATCGTACAGTTGATTGAGGTAATTGAAACACAAATCCGCACGATTTCTCAATCTACTGCAACCCCGATCGCGAGATTTGCAACCAATAACCCCAAAAAAACCTAAGCCCCAACCCAGGACGGGGAATAGCAAGCAGGGGAGAATCTGAGATGCGGCTTACGGAGTGGTATCCGGAGCGGCCATGGCCGTCGTCTTCCTCGTCGTCCTCCTCCTCCTCGTCCGCCTCGTGGAGGCGCTGCTGCTGCTGATGCGGGTGGTCGTCCTCGTCGACGACCTCGACGGCCTCGTCGTCGTCCTCCTCCTCCTCGTCCTCCGATTGGTCGCCGAAGAGGTTTTGCATCATCTGGTTCCGCGTCTCCTCCTCGACGTCCCTCTCCCTGTCACCGCCCGCCATCGCCGCCTCCCCTCGCTCGCTCGCTCGCTCTCCTCTCCAATTCGACTTCGTTGCGTTTTGAGGCTTGGAGCCAGGTCTGACGACAGGACCCACATGTAATTGACTATTACTAAACAATTGCGTTCGAGCTAGGTCCGACCGACAATAGGACCCACGTGTGATTGACACACAGACGGAGAGTCAATTCCACGTGGATTAGGAGAATTACCCGAATTTTAGTTGAACACTATATAGACAGATGGAGTATTCCATTAACCAGAGGCGACAGCTAATAAATTGATGCGCTGGTCTGGTCACACAATTTAGGTCCCGCTTATTTCGATTTAAACTTCTGATTTTTAATTTATTTTTTATTATTTTTAAATTTCGTCTTTTTTAGCTTTTTAGCTTTTTTTAAACTTTTTTCGGTTCTTTTTTTCTGTATTCGTTTGCGTGTTCGTGATGGGCTAATCTGTTTTTTCTATTTTTAACTTTTTAAAAAAACTTAGTTACGTCAAATAAACCACCACCAATTACAGTGTAATTTCAACCGATTACGATGTAATTTTAGTTATAAACTAGTTTATTTCAGTATAATCCAATGATACCGTACGCACCGATTCATGGAGTATACATTTCTGCACACGGACTGGATCGGACCGGACGGAGTCAATGGCTCAATGCCTTGCCAAATTTGCCCAATTCATAAGCTACTTGATTACATGCCATAAGTCAAACCGAACGACTGGAATCTACTGAAGAGAACAATAGATTTCGCCTTTCTGACCCAGTCGAGACAGATTTAGGCCCTGCTCAATATAGCTTAATCTTATTGGCTTAAGCTTTTTTTGTACTATTCATAATTTTGTTTTTTTCTGAATTTTTGACTTTTTTTTGAGCTTTTTTGTCGGTTCTTTTTTTCTCATATTCGTTTGCGTTGTCTGTGATGGGCTAGCATATTTTTATATTTTAATTTTTAAATTTAATTATGTCAAATAAACCTCTCTCATTCTGATGTTTTTTCACCACTACGGTGTTTTCAACCATAAGCCTTGACTTTCAGTAAACCGATCACCACCTTGATCAATACTGTCAATAGCACATTTGCGGTTTTGAGCATCTATTTCTATTTCGACCTCTGCAATTCCGGTACTAACAATAGCATTCAAAGCTTGCAGACACGCTTCAGCCTCTACTTGTGTCGGGACCCCAGATTATCAAATCCGGATCCTCTGTGTATTACAGCACTAGTTTCAGATCAAAGCTAGTGCACACAGTTAAACAGTGATGATTACATTGCCAACGACGAATATTACAATATTAAATAGTACTGACCAAAGGTCTTACATCACAATCGAGGTTTCACAACCTCACAAATAAACACAAACACAGCAGAAGCATATTAAACATTGATAAAGTCCCATCAATACGCCACAGGCAATTGACTGGGGAGCGCGACCTAAACGTCTAGAAATCCTTCATCAAATCCACCCGCGAAGTAGTTGTAGTCTCCTTCTTGAACTTCTTACTCCTCTGAGATATATTTTAGGTGTAGCATATGAGTACATAAAGTACTCCGCAAGTCTTGAAAAAATGCAATAGATGCAAGGCTTAACAAAGAGGGTTATATGGCTCTTTTGCACAAAGCGACATTTTATTTCCAATACCAATAACTATTTTTTGAAGGCGATAGTTTAACTGAAGTATTTACTCTAACTGAAATCATTAAGCATTTTTAATCATAAAGATTCCACCACCAAGTTTGATAATACGGGTTCCAACCACCCACACTGGTTCTAACCACCAGGGCAAATTCTCCGAGAGTTCCATCCACTCTCGGATTCCCAAAACTTTGTTTTAAACCAAAAATAAAGATCTACCATGTGAAAGCATTCCTTGCCCGCCCTTGACCGTGGGCACGGCTATTCGAATAGTTTTACACTCTGCAGAGGTTGTACACTTTACCCACAAGAGACAAGTTATCTTAATAGTCAACATGCTTCCTTAGGCATGAGACCCAGATAATTTATCACAAAGCATTTACCTTACTCTAGTCTAGCTAGACATCACCCGTTAAGGTTTCACCGCTGGAGGGTTAAATCCACCTAGACAGAATCCCCCTCTTGCGCCATATGAGTACAGTAACCATGTCTAAATAAATTTACATATAATTCAAAAGTTGAAATTGTCTAAATAACCACTTAGATTGATAGTTTGATTAGGGATATATTAATTTGAAAAATAAAAAGGAGATAAGTAACTTTACATATAATTCAAAAGTTGAAATTGTCTAAATTTATTAGAGGGACCTAGCTCCATCTCTCTAACATGGGAGTGGGATATCTCAAAATTAATTGGACTAATCTACTATATTATTAAAACAAGGTGGAAAAGAGCTTCCACATCTACTATAAGAGGTTACAAATTCATGCCTTAATCGGAGTGAAAAAGACAAAGATCTACACCATTTATTCAGTGGGTATATATTATAATAATGCAAATTAATCAAATGTAGATAGGATATGTTACAACTATATAAGCAATACAACAACATTTCCAACTATAAGTATTGTAGTTGTATATCAAATATAAATATATTTTCACACGTAAGTATATGTATAAATATCTAGCTACGCAATTATACGGACACTACGGCTAGTTTTCTTAGTTGCTCGTTGGTGGTAACGCTACTCATACAATTATTATCTAATACTAGTAAATAATTTAAGCCTGCTAAAGCTGTATATATCTTTACATACACATATGGTTGGATCTTGTTGGTGTTAGGCCCTAGGTAGACATCCTTGTTGCCTTTTCCAGGGTCGGCCCTGTTCGCGTCCCTATACTCGGCGAGTCCCAGGGCGCTAACCGCTGCTCCGGCGTTTCTGCAATCCAGTATCATATCTTCCCTTCGCCCTCGGCAATCCACCAAAATCTGGCCGGATTAAGAGCCAATGTTTTCTAAACAAATGTCAAAGGAGAGCGGTTCTTCCCAATTGCGCTTCTCTCGGCTGATTCCAACCTCCATGTCCGATTGATTGGGATGCTTTGGAGGCCTTGATAAGCGGTGGAAGTCAGGCGGCTTCACATGCAGGCAGGCAACGCCTCATTCCTTCAATCTGCAGCAAAGCAACGCCACCCACCGGCTATCGACGAAAGGATTCCGCCGTCCTTCATCCTCTACCTCAGTGGTGCAAAAGCAAAAGCTCAACACCTTCCATGGAGACTGACGAGCTTTAATTTGCAGCAACAACACTCTAGATCTAGATAATATCATGATGTATTAAAAGACATTCTACTATGATTAGCAGACCCTGCCTAAAGTCCAGTTCATTAATTATATTATATAATCCATCCTATACAGTACGTAGCATAATTGCTTGGCGAAAGCAATGGAGTAGAACTCCATTCCTTTTTTTCTTTTTCCTGAACTGATCACGAAAACGCTACTGTAGCAACCTTTTTTAAAAAAAAACTCTTGACCGTCTATTTTTATAGATTAAAACTCCTCCATGGACTTATTAAACTCGGTAGGTATCTCCCGAGTCACGGGAGCTCAGCAGATGATCTATCAAGCTACAGTAGCTTGGTAGTACCTATCAAGCTTCTCTAGCTCGGTAGATTGCTACAACCCATGTGTGACAGGCTGCACAGTAGCTTAACTAATGATTGCTAATTAAAGCACTAATCTATTGCTAATTAAGGGACATTCCGTGAAAGGGCTGGCAGAGCTATTGTAGCTGTATCTACTGAGCTCGATAGATCTACTTAGAAAACTAGATTTCTAAAAACGAATGTTTGGTGGCCAATTTTTTTTAAATATTATTTTTATATACAATTCTTTTTTCAAGCTGAAACCGAAACGACCTCTTAATACCTCTTGATTCGATGACTTTCCATCCAACTCGAGCTCGAGCCCGACCAAGGAAGGAGGGAGCCTACCAAACTGAACCAAACCCTAGAAAGGAGGAGAAGCACTGGCCGGAAGGTATGGCACCGTGGGCGCTGCGACTTGCGGCGGCGGCGCACAGGGGGTCAGACGGGCACGCGTCGCCATGAAAGATTCCTTCAACGCCGGCCAGCACCCTCGGCGGCAACCGCCGCCCGCCCCTATTTAGCCCCTAAATCGGCACAACCACGAGGTGCGGGTGCCCACTCGTCTCTCATCTCTACTTCCAATGTCTCCATGGATCGATCGCTATTGTATTATATACATATGCATCTGAGTGAAGCTGTTGTTGCCCCCGTGTAGTTCGTTCCTAGCCTTCGATCTGGGGTCTCCCCTCCTAACTCGAAAATAAAAGGAAAAAAAATGATATTTCTTCACTTTTCTGTGTTGTTCAAAATTATACTTGGTTTCCCCTCCTAGATCGTAATCTGTGTTGTTCAAACTTCAAAATTCTACTTGTGCTCCCATGTACTTGGGATTTGACTACTCCGAACAAGCCAAATTCTTCATCTAATTAAAACTTCAGTACAACTCCCAAGCATTTTATTCAAATGCCAACACCAAACTGCACCGTTTGGAATTTACCGATTATGCTTGTACTCTTGGCGAATAGAAGGCATTGTCAATAAAGAATAAAGCTTGCTTTCCGTCCATTATGTCGTATTGAGTGCTGAGCGTTTCCTAAGACGATAGATCACCTTGTACACTTGTTTATGATGAATGAGTTTGCACAACTGAGTTGTATCATTTTATAGGATTGCAATACGACTTTTGACTTTTGTTTTTTTTTCTGGCTTTTTAGGTTTTTTCTTTTTCTTTTTTTATTATTCCTTTGTCTGACTTCTTTTTTTGTTTGCTTTTTTTGGCATTTTGGCATTTTTTCTTTTTTGTAGCTTTTTTTGTTTTTAACCCTTTGTATGTTTTAAAGTATGAAGATAACACACTTACATTCATAGATAAAATACTATCACAATATTGCAATATTATGATATCCAGTAATCTACTATAACATTAAATACTTCTATATGTCAAAAGTTGTACTGTTGCAAAACACAACAAATAAATGGGCAAAGTTTCTAAAGTTTTTCCTCCCTCCATATTTTTCCACTTACTCCACTCCATTTATAGGATGAGTATTGGAATGTAGAGAAATATCTAGATATTTCTCTTTGCTTTAGAGGAAATAGATATTTTCACCAAGAATGATATCGATTCAACAAACACTGCAAGTATCCTCAAGTGACCATGAATAAAAAAATGTTGAGAGTGGTTTAATTTTGAAGGTTTAGATTGATAGTTGGCTTAGAGATATAAGAATTTGAAATAATTTTAATAAATGAAACATATTGCCCTTATTTTGGTGGGCACTTATTTTAAAGGCTTAGATTGATAGTTGGATTAGGGATATATTAATTTAAAAATAAAAAAGGAGATAAGTAACTTTACCTATAATTCAAAAGTTGAAAGTGTCTAAATTTATTAGAGGGACCTCCCTCTATCTCTGACATGGGAGTGGGATATCTCAAAATTAATTGGACTAATCTACTATATTATTAAAACAAGGTGGAAAGGAGCTTCCACATCTACTATAAGAGGTTACAAATTCATGTCTTAATCGGAGTAAAAAAAGACAAAGGCCTACACCATTTATTCGGTGTGTACATATTATAGTAATGCAAATTAATCAAATGTAGATAGGATATGTTACAACTTATATAAGCAATAAAACAATATTTCCAACCATAAGTATTATAGCTGTATATCAAACATAACTCTATTTTCGCACGTAAGTATATGTATAAGTATCTAGCCGCGCAATTGTCTGATACAATTATTATCTAATACTAGTAAATAATTTAAGCCTGCTAAAGCTATATATATCTTTACATACACATATGGTTGGATCTTGTTGGTGTTAGGCCCTAGGTAGACGTCCTTGTTGCCTTTTCCAGGGCCGGCCCTGTTCGCGTCCCTATACTCGGTGAGTCCCATGGCGCTAACCGCTGCTCCGGCGTTTCTGCAATCCAGTATCATATCTTCCCTTCGCCCTCGGCAATCCACCAAAATCTGGCCAGATTAAGAGCCAATGTTTTCTAAACAAATGTCAAAGGAGAGCGGTTCTTCCCAATTGCGCTTCTCCCGGCTTTGATAAGCGGTGGAAGTCAGGCGGCTTCACATGCAGGCAAGCAACGCCTCCTTCCTTCAATCTATAGCAAAGCAACGCCACCCACCGGCTATCGACGAAAGGATTCCGCCGTCCTTCATCCTCTACCTCAGCGGTGCAAAAGCAAAAGCTCGACACCTTCCATGGAGGCTGACGAGCTTTAATTTGCAGCAACAACACTCTAGATCTAGATAATATCATGATGTACATTCTACTATGATTAGCAGACCCTGCCTAAAGTCCAGTTCATTAATTATATTATATAATCATCCTATACAGTACGTAGCATAATTGCTTGGAGAAAGCAATGGAGTAGAACTCCATTCCTTTTTTCTTTTTCCTGAACTGTTCACGAAAACGCTACTGTAGCAACCTTTTTTTTAAAAAAAAGCTATTGACCATCTATTTTTTATAGATTAAAACTCCTCCATGAACTTATTAAACTCAGTAGGTATCTCCCGAGTCACGGGAGCTCAGCAGATGATCTATCAAGCTACAAGCGTATCCATCCGCAGAGGAAATACAACAAACTGGAGAGGCCGCAGAAACGACGGCCCCGGTTGCGCAGGATCCAATCGATCCATCTTCTGCCGGCTCAACAAGTGCATCCACAACCCAAAGCACGCATGCAAAAAGAACAAGAGCTAGTACATCAGTAGTTTAGAATGATTTCGACAAGAAGTTCAAGACCGACGATAATGGGAATTCGGTGAGGTATGCTGTTTGTAAAATTTGTGGTAATGAATTGACTGCAAAATCTTCAGGTGGGACGGGTCACCTACAACGACATGAGGCAAGCTGCAAAAGAAGGCAAGGAATACAAATGCGCCGGACACAGCTGCAATATAACCCAGATGGCTCGGTACGTATGTGGGAGTACAACCCAGAGGTAGCTCGGGAATCTCTTTGTAGATTGATTGCTTCTCAAGATTTACCTTTAAATTTTGGTGAGTCAGATGTTTTTCAAAAAATATTAGGAATGCTCATAACCCTCGATTTAGTTCTATATCTAAGCAAACAACAACTAGAGATTTAATTAAATATTATAACAATTATCGTGATAAATTGAAAGAAATATTTCATACATGTACATTCTCTATTACTTTGACATCCGACATATAGAGTGGTAGGGCTAGAGAAGATTATATTAGTGTTGTTGCTCATTGTGTTAATGATGACTGGATAATAGAAAAAAGAATTATATGATTTAAATTAATTAATGTTTCACATAATGCTGAAAATATTGCAGAAAGTATTATTAGAGTTGTAGAAGATTTTGGTCTCACGGATAAGATTTTTTCTATAACTTTAGATAATGCAGCTGCAAACACTAGAGCTATAAAAATTCTTACTCCTTTGTTTAATTCTTTTGCACAATCTTTTTTACTACATCAACGTTGTGCTTGTCATATTATTAATCTTATTGTTAAATCTGGTTTAAAAGATTAAATGCTTGTATTGATTCTTTTAGGTATGCAATTTCATTTATTAATTGTTATAACCAATGAATAGCTGCATATAAGAGTTTCTACGTAGCAATGAACGCTAGTCCTAGAAAATTTGGTTTAGACATGCCTGTTAGATGGAACTCTACTTACCTTATGCGTAAACATATATTGCCATATAAGAGCACATTATTTGTATTCCTTCACACCCAAAGTCATCAATCTTGTAGTTCCTCCAGTAGAACCTAAGTTAGAGACGCTGAACTTACTGAGGACGATTGGGTTGTTGGTCAAAAATATTTTTCTTTCTAGAACTTTTTCATAAAGCTACACTTTGTCTTTCTGTAGTATACTACCCTACATCTCCTCTAATTGTTCATAACATTCTTGAAATTGCCACTCACCTAAAAGCTTTTGAAAATGATCCTATACTACGGGATGTCAGAGTTGCCATGAAAACTAAGTTTTTAAAATATTGGAGGGAAATTCCTATTTTATATGCATTCGCCTTTATTTTGGATCCTAGGGTCAAACTCCAAGGATTTATAAATATTTTACAACTTTTAAGTTATGCTACCGGTTTAGACTATTGTACATACTATACATTAGTTAAGGATAAATTATATGAGGTATACGATAAATATGAAAATAAGTTTGGGTCTGTGCGTTTGGAAAGACCCTTTGTAGTCCTTAACACCTCTAGGGGGACTATGCAATGGGGCAAGATTTTTGGTTCTTCGTCTAGAGATTCTCGTGCAGGCACACGTACACATCAGTCAGGAGGAGGAATGCGGCAAAGCACTGAAGACCTATCAAGCTATCTCAACAGTGATAGCGTTAGCTTCGAGCAGGAGTTAAACATCCTCTCATGGTGGCAAACCCAGAAGGTATCATATCCAGTGCTATCCATATTAGCATGAGATGTGATGACTGTTCCGCCTCTGACAGCCTCCTGAGTCGAAGATTCGCCTATCTCGAGGAATAATCGAGGAGAGAATAAGTCTCTCAACGAGATGGTCAAGTCCTTCGACCGTCAAAGACCGGGAACAAGTCAATCAAGACTCCAACATACTGCGGATAATAGAGATTTAGAAGAATCTTTTGAGAATTTATATCTAGATAGCAATGAATAGTATTTTCAATATTTTTCTTCACATGTAGTCATTAATAAGCTTTATAGGTTGTACTCTTTTTTCTTTACTAAGGTTTTCTCAATTTGATTTTTTACTTGGTAAAGTTTTTAATGAGGCAGCCATCCCATGTAATTTAATAAGTTAATAAAGCTCATTATGTCATTGAAAGTATTTATTTTCATGATTAACAATGTCTACGGTTTTCTATAATTTTTCTGAATTTTTTCTTAATTTTCTACAATTTTTCTTAATTTTCTATATTTTTTCGGCTTAACGGGTCGACCGGCCAAGACTACTGTTAAGCCTTACACGTGTCCGGGCCAGCACGGCACGGGATCGGATCGTGCCTGGGCTCGCACCGCGGCCCACGGGCCGGCACAGTACGACTCATTTATTACACGGGTCATAACAGATCGTGCCTAAATGGATTGTGTCGAGATCGGGCCCATGCCGTGCTGGTATGGAATCAGACCTCGATGACTTGACTCCATCCAACTCGAGCTCGAGCCCGACCAAGGAAGGAGGGAGCCTACCAAACCGAACCAAACCCTAGAAGAGAGGAGAAGCACCTGCCGGAAGGTATGGCACCGTGGTGACTGCGACTGCGGCGGTGGCAGTAGCGTGGGGGTCCGTGGCGTGTCGGCCAAGAAGATTCCTTCCATGTCGGCCGCGCCCTCGGCGGCAACCGCCGCCCCCGCCCCCTATTTAGCCCCCTAAATCGGCACAACCACGAGGTGCGGGTGCCCACTCGTCTCTCATCTCTACTTCCAATGTCTCTATGGATCGATCGCTATTATATTATATACATATGCATCCGAGTGAAGCTGTTCTTGCCCCCGTGTAGTTCATTCCTAGCCTTTGATCTGGGACCATATAATTAAAATAAAATGCGTCTGAACAAATTTCACCACAAAACCTCGTAAAAAAATCACCACAAAATGTTTTAGGTACCGTTGGATATCTATCAACGTTTTTCCTTAAAAAAAGATATACGTCAATGTCATTATTGATATAAAACAGATATCCGTCAATGTCACTATTGATATAACTATGTGGTGAAATTTGTATTCATTGGTATCCTTTTTTGGGAGGTGGTTTATGGTTTTTTGGCTAAAATTTTTAAATTCTAGTTGTTTGCGTGAGAGAGTATGGAGACAAATATTCGTATGTGATTTCGGCGGATATAGTTAAAGTTGGTACAATGTCTACTACAATTAACTTGTAGACTCCGTCTTGAAAAGATATTTGGTTTGAAAGCTAGTTACTGTAGATAAGCCAAAAGTTATAAGCAAAAAAAACCCATTGGTATGACTACAGCCCTGTTCCAAACAATTGTTATGTTTGGCTTTTGACTTTTTGCTGAAATGGCACTGTGGTAGATGTTAGTTTTTTTCTAAAGTATTTAATTAAATAAAATAAAAAAATAAAAAAAACACCGTTATATCCCGACGAGGGAATTTTTTACCGGGCCGAAAATCGGCGGTTTTCGGTTTTACCGTTAACCCCCGATAAATTTTCAAACTGGCTCTGAAAATTTTGTTTTGCATGAATTTTATCAAATTTAAAAGAAATTTTTGCCGAAAAGTGTTTCAAAATTTTCGGCCTATATTCATCCGATTTTTGGTTGAAAATTGGCCATTTTTAAAATTCAAATTTTAATTTGAAAATTTGGCCCGAAATCCATCGAATTTTTTTTATTTTTTAAACCCTCATCTCCACGGATAATAATGTAAAGAAAAAAGGAAAGAAAAGTAATGTTAAGAAGTCAATCTTCCAAAGCCCAGTGGACTTGGAAATAAACCCTAGAGAGCACATGTCGCTGCCGTTGGTGCGATCATCGGCGGCGGCGGCTGTCGGCCGGACCATGCAGCCCTGGAGGAGGCTTCTCCGGGACGAACTCCTCCACCGTCGCCCCATCTCCAGCACCGCCAAGGAAGAGGTAGCAACCCTGCCTACCTCGTTTGTTTCACACGATCCCTTCCTTACTTGGTTCCAAGTTTTTTTCTCTATTATTTCCAATCTAGAAGAAGCGGCTTCGCAATTCACCAATCGATCAGATAGGCTTCAATTTCTTTCTGCTCGCAGATTCTACTATCTATTTGATACTGCATATGGGATTGCTTAGATATCTGGCCTAGTGGATTGTACAGAATGGATTTGTGTAGATTTCATTTCTTATTACCAACGTTACCTAACTTGTCACATATCTGTGCAAAAGAAATGGTCACATAACTAAACAAAAGAACTTGTCACAATCCATACTTCGCATTGAATCGGAACCCCTTGTCACTGCTTCTGCAGCCCTGCTGCCCTAAACGTTACCTAACTAGTGGATTGTACAGAGTGGATTGGCAATTTTTTTTTCTTTTGGAATTGTCACTGCTTTTGCGTAAGATTTTATGTTTGCGTAAGATTGAATCGGAGCCCATACTTCGCATTGAATCGGAACCCCTTGTCACTGCTTTTGCGTAAGATTTTATGTTTGTCGTTATTGTTCCCCGCCCCGTTTTCAGGTTTCAACTTCATATATGTGCATGCGTATACACAGGCTGATGACATCTCGTGGTATGGTACCGTGGGCGCTGCGACCTGCGGCGGTGGCAGCGCGTAGGGCCGTCCGGCGCGCCGCGTCGGCGCAGCATTCCTTCCACACCGGCCGCGCCCTCGGCGGCAACCGCCGCCCCCGCCCCCTATTTAGCCCTCTAAATCGGCACAACCACGAGGTGCGGGTGCCCACTCGTCTTTCATCTCTACTTCCAATGTCTCCATGGATCGATCGCTATTATATTATATACATATGCATCTGAGTGAAGCTGTTCTTGCCCCCGTGTAGTTCGTTCCTAGCCTTCGATCTGGGGTCTCCCCTCCTAACTCGAAAAGAAAAGACGTTGTTGTTCACTTATGTTAAACGATACATGTTAGCGTTGGAGCAAAATCCTAGAAATTCAATTTAGACAGTATTTGAATTTATGATGATCTCACCCCACCCTACTTTGAGATAATCCTTAATGGCTACTCAAATTTTACATATAATCCCCTCCTTTCATTGCCTATTTGTTTTTATTTCTATTTTCAGTTATCTTGCCCTCTATATGTTTCCTCGTTCCCCAAAACCCTAATCCCTTTGAGCAGCATGTATTACTCCCTGTCACCTTTCAGTAGTTGCAGTGGTACCTGGCCATGCAGGTGCCCTAAATTATTGTTTATTGAGGAATAGGTGAAACCAGAGTTTATGCACTGGTCTCTCATGTACGTTTAATTTTTTTTTCTGACGAAGAATGTGAGTGTGCAATTATTCCAATATGGAAGATGAGCCCGGTGTTTTTTTGTATTTGTGGAGTTTACTTGCTAGACCCAGAAAGTAGTTGTTTCTTTCCAAATATGTGAAGTTTTGTTTTTTATTTGGAAATGCTGTATTTCTCCACGTACTTTCCTTGAGGATCTGCTGTTGCTCGCAAACATTAATGATTATGAATACTCTCCTATGTTAGTTGTTAGCCGTTTTAAGATCATAAGATGTCTTGACTCCCCCATTTTCTAAGAATATTCTGTCTATTCCAATTAAATTGTTCAAATTTGGCTAGTTTAAGCACCAAATTGTACTATAGTTTTTTTTGTAATAGTAGAGGTATCTTGCAGTTCTTCTAAAAGAATACTACGTACCACCTGATCTGTGCTGTATGCCTGTACGTTGTTGGGTGCTATACTTCCATGCGTCTTTGCGTAATCAGTAAGAACATCAACATTGAACATGTGAATGCATATGGTAAATTGAAGTCAAATCAAGTTTCTCCTGTTTAAACCTTGTCGTGGATGCAAATGTTTAAAACTAGGCCTGTGATGTGCAGGTCAATGCATTGCTTGAGGAAATCAAGGAAACAAAGATTTGCATGGTGACAAGGGATACAATAATCAAAACTTTGCATCAGTATGCAAACCAGTGAATTGCAGCTTGTGTTGTTTATGTTCTCTATGTTTGCTGACAGCCTAACTACTACTGTTTGTCCTTTTTTTTTTTTTTGCATGTCTAGTTCCATTTTGGGCCGTCAGCAAATTCTTGTTCAAAATGTCCTCCGGTCATGGGTGGTTGCTGCAGCTGCTATCGCTGGATACACTTGGGGGTACTCCAGAGTTGCTCAACATTCTGCTGTTGGCTCCTTTGAACCACCAACGGAACATGAGGAGAGAGTGGACTGATGAAGTTTGGAGGGATGCAGCCAAGCATGTCACAGAATCTCCCTTGTGGATCAGTCTGTATTAACTATGACTAAAAATGACCTCCTTAGTTCAACTGGGGTTTCTCATTGCGCAGTTCTATCCGCGTAACCTTTTGGGTTATAATTTTTGAGTTTGGACTTCACGAGAGAGATTATGAAAAGAGAGATTAATTTTGGTCGATACAGCTATAATGGATTTGTAGATCTCGACTTGAAAAACTTACCCTTTGGCTATAGCCGTGCTATTCGGCACAATTAATGTCCACTAGAGAACTGGTAGAAAACATCGGTCTTGCTCTTGCATCTCTAGGCTGTGATCGGTTCGGCTGAAAGTTGAAAGCTTATGGCTGAAAACACTGTAGCTGGCTGAAAAATTACTGTAGCGGCTGAAAGAGGTACTGTAGCGGCTGAAAGAGGTACTGTAGCTGCTGAATGTAGTACTGTAGCACTTGAAATGCTGAAAGTAAAGCCCGAATGAGCTGACAGACTCGAGGAAGCAACATTGCACGTGTAGTAAAGATGTTCGCAGACAAATGTTGTAGTACATATCTTTACAAAGACAATTGCATGGAACAGGCGTGGTACATAAATCTCTAAACCACCAAGGACGCCGCTATGAAGTCACGTGTGATGTTCATGAGGTCGTCGCGCTTCTTGGCACCGGACAGTGGTATGCGGGCGCGCGAAGATCCCGCGACTGCGCAAGTATGTGGTCGGTGGGTCCTGTGCCCGACTCGGCGTCGATGATGAAGTTGTGCAACGCCATACAAGCTGTGATGATGCCGCATTGGCTCCGAGTCTTGTATTTCGGAATCTTATGGAGAATGCGCCATTTGCCCTTGCACATGCCGAACGCACGCTCGATGGCGTTCGCGAATCGCGAGTGACGGTGGTTGAAAACCTCCGCATCCCTCCGGATGGCTCCCATTGTCGAACCGATAAATGGTACCGCGTGTTGCGGTATGGAGCTAGGTAACCCAACCGGTTCGGATAACCGGAGTCGACAAGGTAGTATTTACCTGCAACCAAAAATATTGGTTAGTACGTAAGTCAGCAAGCAAAGAGCACTCGAATGTAAAGGTAGCATGCAACCTTCGGGGGGATGTGGAAAGCGGTCACTGTACGTCTCTATTGTTTGCTGTAGGATCCGAGCGTCGTGCACCGATCCCGGCCAACCGGCACACACAAATGTGAAGCGACAGTCGAAGTCGCAAATGGCGAGAACATTCTGACTAGTGAATCCTTTTCTGTTGTAATGCCGTGGCCTCTCCTCGTTAGAGACAATGACTTCAATGTGAGTTCCATCAATAGCTCCGATGCAATTGTTGAACTGCGAAAATCTTTGTTGTTGGAGCCTGGCGTGCACCGTCTGGTACGTAGGATCTGAAGGCGCGATAATGTCAGCCGCTAATGCCACCACACTTGTAAGCACATCGTGGAACCTCTTGCTGATAGTTCCCGCGGAGTGCTCGAAGTGGTTCGTTGCTTGGCGCTACGACTGGGGGGCTCCGCATGTCCACAAAAACAAGCCTAGCGCTTCCTTTGAGCACACCTCCCGTCCAGACCGCAGACCGTAATTTGCAACAAGACGGTCATGCAACGCCTCAAAAACATTTGGCTGCATTCTGAACATGTTACGGCATCGCTGGCTGTCAGCTAGTTGTGCCGATACCCACTGCATCCCACTCACTGCAGGCATTCTTGGGACCTGGCCGGCCTCTTCGTCAACGTCCCACTCATCATCGTAGTACATGGCAGCCGCTACCTGAAGCACGGGAAAACCCATGCCGTCGTCCGCAATCACTGCACACAACCAAACTCGAGGGGATTACTCATGCAGTCATGTACTAATGCAGAGGAAAATGCAATTCGGCAGCAGGGAACGAATGAAGTCATGTAGTAATGCAGATTTCAAAGCATTTCGGCAGCAGGGAATATGCATTTCGCGAGGGAAATATGCCCGAAAATGAGCAGGCGGTTGGGCGAGGAACTATGCATTTCGGCGAAGGAAATATGCCCCGAAAATGCAGTTCTACAGATCGGCAGCAGGGAAGTATGCATTTCGGCGGCGGAATATGCCCCGAAATGAGCAGGCGGTTCGGCAAAGACAAATTTCAAGACATTTCGGCAAAGACAAATTTAAACATTTCTAAGAAGACAGACCAAAGACAATTCGGAAGACAATTTCAAAGACATTTCGGCAAAGACAACCTCAAAGACATTTCGGCAAAGACAGACCCGGACAATTCTAAGAAGACAAATTTCGAAAGAGAAGACATGTCGGCGACAAATTTCCCCGTAAACAGAGAAGACCAGATAACAAGCCCCAGCACATGCCAACACAGAGACCAGATAACAAGCCCCAGAACGCATTCTGAACAGAGACCAGCAGTTCTACAGTTAAACATAAAATTCGACAACAGTTCTACAGAGACCAGATAAATGTGCCGCTACAGAATTAAACACTCAACAATACAAATGTAAACACTCACGAATGTATCATCACACTGAACCGACATTGCTCAAAGATGTCCGAGTCGTTCCCAAGTACGTCTTATCCAGTTGAGGCGGCCCTCACTGTTCGCGAGCAATGGCGTGGCAAGACTCGCCTTCATGAAAAGCTGCGTTGCGTAGTAGTGCTCATCGCTTCCTTCGTGGGCACCTGCTTCTTCCACAAGTGTCATCAAGCGACGCACATCTTCCCTTATGGGGTCTTGCGTTGGGGATGTCACACTCGTGCCAGAGCCTCGGCTTCCGGACTGCAAGCTAACCTGCGCTTCATAAAGGTCAACCAGGCGCTTGAAATTCATGTCACGTTCACTACGCTTACTTGCGCGACAGCCTCTCGGGTGCAAAGGTGCGGGGCATGGCCTCTTGGTACCGGAACTACGCCCGACGCCCACCGCTGTGTGTCGGCATAGGGAAGGCGTGTCTGCCCTCTCCTCCTGGGCTTTCATCGAGGTCGTCGATGTCCACGTCGAGGTCATCCACACCTGGGACGAATGCGCACTCGCTCGTGGTGGTGGTGTTTCCAAACACGACTTCTAGGAGATCCTCGTCGTTGGCGACAATGGCCCTGAACTTCCTCATCTCGGACTTTCCCTGCAATCAGCGATGTCATATCACCGGTGTAATGCGAATACCAGCACACTTCAAAAGCAAAACTTACTCCACCCGCAGATGCCCACCAGTCCTCACTCGCGTCAATGCTCCCTGTTGATGGATCGACCCCAAGCCCCGTGGCACGAAGTTTCAAAGTTTTCCATTTGTTGTAATCACGAGACAGTTGCTCCCATTTGTTCTTCATCTGTTTGCTTGTGTATTGCAAGCCAGTTCTTTCCGCAAATTTCCGCACAGGTTACGCTTGCCTGCGTGTTCAATCTTGAGAATGCCCGGTTGTGTGCCTCCACCTCCTCGGCACATACTTGCAAGAACACGTGCGTACTCTCATCGGTCCAAATCGCGGGGGGCATCTGCAGGCATCGCGGGCAAGGGCGGTAGTGAGATGCCCGAAGTTGTGCACGACGCGAAAGTGAATCCGTAATCCCTACCCAAACTCCGTATCACATTCATGCAATTTATCGGTTGGGACATGGCCATACCTGGATTTGGCCGCACCGGTCGTGCGGCGGAAGCTGCCGTTGGTTGGGGCGCAGATCCGGGGGGGAGCTCGGGCGGAGCTTCAATGCCGACGGATGGCGGGTCCGCTTGTCCGCAAGCGCACAAACGCCGGGCTGCACGCTTCGGACCTCCCCTCGTCGAAGGAGCCGGTGCCGGCGGATCCGGGGCGGGATTACCCTGGGCCAGATGTGCGCTTCACGGAAGGCGAGGCCGCCGCGGATGGGGACGGGGAGGCAGCTCCGCCGACTCCGGTGACGGCGGATCCGGGCCGAGATTCCCCTGGGCCAGATGTGCGCTTCACGGAAGGCGAGCCGCCGCGGTGGGGATGGGGAGGCGGTCCGGTGACTCGGTGGATGGCCGAACGGCCGGCGCAGATCCGGACGCCACGGCCCGTGGCGGGGCGAGAGCCGGCGATCGCGATAGGTGGCGAGTGGGTGGGAGCATACCAAAAGGGGATCCGAGGCACGCACTGCTGCTCGGTCCAATGGTTATAGCGGCTCCGGGCTCCGGACGGCTTCGGCTCCACGACATAGCTTCGCTCGCATCAGAAGCGGCTCCAAGAAGCTTTCGGTAAGCCTCACCACACCGAACCGATCACCGCTAGGTCAAATCCATACTCCATTTCCCATTCCTCCTTTTTCTTCCGGTACCTGCTCAAGCCACCACTTTGTGTTTCAAGAAATACAGTTATATCAGTAGGGCACTGATTCAATTTAAGATACAGTGATACGGGGTCGTTCGATCTTCTCGTCGTAGGATCAAGATACTTATGTATAGTCTTTTAAATCGTAGTAATCCTTCGTTACTAATACAAGAACAAACACTTTTTAATTTGCAAGATCATAGTTGAACTTCATGACCACCAAGCAAAACCATATCGCGCTCCCGATTCCCAGCGGAAATTTTAAACAATCTCGATTTACAATAACTCTTAATGTTTCTATTGAATTTGATTTGGCTACCAAAAATCAAAAACATGCACAAGTCTGTCTTCAATTTATCTAGTTGTCCGTCCTCGTTCCATCCCTAGCCGCTGGGTATCATACGCACATGCACACGATTGGGTTTAAACTGAGTCCTATTCTGCTCGGTTGGATGGACCGAACTAGTCACTAATAAAAAAGGTGTGTACTAAGTAAACTCATGGGCTACATGACCGAGCAATGGCCATTGAGAACTCCATGCTGATGGGCTTCATACATGGCCTTCACAGGCCATGTATTGCTTGGACGCCGCTCGGCAACGATCGATATGCACTCATGCATGGGCTGGGCCGACGTGGCCATTTCCTTGCTTCGGCCTGTATACTTGGACTTCCTTCTTTACTGGTGATTTTAACGTTTTCACATCTTCAAACATAAGAACGTATAAAGAACTTGCATAAGATAGTATATTATTCTCATCAGTACAAGAGAATTCTTTAAAAAACAAATTAATCTGTTTATTTAAAATTTTGATTTTTGCTCTAGCTATTGGACCTTTTAGTGCTTCATGGGCACTTGGAGAAGGGATGTCCTCATCATATAATTAAAATAAAATACGTCTGAACAAATTTCACCACAAAACCTCGTAAAAAATCACCACAAAATTTTTTAGGTACCGTTGGATATCTATCAGCGTTTTTCCTTAAAAAAAAAGATATACGTCAATGTCATTATTGATATAAAACAGATATCCGTCAATGTCACTATTGATATAACTATGTGGTGAAATTTGTATTCATTGGTATCGTTTTTTGGGAGGTGGTTTATGGTTTTTTGGCTAAAACTTTTAAATTCTAGCTGTTCGTGTGAGAGAGTATGGAGACAAATATTCGTATATGATTTTGGCCGATATAGTTAAAGTTGATACAATGTCTACTACAATTAACTTGTAGACTCCGTTTTGAAAAGATATTTGATTTGAAAGCTAGTTACTGTAGATAAGCCAAAAGTTATAAGCAAAAAAACCCCATTGGTATGACTACGGCCCTGTTCCAAACAATTGTTATGTTTGGCTTTTGACTTTTTGCTGAAATGGCACTGTGGTAGATGTTAGTTTTTTTCTAAAGTATTTAATTAAATAAAATAAAAAAATAAAAAAACACCGTTATATCCCCACGAGGGAATTTTTTACTGGGCCGAAAATCGGCTGTTTTCGGTTTTACCGTTAACCCCCGATAAATTTTCAAACTGGCTCTGAAAATTTTGTTTTGCATGAATTTTATCAAATTTAGAAGAAATTTTTGCCGAAAAGTGTTTCAAAATTTTCGGCCTATATTCATCCGATTTTTGGTTGAAAATTGGCCATTTTTAAAATTCAAATTTTAATTTGAAAATTTGGCCCGAAATCCATCGAATTTTTTTTATTTTTTAAACCCTCATCTCCACGGATAATAATGTAAAGAAAAAAGGAAAGAAAAGTAATGTTAAGAAGTCAATCTTCCAAAGCCCAGTGGACTTGGAAATAAACCCTAGAGAGCACATGTCGCTGCCGTTGGTGCGATCATCGGCGGCGGCGGCTGTCGGCCGGACCATGCAGCCCTGGAGGAGGCTTCTCCGGGACGAACTCCTCCACCGTCGCCCCATCTCCAGCACCGCCAAGGAAGAGGTAGCAACCCTGCCTACCTCGTTTGTTTCACACGATCCCTTCCTTACTTGGTTCCAAGTTTTTTTCTCTATTATTTCCAATCTAGAAGAAGCGGCTTCGCAATTCACCAATCGATCAGATAGGCTTCAATTTCTTTCTGCTCGCAGATTCTACTATCTATTTGATACTGCATCTGGGATTGCTTAGATATCTGGCCTAGTGGATTGTACAGAATGGATTTGTGTAGATTTCATTTCTTATTACCAACGTTACCTAACTTGTCACATATCTGTGCAAAAGAAATGGTCACATAACTAAACAAAAGAACTTGTCACAATCCATACTTCGCATTGAATCGGAACCCCTTGTCACTGCTTCTGCAGCCCTGCTGCCCTACTCCTTGTCACAGCACCTGGGCACCTGCTGCTTTAGAATGGGATTCAGTAAGCACTGTGCAGTTAGAGCAACGCATCAAGCTAAAACTCCATATGCCTTCTTGGCTGAAATACTCAACACTGTCACTGTGTGTTTCTTGGTCGACCAATTTCAGTGATATGTTGGCTTAAGGTCGCTAACCCACTATTGTACCGATGCACATTTTGTTTTCTTACTTGCGTCCTGTTTCTGCGAATGATAACAAACTATGGGGAAATTTTACCTGCCATGATTGTTACTCTACCAGAAATATGCCATCGACCAAAATTTCCTTGTCATTTGGATATGTATTAAACTTGACAGATAGATTAGCATTTCCTTGTGGGTTTGGGATCTGGATTGAAATGTAGCCGTCGGTCCAAATTTAGTCTTGTATGTTTGGGATCTGGGTTTATCAGAAGCATTATTATTTTTATGCTGGTACCAAGTTAGGGATGGATATTTAGAAAAAGGCTGAGCAATAGTTAGGGAAGACAGAGATGTGGGCTGTTAGTGACTGAGGCTTAGCCGTTTAGCCAAGATAGTCTATGGAGCAAAGGTGGTGACCTTGCATGAGGGAGATAGTGGCTTAGGTGATCTGCATTTTTATTGCAACTAGGTTAGGAGTTCTAAAATGATGACATCATGTGATTTTTGAAATATTGAAATACCCACTTTGTAGGTATTTGGTTCCTCTTCCAGCCCAATCCAACCAGTTTTTACCGACCTGGCCCTATTTCAGCAGTTAAAAAAGGTTCCCAACGGAAGAGGGGAAATGCTACTAATCAAAACAGGGGTGGAACCAGGGCCGAGTTAACTTTACCCCAGCTGGTCCTTGTGGTCTGCTCCCAGTTCCTTGCTGTCAATTGGACAGCCCGTTTGGGCTTGTCGTGCCTTTTTAATTTTATTTTTTGCAAATTCCAGATGACACACAGCCTTGCTTATTAACTCATGTAAGTTTTAACTCATCTTGCCTATGATCAAGTTAAATTTTGTCTTCAATGCAAAAGTTGTATATTTATGTACTTTAAACTTTTGTTATTAAAATATAGGATCTATCTTGATTAAAAAAATAATTAAACTTTTGTTATTAAAATAGAGGGTCTATCTTGATTAAAAAAATAACAGCTCAAATGTCACATCATGTGATTTTTGCTGACTGGTTGAAGCCAATAGAGTATGATATAGAAAACAAATCTGAAGTCAGGAAGCAACGCTTGTTGTAGTATACTGTGTGAACACAATTGCCGATTGTTTATAGTTTAATTATACTGCGATTATAAACTACCTCCCTCACGGTCATTTTCTTGTCCTACCACTAAATCAAAATAGCTCCTTAAGGGTATGTGTTGAATTGCTCTGATATTGTTGTAGCCCTGTTTCTAACCAGACCCCGCTGTACGGGGCTTGTGACTTACTTCAATTCTCTATTACTATGAATGCATCTTCAAAACAGCTGTTATTATGTATGTGTCTCATGGCGTGTTACTAATTGGCTCTGTTTGTCTTCATTTGATGTTGAAGCCTATGTATGCTGATGAGCTCAAAACGACCAAAAAAATCTTTAAAGAACTTGAAGAATTGGAGATGAAGTTGCAGAGGGAGATTGTTGAAGACATAGAGAAGGTGAAGAGAATGGAGAGTGAAGATAGAAATTCCCTCAACCGGTATGTTGTTGCTTAAGATTTTATGTTTGTCGTTATTGTTCCCCGCCCCGTTTTCAGGTTTCAACTTCATATATGTGCATGCGTATACACAGGCTGCTGACATCTCGTGGGATGCCCAAGGGGGAATTTCGAGATAAGCTAATCTTTGGCTGTAATGTTGCTGCGGTGTTTCTTGCATCAAGCGCAGTTGGGACATGGAATGCTGATAGGGATGCACGGCATAAGCATGTAGAGTTAGCTAGGAATGCTTCTGTTTAGTTGTTGGAATCAAAACATTGCTGCTGTCTTAGGCCGGGAAAAGATACGCCTGCACTTATGCCTTAACTAGTGTTTGTGATGGTGTGTGTTACTTATATCGTTCACGGCCATTATAATCGATATCTGGTGCGTTCAGCGTCGTATGTAACATGCAGCTAAATTGTGTCTATAATATATGCATGAGTGGGTTAGATTTGCTTTGCTGCGCTCTTCTACTCTGCAACTTCAAGAGGAGAAAGGCATATATAGTTCACAGTGACCCGTGTTTGATTTTCGTTATTGACAGCTGACGCATATCTTGTACACTGCTAGAGCCCACCTGAAGTTAGCGTATCACTTCAAAACTGCGATTTGTTACAAGGAGGCCAGTATTTTGAAGTGTGCTAGTTGAGATCAAATGGATTATAAATAACGCTGTACGGACTTTCCATGCTTAGATAGTTTGTGACCTGTGACCTATATATTTTAACTGCATTTAGTCAGTATTATGTAAAGTTTCTTGGTGGTTGAGAACTGTATGTGCTACATCTACCATGGGAGTTTTACTTGCTGATGATGATATGCACTTGGAAGGCGACCACAAACTTTACATATCTAGATTCTAGCACCGCTTTTTTTTTGTCAACACTTGTGCATAGAGGACAGCAACAGAGTTCCCAGACAAGTACTCCAGCAACTATCCACACATTGCCTATGTAGTTTGTGCCGATCTTCTGGCGGTCAAGGATTAACCTGCAGTACATGTTAACAGGGAAAGAAAGGAATGCAATATGATCATTAGGGTGGTGATGGAGACAAACAGCACAACAAAAACCCTTGAAGCATCCTAAGTTCCTAACTAGATAAGTACCTCTCAGTGCTCTCTCTCAGCAAATCCCTTTTTGCCAAGTCTATAGCACACTTCAAAAGAAATTTGATTCAAAACAATTCGATGTCACATATCTGTGCAAAAGAAATGGTCACATAACTAAACAATTCGATGTCACATATCTTGACATATATGTGATTTTCATTAAATAGTAGGATAACAAGAAATGTGACAAACAGTTTGAGGTATGTACCTAACCATTTTAAGCAGAGCATATGGATCAATACATCATGCAAGAAATGTTTTATGTATATTACATTGTTCAAATACTGCACATGTCTTGTACAGCGTGTTTCAGGCAGTCAAGCATCTCATTCAACTGGACACATACGTATGGTATCTAAATATGTATGTGTTTTTCTAGTTGGCTGTATTTTATTGTATTTGGACCATGATTTGACGTATGGTGGGACCAATGGCGGGAATCCTTTGATTCAAGATTTAAATTTTGTACGGTGATATATGCACAACTATAGTACTGTACTCCAATCACATCTGAATCTTGCATTGTGGTACATACAAATGTATTCTACTACAACCAAATGCACTATACCTATACGTTTCATGCAGTCAAACACATCTCACAATGATAGTACATGTATGTATTTTACATGGTACGAGCTAAATGCACCATACTTGTATCAACAGAGAGGAGTTTAGTGCACACACATAGATACTGCACAATCCAAATACACACTTTTACATACAAAAAAAAAAGAAATTCGCAAACTCAAAGTACACTGTACAAGTCCTGTATGTAAACAAAAACTACTTTTGCATAAAAAAATCAATCGAAAATACATTTGCATCCAACCAAAAAAAAACAATCAACAACGGGTGACGAGGACGAAGTACTGCGGCGGCGATGTACTGAGCGAGCGGTGGAGAAGTGTGCACTCGAGGAGAGAGACGATGTGCACTGGAGGGAGGGGGAGAGTACTCGCCCCGCCGCCTTTCTTGCCACCGGAGCTGGCCATCGCGCGACCACTAATCTGCCATTGGCGTCGGTGGGAACAGAGAGAAGAGAGAGAGAAAGTGACGGGAGAGGACTTTTTAGGTGATTTGGCATTGTTGACGATGGCATTTACAAAAGTAGTAGTGCGTGTATTGTATTTATAAAAATAGCAGTATGTGTATTGTATTTACAAAAATATTATTTTTGTTGTTTGGTGGACAGACGGCAGCACCGGCGAGGCGACGCATGGGGGCCACTGGTGGCAAGCGCCTGTCGAGTAGCCAGCAGGTGGTAGGCAGCCTGCCACCCGGTGAGGAGACGACAAGTGATTAAGCCGGCTAATTAGATGGCTTAATTACCTGCCTTAATTTTTTATATAGTATTTATTTGAATTTTTAAATATAAGAAATAAGCTCAAAAATTACGAAATTTTATGTATAGCCTCCCGACACAACGTCCTTGTTAGTGTAATTTTTAGATAATTTTATCCATTGTGAATATTTCTAAAAAATCATACCAATTCAATAGTTGTATGAGTTTTTACATATAGCAAACAAACTCCAAAAATTACGAAAATTTATGTAAAGCCTCCTGACACAGTCATAGTTATTATGCAATTTTTGGAAATTTTATGTGGTTCAAATTTACCACGTTTATTCGGGTTAATTTAATCATGAATTTATGAATATTTCATGATTTTTTAGAATTTTATACACTAGAAATACTTGTACAAGTAAAAGAAAATGTAGTAGTAAAAAAATACATCACACTGGATACGATATGACTCATCCATGTGAGCCATTGCTACCTCCTCGCTGCGTCTCCTCTCCGTACGCGGTCTTGTCTTCTGTTGAGCACGAGCATGTCCCGTGGGGTACGCCAGTCGGCCTGGAGGTTGCGTCTCGGGCCAGAGGAGGTATGGAGACTGTTCTGTTTGCTCAATGGCCGACGGTGGTCCAGTAGGCTCAGGTACAGTAGGCTGGGTCCGGTAAGGGTTAATGTCCTCCAGCGGAGATATGCCAAACTGCGAGCTGCCTGCAATAATATCGTGAATGAAGGACTCTAGAAATCCCCCTCGTGGTGTGAAGGAGCTCTCGCTTTGACCGTACGACGTGGCAGCGAGCGGGAGGAGCTCGTCCCTCCGAAGTGTCCAAACTCTGGGTATACTGTGAACGCTAAGTTCTGCCCTTCATACGCTACAAACTCTGGGTATTTCAAGGAGATTATTCACTTACATGGGATACCCAATACCATTGTTTCAGATCGTGATGCGAAATTTTTGAGCCACTTTTGGAGGTCACTTTGGAACAAGTTGGGGACGAAGTTGCTATTTTTTACTACATGTCATCTCCAAACAGATGGACAAACTGAAGTTGTGAACCGCACCTTATCTACAATGCTACGAGATATGCTAAAGAAGAATTTGAAGATGTGAAAAGAGTGTTTACTGCACATTGAGTTTGCTTATAACAAGGTGGTACACTCTACCACCAAGGTAAGTCCGCTTTATGTAGTGTATGGGTTTAATCATCGTGCTTCAATTGATATTTTGCCCTGTCCTACTTCTGAAAAATTGAATTTAGATGCTCAAAAGCGTACTGAACTAATTCTGAAAATGCATGAAATTATTAAAGAGAACATTGAAAACATGACCAAGAAGTATAGAATTGCAGGCAACCAGGGTAGGAAGCATTTATGTTTGAAACCTGGTGATCTTGTATGGTTATATTTGAGAAAAGATAGGTTTTTCGAGTTGAGAAAGTCAAAGTTAATGCCTAGAGCTGATGATCCATTTAAGGTGTTAGAAAATATTAATGATAATGTCTACAAACTTAATTTGCCTACAGATTTCGAGGTTAGTCCCACTTTTAATATTTCAGATTTCAAGCCATATGTGGGAGGAGAAGATGAGCTTGAGTCAAGGACGACTCCAATTAAGAGAGGGGGGGTGATGAGGACATCACTCCTTCAAATATACGCACTACACAAAATCCTCCGAATATAGTTATGTCAAGAGCTCGTGCATGTCATTTAAATTATGAGGTGAGCTCATTTCTAGGTGCTAAAAATGTATCTATGTAAAATTGTATATTACCTAATATTGTGATCTTTTGTTACTTAAGAATAATGGGAAGGATACGACTGCTCGACTCTGACTACGAACACTCCTTCTACGATTGCTCGGCTCTAACTACGACCACTCCATCTACAACCGCTCGACTTCAACTACGGTCGCTCCATCTACGACTGCTCGACTCCGACTACGACCGTTCCTTCTACGACTGCTTCGACCACGGTGCCTCGACAACGGCGCCATGACCATGGCTGCTTCGACCACAGCACCACAACCACGCCGTTTCGATGCAACTCCGGTCATACCGCTCACATAGAGCTAATTATAACCAACAAGGGACAAAATCAAAGTCTATCTTTCGTTATGCATATTTGAAGGAAGGATCAGATCAGTCACCAAATAATATCTCTACGCCCAAGGAAAAGAATTCCATTAGCATGAGCTCTCCTGCCCACAATTTCAGATCGGCCACAAGTTTTTACTTCCACTCTATCTTTTCCTGGCCAAGAGCAATAGGTGCTACGCCACCTTCCCTTGGACTCACAGGTCATGTAATAGGATATGAAATTAGAGCTGTGCACACCCCTTGTCTTATGCGCCAATCCCCTAGATGAACTTTGATAGGAACCAGCACCTCTCTAGATGGGTTTCTTTTTAGATTATTCTGCATGGTAGTTTTGCCGCACATTCGATTTGAGGAATCCTAACTTTGTGAGCTTAATCATTATTCGCAATACAATTTCAGATTGCATCTTCTATTCTCTTGCTTGTGTTTTCGATTCACTTGCAAGAGATAGCCTTCTTGGCGAGGTCGACCACGTTTGGCACTGTTGATAATCATCAGAGCAGTAGTGTAGTGATTGCGAGGGGTTCGATCCGTTTTGATCAGAGCCTTTGGATCATCAACGTCGTGTTCTCCACAATCAACATATCATTACCTTTCAAAAGATTGGGCCATAGTTACATTAGATGGACCCATGAATAAATCCACTATTATGTTTACGCTTCCGCGAGATATAATTTTAATATACAGTAATGAATCTGTGAACATTATCTACTGATTTAGAAAATAGTGTGATAAAAATCAAAGGAATTCTGGATTGACAAAATCCAAGTCTAACAACCCACTCCCCGTTATACCCCGATAGTAACTTGATACATCTGTACATCTAAAACATGTGTATTTTATCTATATATAACCTAACATATTTTGATATTCTCTATGGTATAACGCTTTTAATCTTTTTCATATGCTTGCACTGACGCTGCCGGAAGAGCATACTTGGCATTCTGCACTCGGTTAAAATTGAACGCATTTGGGTTAAAATTGAAGCGCTGTATTTTTTTTAGGGATAGCAACGCATGATTATATTTGTAAACTACAAACTAAAGAAGATTAACAAAATCAGTAGCACAACAATATCCAATAAAGCGAACGAAAGAAGAAGAAAAAACATTGAGAAAAAGATCATCATCAATAGCACTGAACTAATTAAGATTATGCGTGAGCTGTAAATAACGAAATAAAATTAACAAAACACAGGTCGCAGCGGACTAGCCCTTCCTCTTGTAATTGAGGGGGACGCAGTACTAGTAGTAGAAGAGCACAACACATCAAATACCCCACGCACATGCATATATTAAGGACACAATTTAGCTGCAGGTTACACATACGACACTGAACGCACAAAATATTGACTAGAATGGCCATGAATGATAGTCAGCATAGGCACAGGCCATCAGAAACACTTGTTAAGTGCGTTTCATCTCCGGGCCAATACATCGACGGTTTGATTCCCACAAGTTCCCAACTACACAGAAGCATTCCTAGCTAACTTACACCGTGCGTCTCTTTCAGCATTCCATGTCCCAACTGCGCTGGATGCAAGAAACAGCGCGGCAACATTACAGCCAAAGATCAGCTTATCTCGAAACTCCCCCTTGGGCACCCCACAAGAAGTCAGCAGCCTGCGTATAGGCATGCGGATATATGAAGTTGAAACCGGGGTGCAGAACAATAACTACAAATGCAAACTCTGAAGTCTTAAGCAATCACATACCGGTTGAGCAAATTTCTATCTTCACTCTCCATTCTCTTCACCTTCTCCACATCTTCAACAATCTCCCTCTGCGTCTTCACCTCAATTTCTTCAAGTTGTTTGAAGATTTTGGCCCTTTTGACCTCATAAGCATTCATAGGCTTCAACATCAAATGAAGACAAGCATGGTCAATACTAGTGTTAACAGAATGGAAAGAAGTCACAAGCATTCCTAGTGTAAGCATTCATAGGCTTCAACATCAACAGCTGTTTTGAAGATGCATTACTAGTGTTAGAGAATGGACAGAAGTCGCAAGCTTACAACATCAACAGCTTTTTTTTTTGGTAAGCATCCATCCGACTTGGTACCAGCATAAAACTAGTGATGCTTGTGATAAACCCTTAACCCAGACATACAAGACTAAATTCAGACCGACGGCTATATTTCAATGCAGCTCCCAAGCCCACTAGGAAACCTCAGTATATCCGTCAAGTTCAATACATACCCAGAAAAAAAGAAGATATTTTGATTGATGGTATTCTCTGGTAGGATTGGATGGACTAACAATCGTAGTAAGTAAATTTCCCCATAGTTTGTTAGCATTCACATAAAACAAAAGTTGCATTAGCACAATAGCGGGCTGGTGGCCTTGTGTGAATGGTTCACTGAAATCGGTCCACGAAGAAACAGCCAGTGTTGAGTATTTTCATCTAATAAGGCGCATATAGTTTTGAGCTTGATATGCGCTCTAACCGCACGATGGTCTCAAAAAATAAATTCCCCTGATCCAAACAACCCCATAGGGCATGTTTGGATCCTTTGCCCACTTTGCCTAGCCAAGCAAGAATAGGCTTGCTCACCTAGGCTATTGCTTAGGGAGGCTGTCCTAGTTGGGGAAGAATTGCTTGGCAAATCAGGTTTTGTAAGGTCTACCGGAGGCACAAAAACAAGGTTAGGTGGGCAATTGTTTGAGTGGGAAGGAGCAGCAGGAAAGGAACGCCCTGGTTCCATTTTTATTGCATGTAGGTTAGGATTTTTGAAACGATGGCCTTTGAAAGGATTAGAACGGAGTCTGACGCCTCTCTTGACGGTCTCGACATCTCGGGCGTAGTGCTGCCGCAGCAAGGGCTCCAACTCCTGAGGCAGCCGGGGAAGGCTGTTCCTTGCCGCCGCACTAAGCAGGGTGAGCGTCATATTCGCATCAAGCCACCAATCAAAGAGAGCAAGGCACCACCAGATCAAAATCAGAAGCAGTTGACGTGGTTTTCGCTTGAGCGGAGGATCGATCTCTCTGAACACGGGCAAGCTAGCTATGTGATTAAGGGGGTACCTGCTGTTCCCCGGCGATGGTGAGGTTGGGCCTGCTGCGGAACCGGGACTGCGCTTGGGAGTGGAAGGCGCGGCGAGCCGCCGCCATCATCCTTCCGGCGGCTACACGCGATCGAGACATCATCGTCAGATTCGCTCGCTCTCTGATCTAGGGCTCCAAGAAAGAGAAACAAGAGAGAGCGAAAGAGGAACTCCGGCTCACCGGCTGTGGAAAGAAGCACCTGGGCTGGGCTGGGCTGGGCTGGGGATATGGCGGTGCGGTGTATGCGAAACTCTCCTTACGTGTACGATACGACCAGGCGGCTCGCTCGAACGAGCACATTCGGACGTATACCATAAAATTTTATAATTTTTTAACTCATTTACTATATTTAAAATTTAAAAAAAACAGTAAATATAAACTACTACTTGAGACAGGGCGGCATAGAGGGAGCACCACGGTGGCTGGACGGCAGGCCCTGCTACGCGACCACAAGGCATCTCTGCCCACGTGTCACCTCCATAGCGCTGCCGTCCAATCACCGTACGACATAAATGATATTTTATAATTGTCGCACAACTACAGATATTCTTACAAATGCGGATTTAAAACATGCCAAAAACTCCGCTCGAACGAGCCCATCTGGATTGGACTGGGCCTGGGCACTCACATGGATGATAAGTTAGTGGTAAGTAATTAAGTGATAAGGACGACGGTAATGAATTACTCGTAATTAATTTTCGAACAAGTAGTCAAATGTAATTAACAAAATATCTGTATGTAGTTACACACGTGCAATCAATAACTTACATGCTGCTTGTCATCATTATTTGTTTTAATAAGTACTACGGATCAGGTTGTTGTGGCTTTAAGTAGTCGCAAATATGCAAGACTTGTTAGTGTTCTATAACGATGGTCTTGTACAGGGAAGACATAATGGGTTGGACCTATCAATATGCCAATACAAGATGATCCAGGCGGAGGGGCTCGGCGTGATGAATATTTACGAGTTCGAATGTGCATCCGGAGGGAGTTCGTCATAGAGGCAATGACGATGAAACTTGCGATCGAGGGATTACCTGCACAAATGGCGTATGGGAGCTCATTAAGGTGAATGTGACTGTAGCATGGAGATAGTACATGTAGATTGCCTCCCAGCCCAAGACGCCATTTGCAGGAAGTCGATGGTGTACCTGAGTTTCATGTGCAGGGCACAAGAAAAACGTTGATGAACCAACACCACCGGGATGGATACATGATGATTTCGAATCAAAACGGATAATATAGACGAACAATATGTGAGTTTTTGGCCATACTGCACTGTTTCACGTTGTAGTGCATCGAAATATAACAAAACCTAATTTATTATGACTGATTAACTCCACAAAAATACCATGCACTAATAAATTACGGATATCGTACTTACGACTATTACAAATAGTAAAAAAATATGACTAAATTACTATGACATACTTACTTCATAATACAAACTGCATTAATTATGACTAGCTGAATAACCAAAATTATCTATGACCACGATAATAACTCGTTCCTAGGAATGCATAATTGTGCAACGGAGAATAGACCGTTACCTGATACATGTGTTGTTCTTTTACTTAGGAACTTAAGAGACAATCAAACACAAGAAGGAATACAATATGAAGAGAAGCACGTGCAAACATGGTACAAGAAATGTTCCCACGTCACTTTGGTTCTAAAGTCAAGCAAGAGCTCCAGTGAGACACGTTATGGAATCAAATTCGGCTAAATTCCTTTTGTACGCACCGCAATCACCAAAATAATTCAGGGTTAATTATGAATTCAAGTCCAAAGGTCCCGCACCACCTTCACTTGGGCCCACGTGCCTTGTACCTCCTAGGGGTGCGCGTCCACCCCCAAGCTACCATCATTTGCCACTCTCTAACATATACACCCATGTGTGCGCCACTTTTATGTTTAGGATTGTTCAGATTAGTTTTTCGCCGTGAAACTCTGTTGTATGTTCTTGTGTCGACTAGACTAACAACCACGATTGTAGGCATCAACTCTTTCATGTTTCTAGTTGATATTTGCAATATTCAGATTGCTTCTCATCTTATTCTAGCTTGTTCTTCGACTATTTACAGGAAACAAACATCGTGTTCAAGTCAACCGCATTCTTAGCACAGTTGATAATGACTCAAAGTATAGTTTAGCGATTGTTTGATGATCTGATCGTGTTTCAGTCAGTAGTCCTTCGTAAAAGTCATCTTTACAAATCGAACTATCATCCTATCGGAATATGGGATCTGCCTTCACATCAACCACCCTTATCCATACTTGACCAAATAGGGGGGGCGACTGTGCTGATTCGAGGCACGATACAACACGAACAGTAAACGGGTCGTGTTAACCCAACCCGACCAAGCGTGGCATGTTTGGGCCGACACCTTAGCACGACGGGCTAGCCTAACACGGCACGCCATTTACCCCCTCCAACCCTCCTAGTAGGCTCGGCTTGCTCAGAAAAATGCATTAACTCGTATATGGTCGTGCAGTAAAATTGGTTGTTATAATATAACTGTAGTCTTCTGAGCATAAACAGATGACCTAATAGTAAAAATACTTGTGACTCATAATAAAATTATGTATGCCTGATAGTCCTATAACTAATTGTAAAATTACTCTCAACCGTCAGCAAAGTTACCTACGAAAAATTACCAATGACTAAACTAACGATCAGAATCGGAAGACCGGCCGGAGTAGGTCGGAGTCAAATTCCAACTCGAGTCGACTCTTCTAGTAATAAGATCCCAGCCCAGCCCAGCCCGGCCCAGGTGCGCCTTTGCACAGCCGGAGTTCCTCTCTCCTGTCTCTCTTTCTTGGAACCCTAGATCAGAGAGCGAGCGAATCTGACGATGATGTCGCGATCGCCTGTAGCCGCCGGAAGGATGATGGCGGCGGCTCGCCGCGCCTTCCACTCCCAAGCGCAGTCCCGCTTCCGCAGCAGGCTCGACGACACCATCGCCGGGGAACCGCAGGTACCCCCTTAATCACCTAGCTAGCTTGCCCGTGCTCAGAGAGATCGCTCCTCCGCTGAAGCGAAAACCACGTCAACTGCTTCTGGTTTTGATCTGGTGGTGCCTTGCTCTCTTTGATTGGTGGCTTGATGCGAAGATGACGCTCCCCCCGCTTAGTGCGGCGGCAAGGAACAACCTTCCCCGGCTGCCTCAGGAGTTGGAGCCTTTGCTGCGGCAGCACTACGCCCGAGATGTCGAGACCGAAAAGAGAGGCCTCAGACTCCTTGCTAATCCTTTCAAAGGGTACCTACCTATCTTTATGCCATCATATTCATCGGGAGGATTTATGCCATATCTCTATCTATCTTTGCAGGCCACCCGAAGGAGACATCCTGTATGACAGGGCCTGGGCAAACAACCTTGCTCTGATTTTTGTCATATCCATGTGGACTGGGGTGTTTCATGCTCAAGACTGGAGTGGGTTGTTTCATGCTCAAGACCAAGTGAATCAAGAGAGTGACCGTGCGGCGGCTGCGTAAATTGCTCCATGTGGAATCATGACTAGTAAGGTATCCAGATCCTAACTAGTTAAGCCCAAACATTAAGGATGGATTGGAGATCCTAATCTGTATGTCTTGCCGTCTTAATGTATTGTCCCCTTAATGTGGATGACATTGTTACCTCAACTTTATATCATACTCCTACATGTTTCTAAAAGTTTTATTTGTGCTTGCCCAAAACACAACTTGCTCACTTTGTATTTGTCATGCCGCGCCCTGATGAATTGCCGACTACGTTCTCAACAGCTGCAGCAATAGTTAAGGTTTAGAGACATCTTCTATTCAATACTTTTACCTGTGCTTGCTTGCTTCTTCTTCTTGATTGATCGCTTTAGGAACATCCATGTTTTCCGAAAAGTTTTGAGAACATCTCCCTGGCCGATGAACCCATTAGTTGTGTTTGTGTTTATGAAAATATAAATCCGTTGTGATTTCACATGTTGTGGACCCCAGTTGTTGATGTTATGGTCACTATTTCTCATGTGGTTGGCCTTGTGCTGGGCATGCCTTCATGATTTCCACTGCAATATCATTTGGGCAGTAGTCCCTGGGTACTATCCACCATGGATATTTGATCCTGGATTTGGCATACGGTGTGCTCACATAGCTCTTGATCTTTGAATCGGAACAGAAGTGTGGGACTCAAAAGCTGCCTCCTCAAGTGTAGTGCCCTCTCGATGTTGGGTGCTATTTGTGGAAGTGATACTTAATTGGGATGTTAAAGGGTAAGCTTTATAGGATAGTGATTAGACTTGCGATGCTATATAGAGCGGAATGCTGAGCGATTAAAAGACAACATATACAGAAGATTAGTGTAGCGGAGATGAGGATGCTGTGATGGATCTGTGGTAATACAAGGGGGATCGAATCCGTAATGATGATATACATGATATGGTGCGGGTAGCACTAATTGAAGAGAAGCTTGTCCAATATTGCTTGAGATGGTTTGCATATCTCCAACGGAGGACTTCTAAGACACTGGTATATAGTAGAATTTTAAGATGTATCGAAAACGTAAGAAGATATAGAGGTCGACTGCGACTAACGTAGAAGTAAGCAGTTAAAAGAAACTTGAGATATTAGAATGTATCCTGTTGTAGAGGTGGTCCCCACCTAAGCCCAACCGGCCTATTAGAAGACTGTAAGGCCCCCAAGCATTGCTCACCTAACTCTCCACTACTATCTGTACTGTTTAGTCTGTAACAACAACATATCCAAAGAATTAACTTTAGATAGGAGTATATGTAAGTTACCGATCCATATACTGGAACCAAGAAAGTTTAAGGACGGTGTTTTAGGCTCTTCAGATGGCATGATGTAAGATTTAGGGATTAGAGTTGTAGATTTTATTACATGACTCTCGTTTGTTTGACATTAAGAATGTTTCATTACTAGTCTACCTTAATTTGTTTAGGATAAAAGTTTTATTGTTGTTTTGAGATGCTTTCTTCAAGATTATTAGTATGTTTGTTGATGACAGCATGACTTGTGGTTTTGAGCTACCTTATGTTGCTTTACCATTGCTGATGGTCAACACTGCAACTTTCAACTTTCTTACCATCAGCTGCTCAAGCAAATGCCTCCCGGCCTTGATCTTTACTCAGTGATAATACCAGCGGTAAGTGTATGTATGTACGTACTACGTGCATACGTATGCATGTATGCATGCATAACAGGGGTATCATAGTGCTCAGACTCTATGATTGAGATTTTTCATTTATGATTAAGACTTTCCATCCATAATGACTTTCATTCTAAATGGATATCTTTTCGAATTCATGAATGGTAATAGATTTGCCTGATATATTATATATCATTGCATTAGCACGTATCTAAAAGTAATCTAAAGACAGGGAGACTTGTGCTCAGACACCATAGTGTTTCATTTCAGCGTCTTATGTGTGTGTATATATGCTCATGCTTCACTTTCCTTTGTCCAAGAGCGCGACGCATGCTAACTTTGGCAATACCTCGACGATTGCTGGAGATGACCCCATGGTTTACAGAAACGCCTCGGTCATGTGGCATAAAATCAGTCAGCGTGGAAAGGGTGAAAACTGAAATCCCTGACCCCAAAAGATTCTAAAATGCAAACAGCCCACGCACTATATATAAATGTTGCAGCCCAGCACGTGTAGTGAAAACGAATACGAAAAAAAAGAACCGATAAAAAAGCTCATAGAATCCAAAAAAATAGAAAAATATGAAATTTATAAATAGTGAAAAATAAACTAAAAGCTAGAAGCCGAAACAAACAGGACTTTAACAGTCCACGCACTATATATAAATGTTGCAGCAAATTCGCATTTCTGATGACTTACAGTTTGGCTTGTCAGCATCACATTACGCGAGCGAAATCGACCCTCAATTTCTATGACAAGCGCCAGACGTCTACATTGGGGGCAGCACCAGCACATATGGACTCGACTATTTTTTTTTTTTTCCTTTGGTTGACACAGCAGCTTCTCAATGAAGTCGCTGGCTCGAGAATGGAGCCAGCATTGTAAGCGCAAGTTCATGTAAGCAACGCATTTGATTTGATACATCTATGGACGAAGCAAACTCATAAAAACCATAACTCAGGTTACACGGATAGAGTCATTTCTACCCATTTGAACAAAAGAGGTGCTTTCATTACATAAAAGTTTCGGCATGCCTGGCCGCATCCTACCAAGCTTCTCCTCTACCTTGTCTCATGTTCCGTTCGTGGTTCATAGCCAGCACCAGAACGTTGAGCAACTCTGTTGTAACCCCAACAATATCCAGTGATAACCGATGCAGCAACCACCCATGAACGCAACAAATTTTGAATCAAAATCTGCTGGCGCGCCAAAATAGAACTAGACATGCAGACAAGGGCAACACTGGTAATTAGGGTGTCAGCAAACACGAAGAAGAAAAACAACACAAGCTGCAATTCACAGGATTACGTACTGTCGCACAGTTTTGATTATTGTATCCCTTGTCACCATGCCAACCTTTGTTTCCTTGATTTCATCAAGCAATGCATTCACCTGCACATCAAAATGCCAAGTTTCAGACATCCGCACCCACTATGAGGTTTAAAAAGGAGAATCTTGATTTGACTGCAATTCTCCATAAGCATTCACATGTTCAATGTCACTGTTCAATTAAAACTAGAGATGAAGGCTTGACATGTATAATTAACATGTATCGTTTAGCAACAAAGCCAGTGCTTTTCTAATGAGAGTGTCTCTTAATTCAACCTATAGATGAAGGCTTGAACAGAAGCCAAGCTTGTAATCATCATTGCTAACAGCACAACTCACTGAACTCAAAATTCTAGAGTAAAATGTTCGAGTGCTACCTAAGCACGAAGCACTATGGGATTTCTTACAGCAACCCTATAAAATGGTAGAATACAGTCGTACAAACTCATTCATTCATCATAAACAGGTCGCAGCTTTTATAATTTTGAACAACACAGGGGAAAAAGATCTTTTTATTCGAGCTATGAGGGGATATAATTTTGAACAACACAGGGGAAAAGAGTTTTTTTCCTCGTTTCGAGCTACTAGGAGGAGGGGAAGCCCCAGATCGAAGGCTATGAACGAACTTTATTCAGATGCATACATACATGATATAATAGCGATCGATTTTGGAAGTAGAGATGAGAGATTGAGTGGGCACCCGCACCTCGTGGTTGTGCCGATTCAAGGGGCTAAAGAGGGGGCGGCGGCGGTTGCCGCCAAGGACACGGCCGGCGTGGAAGGAATGATCCGCCGACGCGGCGCGCCGTACCGCCGCCGCCGCAGGTCGCAGCGTCCACGGTGCCATACCTTCAGGCTGGTGCTTCTTCTCTTTTCTAGGGTTTGGTTGCTTGCTCGGGCTCGAGTTGGATGTATCGGTGCGGTCTACGCGAAACTCTCCTTAACGCCTCGCGTACCAGGTATACGATACGACCAGCGGCTCGCTCGAACGAGTATTTGGTATTTTCGCGAGTTTTGAACTCGTACGTGTAAGAATAGCCGAAGTTGTTATATATAGCAAATAAATTTAAAAAATTAAAAAATTTTATTTGCAGTCTCCCGATACAGTCAACTTAATTATCTAATGAAGTCCGACCCAGGTTCCGATAAAACCGACGACAACGCACACCCGACGGGTGGTCCACCTAGGCGATTTGTACTAAATCGAATAGGACTTGCAAAGCGTACGCCGTGTGGGTTTAGCCTATAAGTACTACTCCTTTGGCACCGTGTTTGCTGCACCATGGCTAAAACACCACATCGCTACTATGAAAAAGCAATGGGAGGAGATCACCCGACTAATAAGGACTACAGCAGCCCGAAACGAACAAGCGGCCCGTGCCAGGAGGCCACATCCCAGAAACCAAGCCCCTTGTACCTCCAACCCAACACATACATAAATGTTCCCACCGAGCGTTTGTCGTAGGATCTGCCCATAGGGAGACACCCCGTTTTTGCTGGTGTATGGATGCATGCAAGTTCTTCAAATCTAAGTACCGGTTGAGCTTAGACCCTACTCAAAAGGGCTTATTTTGAGTGGCTTTTAGCTGAAAATCATTGTAGCTGGCTGAAAAAACACTGTAGCTGATGGTGGCTTATTTGACGTAATTAAATTTTTAAAAAATAAAAATAGAAAAAATAGAACCAACAAAAAAGCTCAAAAAGCCAAAAAAAACCAGAAAAAACGAAATTATTGAATAGTAAAAAATAAACTAGAAGCCAAAAGCCCAAGCCGAAACGAGCGGGGCCTAGACATGTGTTACTAGAGTTGAGGTGACTACGCTTGGTACTATCTCGACCAGCGTTGGGACATAGCCAGTTCTTTCCTATGGCACGCACTAATAAGCTCTCGCCTCTTCCCGTAGTCTCTAGATCCACTATGCGTGTATCGTAAATAGATCGCCTAGGAGATCCATCGGCACAACCAGTGGCAACAGGACTGCGAGGAGTGGAATGCATAGATGACACGCGAGAGGATGGAGGAGCGACAGCGCGCCGAAGATCGAAGCGAGCATATCTAGCGGGAGACAGAAGCTCACCTGGAGGTGTGCAAAGCGTAGGGAGCGCGAGACTCGCGAGGAGGAGTGCGAGAGAAAGTGCGAACTGGCGGCCAAGGCCATAGTGGCCAGCGAGGACTACAATGCCGACCTCACGAGGAAAGACAAATGGCCGCGATCAACGCAGTAGTTCAATCCTTTTCATCCATATGTGTACCATCCTTGGTTTTTTAGCCTACATGCCATGTAACACCATTTTCGAATCAACTGTCGTTTTGTTATCGTTATGCCATTTATCTAAAATTCTCCTCTGTGTATGAATTCTCTGTTGCAAAACAATATCACTTATCTTCATATTTACGAATCATTGTCACCTCAATCATTCCTACGAAATTCTTTAGAAATTAATCATACTACAACAACATACGACGATCATAAAATATTATTGTGAATCTAACAGATTTCGTACCCTTAGAAATCTACAAAAATCACAAAAGGATCAACCTACCTTGTCTGCACTTTTATTTAAAAAACTGCAAACAAGATTTACTACATGTATTACATACAAAAATTGCTCTTTAAACCCCATAATTATTTCCATCAAATCATTAAAAAATATGTTATTACTATTATCACTACCCTAAAAAACTCCTACAAATAAGATTTGGTACATGTATTACCCGAGGGTGCCGGCCCTCCTCGAGCAAAATCATAACGGTTACAATTCCTAAAACATTACACAATTAGGTCGATTATGTTGGCAGCCTGCACATAAAATTTCGTAATTTTTGGAGCTCATTTGTTATATGTAACAACTCCTAAAAATAGCATAATCGTATAAATTTTTGAGTAACATTCAGAGCGAATAAAATTATAAAAATACTACACAATCAAGTACGTTGTGTCGGGAGGCTGCACATAAAATTTCGTAATTTTTTAGCTCATTTGTTATATTTAAAAATTCAAAAAGAAACAAATATAAATTACTAATTGAGGCAGATACTGTCATCCGGTGACAGGCCAGCATAGAGGGGGCGCACGGTGGCAGGGTGGCAGGCCTCTGCCGCACGTCCACGGGGCACTTCTATCCATATATCAGCTATATGGTGCTGCCGTTCGGTTATCAATAGAAGTGATATTTTTATAATTACTAGTTAAAGACCCGTGCGTTACAATGGAGTCATAAAAATAATAAGACGAAACTTACTGTCTGACCAACTTCACACATCAAACATTGGAGAGCAAGCGGCAGAGAGAGAAGGGTGGCCAGAATGCGCGAAGAGATAGGGAAGTAGAGGGGGTGGGCGGTTGTATCCAGAGAGAGAGAGATGAGGAGAGAGACGAATGGTCCAGATCAAATCGGATGGCTGAGAAGAGAGGAGGGAGAATGGAACAACCACTAACTCACACTTTTATAATAGTAAAGATAAAGATTATATAACTACAACTATCTTTACTCCTTAAAAAGAAGGAGTTGGTGGTTGGTGCGTCCTCTCCCACCCCTTTTCAAAAAAAACTATGCTAACTGACGTGTGGATCCTCCCACTCCGAAACCCGTGCGTTGCACGGTTGCCTGCCCCACCTCATTTCTTCCGCCCATGCCTCCTCCCGTCCCCCGTTATCCGCGGTGAGGCCACCTTGTAAGATCGAGGAGGCCGACTAGAGGGGGTGAATAGACGGTTTAAAAATTCTCTACAAATTAATGATAATCAATTCAAGAGCTTTCCTATTTGCCAAAAACAAGTATATAATGCGGAAGCGTAAATCAATTGGTTTAGCTCAAATAGTGCCTACAACAATTAGATTCGCCTAAGTGCACCAACAATTTAGCCTAGGTCAAGGTTTGCAATCCTAGGTATAGAAGCAATCAATTTGATTCTATGAATGTAAATTGCTTGAATATAAATTGAGTACAAGGAAACCAACCACAATTGACACAACGATGTTTTACCGTGGTGATCAGAGAGATGCCGCTCTCCCTAGTCCACGTTGAGGTTAGCCCGACAAATCGGACCGGCTCCACGAATTAAGTCGAAACACCTCAATCCACTAGTGGTAGTTCTTTCCTCCGACCATCACAACTTCGCCGGGCCTTCTCACAAGCTTCTTGAGAAGATCACCGTGCACGACGCCTCCAACACCGTCTAGAAGTCGGCAAACTCCAAGATTAATAAACCAAGTCCCTCACTTGACTCTCACCACGTGCAACGGATGCACAAGCTCACTAGGACACAAAGTCCTCAACTAGAGGCAACGCATTTACTCTAGCACCTCTCTCACACCTCATAAAGTGCAACACATGCACAATTGAGTGGAGAACCTCACTCTAGCTCAACGAGTGCAACACATGCACCAACAAGTCCAACAACAACCTCTCCAACAGGCCTTGAGGAGGTATTTATACACCTCCCTCAAAAACTAGCCGTTGGAGAAGAGAGATGGCTGAAATCAGCCTGAGGGCCGGAACTACCGCTGTTAAACAGTCGGTACTTTCGCCCTGCCAACGGTCCCAAAAAATTAGCCGTTGGGCTGAAAAACCGGTCAGACCGCCACACAAAACCCTGTCAGACTGCTAGGACCGGTCAGACCGCCCACGCAGGACCGGTCAGACCGCTCCTCAGAAAAACATCAAAGTCGCTCTATAGAAAAAGGGGTCCGGGCGAAGAACATATGATGAGACTCAAATTGCTGGACATGACCCCTCTTAATAGTACAACAACCTATACTAGCGATCCGATCTTTCAACCAAACATCAAGACTGGCAAAAAACTAGGAACACATCCTTAGCCCTAGCTAGTCATACCTTTGCCTCGAGTCATCTTCTCGTCATGCATCAACACATGATGCATCTTTCACTTCTTCAACTCATCAACACATGATGGTCTTCTTGACTTGATGATCAACACATGATCATCTCCTCACATATCAACTCATGATGTGTCTTCTTCTTTGATAGCCTTCAACACATGAAGCTATCTTCTTCTCGATCTTGATGATCTTCAACCCATGAAGTCATCCAAAGTCATCTTCATTTGTGAAACCTAACCTAGTCATCCAACTAATGGAAAAAGTTAGTTCACAAAACAATTGTCATCAATTACCAAACTTCACCAATAACACATAATGGAGGGACTAGATTCAACAATCTTCCTTTTTTGGTAATTCATAACAATCTCAACAAATCATGAGATACAAAAATTGATTTGCGAGTATACAACTTGTACACAACAATTTGTATACTCTAAGATAAGCTTTTTAGACAAAACTTACTTATCTGGTTGTCATTGACTATTCAATCATTAACACATAATGGAGGAGTTAGTTGACAACCCGATTTCACATGAGTATATATAAACTACACAAGCTATATATATATACTTAAGAATGTATTTCAATGCAAAGATCCCAAATATGCATATTGAAAGAAGTATGGATCAATACTCATGAAACTCTAAAATATATAGAGAGCTCCTCCTAAATGTGTGCATACAAGTGTATATATTGAATACATATGCACAAATTCATTTTGAACAATTAGTGGAGTTCAATCTATATTTTGGATCTAAGGAATGCATTAATATGTGAGAAAGTGATTTCGAATGCATACAAATGTATACATCTTTGATTTCACCTTTTCATCCAAATAAGACTGAAGCATAAATGAACTTAAACAAACATATTAGTCTCATATATGCATTTATCATAATCACCAACATAATATAAAATTATTTGTCATGAACATCAAAATTTCACAAATTTCTCCTCCATTTGGCATTAAGCACCAAAAAGAGGCAATTATCACCAAATAGCATTGATTATCTTTAAAAACAAGGGAAGAATATAAGTTAAGCCATGAAAGGAGATTTTCCATCATGAGGAAGTTTGATACCAATTAAAAGCATGTCATTGATTCTTAAGAAATGAGGAGCTTGATGCCAATTAGTTTAACTTAATATGGTCATGAAGGAATATGAAACTAAATGCAAATGACCAAAATGATACCACTTAAATCAACTGAAGATATTTGAAACACATTCAAATAATCTTACTCTTAGCAGCTTGTTGAGGGCCTTTGGCATTTGATATTACTTGTAGCATTTGAAGCACACTCCAATTTGAAGTTTCAGATTTTCATGATTTCATATTCCAATTGAGCTTCAAAAGCTAGCTACAAAACTGCCCTATAAATATCCAATAAATCTGATAAAAATTGTTAGTATAGATCATCCATAGAGGATCAAATGTCATTATTATAACTTTATCAGATTATGAGCCTACTGAAAGATACAAAAATCGTAAATCAGCTCAAAACATGATTTTTCAGAAATCTGAAAGTCTGAATTCAGACTTTTTGCATCTCACTTGAGCTTCTAGAGAGAGATGGAAAATTGATCAAATGCTCTTTATAAATTCTGAGAAAAGTTTACATTGAATAACAACTATAGAGGATCGATTTTCATTACTGTGGCTTACTTTAAATCTGAACCCATTTGAAGATACAAAAATCACAAATCGGCTCAGAATTATGAAAGTTCTGAAATTTTCAGCAAATTGCCAAAGAGAGAAAAGGTCAAAACTTTTTCCAATTAACTTTAAATACTTTGAAATTTTGCATATATGAACTTTATGCTATTGGTGACCTTTTCCAACAAGAAGTTTTGAAAAATACTTCTCCAATCGAAAGATATGCATCAATGTGCTTTCATTTAGAATTTTTAACATTAAACGAAATGAAATGCTAAAACCATTCAAATGAGATCCAATTTCTTTGAAACTTTCCAAATTTTAAGTTTAGATTAAAGAGAGCATTTTCCAAAAAGAAATTTGAAAAAGGATTTTTCTTTAAAAGAAGTGGCAACATGCCGCTTTGAATACAAAGAAAAGGTCCATTTTTCAATTTAGCTCAACACTTAATATAATTTTAGATTCATGGAGCTTGTACCCTTTTAGACATTGTATGAGTTGGGAACACTATCTTGAGCAAAGATTCACAAGGAATTTTAGCTCAAATAGCCAAACTCACAATATGCAAGAGTGGGTTATTTTGGGGTAGTGCTTGTTTTAGGGTGAACTTCAAATAGATATAACTTTTCAACGGTTGGTCTTTTGTGAAAAGTTTGAACTAGAGAAATGTTTGAAATGACCAACCCTTTGAGTTTTGTATTGACCACTTTTCAAATACTCAATAGATTATAATTTAGAGAAATATGTCGTTTAATCCGAAAACAAGATCATATAAGATTTTTTTGGGGTCAAATCTTCCTTTTGATTTCTAAAATAGAAATTTTTACTCAAAAGGCTTTGAAATCATTTGAAATACATATTTAAGTACTTTTGTTTAGTTTTTCACAATTTTAGCCTTTTAAACAAGATTTTTTATTTTTGACCGAAGATGCTTTTTGAAAAGGTAATCTTGCATATCATTTGATTATGACTCCATGAATAGCAAAAGAGGATGAAACACATTCATTCCCGAGAACTATAAATCATTTTTGGGCAAATAAGTAAAATGATTTTTTCAATAGTACTATTTTACCCTTTTTGCTTTAGTAAGCACAAAAGTATTATATATGTTTTTCACAAAGAAAAACTCCCCCTTACACAAAGGTCTCTTCTTGGCAATCCTTTCTTCTCCTTTGACACACAAAGGATTCTCCTCTTTTTGTTTTTCTTCTCTTTTCTTATCTCCTCCCTTTGTTTAACTCTTACTCTTCTAATCACTTGTGAGAATATACCACTTGTAAACATGAGTGATGTCAAGTATGGTTAATTTTAATTGTAGAAAACTTGATACCACTTGTACTATTTGAGAGCATACATGACATATCCAAACCATACCCTGCCAAAAGCAGTCCAAAATCAACTTCAAGAAGAAGTCGCCCGCCTGAATTTAAACCCAGCCACCAGAAGCATACTCTCTATACTAGAAGTCCAACCAACCTTGGCATATCAAATCCACGAAGCTCAAAAGGTAGATGAGGATATCCAGGAAATTAGGAAAAACATGAGACGAGGTAAAGCTATTGGATTCAGTGAGGATGAGCGTGGAACAGTTTGGAATGAAACTCGAATATGTGTACCCAACAACCAGCAAATCAAAGAGATAATTTTACAAGAAGCCCATGAAACCCCATACTCCATTCATACCGGTCGTACCAAAATGTACCAAGACCTTAGAGAAAGGTATTGGTGGGTTAGTATGAAGAGGGAGATCGCTGAGTTTGTAGCTGCCTATGACACCTGTCAGAAAGTCAAGGCGGACCATCAGAAATCTGCAGGACTTCTACAACCCTTACCAATTCCGGATTGGAAGTGGGAAGAAATAGGTATGGACTTCATCACCGGATTACCCAGAACTCAATCCGGATATGACTCTATCTGGGTAATAATTGATCGATTAACCAAAGTGGCCCATTTCATACCAGTCAAGACTACTTACTCAGGAAGCAAGTTAGCCGAAATTTAATGGCCAGAATTGTATGCCTACACGGAGTCCCCAAGAAGATTGTGTCCGATCAAGGAAGTCAATTCACCTCTAGATTCTGGCAAAAACTACATGAGGAATTAGGCAGCCGCCTTAACTTCAGCACAGCTTATCATCCTCAAACCGACGGTCAAACAGAGAGAGTTAATCAAGTACTAGAGGATATGTTGAGGGCATGCGCGTTGGATTTTGGTACTAGTTGGGATCAAACTCTACCGTACGCCGAATTTTCCTACAATAATAGCTATCAATCCAGTCTGTAGATGGCACCATTCGAGGCACTGTATGGGGAAAGTGCCGAACACCTCTGTTGTGGGAACAAGCCGAAGGAAACCAAGACCTGACCCCAAGCCTACTCCAGGACTCTGAAGAGAAAGTAAGAAAAATCAAGGAACAGCTCCGGATAGCTCAAACTCGTCAGAAAAGTTATGCCGACAACCGGTGGCGTGACCTAACTTTTGAGATAGGCGACTTAGTCTACCTAAGAGTATCCTCGCTCCGCGGAGTAAAGAGATTCCAAACAAAAGGGAAGCTCGCATCACGATTTGTGGGACCGTTCAAGATCTTAGAGCGTAGAGGAGAAGTCGCTAACCAGTTGGAATTACCCTCAACCTTGTCAGGAGTACACAACGTCTTTCATGTTTCCCAACTCAAAACGTTCCTTCGAGTACACACGGAGCAAGCAGCACTAGAAACTCTGGACCTACAGGAAGATCTCACTTATCGAGAGCAACCCATCAAGATCCTTGAGACTTCTGAGCGCCAAACTAGGAGAAAGACGCTTCGTTTCTGCCGAGTGCAATGGAGCAACCACACCGAGGACGAAGCCACCTGGGAAAGAGAGGAGGATCTGAAAGCCAACCATCCCCATCTCTTTTGCTAGACCGTTCGAATCTCGGGTCGAGATTCTTTTAAGCGGGGTTGGTTTGTAACATCCCAAAAATTTTCTATTTATTTAAAGTTTTTTTAATGTTAAAAAGAAACTTAAGGAAAATTAAAACCTTAAATATCTTGTGTAGAAAAGTTGTTCAAAATATTTTATTTAAGTCCAAAATGTCTCCAAAGACTTCTGTGAATTTTCTGAATTTTTTTGGAAGTTATTTTATATTTTTCTAAGCTTTATTGAATTTTTTGGGCTTTTCTGAAAAATCCAAAAATCAAAAAGAAAATTAAAAACCCCAACCCTCTCCCTCCGGCCGACGCGTGGACGGCCCAGATCCACCCACGACGCCGCCCGGATCCGCCTTCCCCTTCCCTCGGGCCGACGCGTGTCGCCCCCTTGTCCAATCCATTCCCGTCCCATCTAATCTCAGCCGTCCTTAGCCACTTACCCCTTCGTCCTTGATCGACCGCACTGTGATTCCTCTCTCGGAGCACCACCGCCAACTCCGACGAACGATCGCCGACAAAGGAAGCCCTCCCGAACCTCGCCGCCAACTCCTCCAGCTTCCCCGCGCCTCGGCGAAGATCTTCGACCCATCGGCCGCTCGTGATCACCACCGAAGCGCCGCCGCACCGGAGACCCGAGTTTGCACCACCGCCCCTCTCACCGCCGATCACCTTCCGGCCGTTTCCGGTAAGATCCGAGACCACCATCGTATTCTCCGTGACTTCCTGGTCATAATGTACCCCTCTCCGACCACCACCGCTCGTCGGAGCGCCGCAACCCCGGCCCGTCGCGCCATCGGCCGGCGTACCACATCGGATGGACGGCCGAGATGGCAGTCCATCTGGCGGGCCACGCCAGCACCCAGTAGCCATCTTTGGCGCCCGCGAGCGAGCGGCCGGCACGCGTCATCGAGCCGAGCCACGTGGCAGCCACGTCGGCACATGGGGTGAGTTGGCAGCCCACGTGTCAAGCCATGTCATCAAAATAACCCAGTCACCCGCCACCTGGAAGCCACCTCACACCCCCACCACCTCAGCCCTCACTCTGGTCCGTGGGCCCGGTCCATAGACCAGGGCCCACCTATCAGTCAAACTTTCCCCAGGGCTAACGCCAGCATGACGCAATAAACCCATTTTCTCGTAAAAAAATAATTCGGTCGAAAAAGAAATTCCATGCTGATGCAATAATTCGATTTTCTTTAGAAAAATAATTCCAAAAATCCAGTTTATTCTTTTTCTCTGATTTCAAACTTCCGAGAGCCCGTTCTCCTTCGTTTTAACTCCGATTGAACCCATTCAAATTTCTAAATTCATAAAAAAATTCCCCTCTATTCATTTATGGCCTCATTTCAAATTTTTAGAGTTAATTTGAATTTATTTGGATTTTATATGAGTTTGGTGAGTTATTTTCATGTGTAGACTGCGACGATTCGGGAGAATTCTACGACGACGAATCACACCCACTTGAAGAGCAAGGCAAGTCACACTCCTTGACCATGTTGATCCCAGATTGCAAATAAAATTATCTTGTTTTAAATTATATGGCACGCATATGTTTATTCAAGTATTTCAAATCAGTTTCAAATTTAGTTAATACATGTTTGTTATTATCTCCTTTGACATTGCAAATCCTTATACCTTGTCACCCTAGAATCAAACTCTAGTTAGTACATTAGTATTGGCTAGAGAATTTTCGATCAAATGCTTAGACCTGCTTAGACATAATATTTGTTTTGGTATACCTTTTCACATAAAATGATAAACTTTTGAAATGTATTCTTGACTTCGGTGAGTCAAGAAAGACTATGATAGATTTTGAAATAAAATATAAAATATGGTATAGACATAGACTAATGGTTAGGTGGTGGGTGCAGGCATGCACTGTTGTTCGGTGACACAGTGTTGATTGTCGGGCACAGGGGGTATGTGGATGAGCCTAAGTAAATTAAGGACCGGTCTACGAGCTACTATTGCAAAGCCCTATCGTACTACCACAAGGTTGGTATGGGACAATCCTGGCTAACTAATTTGCGAGTCCCAACCTGAGCCTTGTCATAGGTTGAAAGTGAGCGTGGCGTAGGCCATGAGAAGTCTCACTTAGCTCAAGAGGGGGCTCCAACTTGTGGATTCAAGTTGTGGTGAAACCTCAGTGTTAGCTTGGCCAGGTTGAAGGCTTTGCATTGTAAAGGCCTTGTCATGATCTCCTCGCCGCACACCAAAGGAAGTATGCTTATCGCGTGGCAATATGGGATGATCATGTCTTGTGGGTAAAGCTGTACAACCTCTGCAAAGTGTATAATCTATCCTGGATAGCCGTGCCCACGGTCATGGGCATGCTGAGTAAAGTTTTTCATGGATTAGACTTTGGTTTTTGAAACAATTTGCAAAACTGTGTGGTCGGAGCCACATGAGAACTTTTTGGAATAAATGGTCCGGGTGGGATGCCCGTGGATAGGTTGGTGTTTGGTCAGAGCCTGCACTAACAGTAATACTTTTAATTACAGTTACTGTTTGTACATATTGTATTAAATTCAGCAATTTTAATCTATTTATTGTATTCATTTAAATGTTGTTTTCTGTCCAAACTAACCCTATATGCTCTCCTTTGTAGCCATAAGCATTATATTGCATTTTTCGTGTGACTTGCGGAGTACAAGTTTGTACTCACTCTTGCTATCTCATCACAGAGGAGGACTTCGAAGAATTCGGTGAGGATCAGGGCGAGTAGGCCACGTCTTGCAGTCGTTTGCCTGTGGGCAGACTTGGGCTTCGCTTCCCTTTTTATTTGCTTCCGCGGTTATTAAATATTGCCAATGTGTGATGATGTAAACGATGGCCATAAGGCCGTACTCTTTAAATATAATAATTATCATGTCACATGATATTTATCTTTGTTGATGACTGTGTGCACTAGCTGATCCTGAACTAGTGCGATTTACACAGAGGGTCCAGGAGTCGTTGCTCCGGGTCCCGACATTATGCCAATAGGTCAGTTGAACTTTTTATTTATGCCCGTAATTATTTTACTTAGTCTTGTGTGAGAATTACGTTTACGGTAGCTTTCAGAAATTGTGGTGGTAGTAAGACGGAAGGCCAGGTATCTTTTGCATCTTTCTTATGAGACCAATCCTGTTGTTGCTGTGATTCGTAAGAGCATTACAGCTGCTGTTCAGAGTAGCATAAAAAAATTATAGACTCAATTCCAGTGCGTGGAGCCCTCTGTATGCGTATGTGCCCTAGAGAAAGGAACTGTTTTACATGTCCGGCAATAAATAATTATATTCACTGTAATGCTCACTGCGACCTTAGTGTTTCTCCTTAGACATCTTTTGCTGCCTTACTTTGTGTTGAACGCTTTGTGATGGAACCACATGGGGGAGTTATGTACAGCTTGTTTAGTGTGTGCATATGATCTACACATCTTTGCTACTTTTGTATCCATGTGAAATTTGTCACTTGGCTATGGCACACAAATTTCCATAGCTACTTGCTTGGTCAAACATACTAAGTTCAAGAAAGACTGAATGACTTATCCTGTTCACTTGTTTTAGATTCTATTTTTTTGGCTTATATTGTCACTTATTAGTAACTAGCTGAATGTCCGTGCTTTGTTATGGATTTTAAACTTTTATCATACTACATATTCTAAAATCGGGTGGTAAAATTTTTAGAACATACATACAAATATATTCTAATATTTTTAAATCTATAGTAACGTACGGGCATTCAGCTAGTTTTTATAAATATAGATTTAAAGCATGCCTAAGTGCCAAAATGTCCGCTCGAACGAGCCCACCGGACTGGACTGGGCCCTGGGCGCCCACGAGATAAGAGTCACAAGGCACCTAGAAAACCAACTCACAGGAGAGAAACCAAAGCACCGGGGTCATGGCGTCCGCTCTACGATCTGCGGCGGTGGCCGGGAGGGCCGTCCGGAAGGGCGTGTCCCCGGGAGCTGCACCCACGCAGCCGATGCGGCATCACGTCCACGGTGGCCGCGCCCTCAACGTCTCCCAGATGGGCCGCTACGGCCGTCACCGCCTGGATCACCACAACTGGGGGGTGCGGTTGCCCACTCATCTCCACTTCCAACCCTTTTTATTCTTGATTGCTACTGCATGCGTCTGAATAATTCTTCTTCTTGCCCGTGTAGTTCGCTCTTTGGATTCGATCTGGCTTCAGTAATGAATCCGGGGGTTTTCCCTACTAGCTCGAACAAAAAATTCCTTTTTTTTCTTCTGTGTTGTTCAAAATCATACTTGTGCTCCAAGTGCAACATGACATGGTAACACTTGGGATTTAACTCCTCCTACAACCCCCAGAGCATTTAAATCTCTGAATCGTCAGGACATGGTTCCCTCCTGGCTTTCAGTTGAGCCACTAATCTCCTGGTCTAATCATCTTGCTAGTCCTGTGTAATGAGTTCAGGATGGAAGTCCAACAGTTGAGCCTTAAAAGAAACTCCCAACCATTTGATTCAAATGCTAACCATCAAACTCCACCGACTGGAATTTAACAATTATGCTGTACCTTGTTTTTTCCTTATGGAATTAGACTTGGACTACAAACTAGGGATAAGCATACAAACTGCCCCTTAAACGTATAGCATGGTGTGCACCCTGGCATTGATGGCTGCGTTCCAAGCCCCGGCAAGAGCCCTGGTTTCCCAATTTTGTGCTTTGCCTTGCGGATACCTGGCTCTTTGCTTCGTTGTCTGTGGGGAGAGGGTCGTGTGTTGTTGTTACTCCACAAGATGCTCGTCTTGTGGATGCAGTAGGTGCTTTGGTAGGAGTTCCCGCTGGGAACTCCTTCCTCGATGTTGGCGTTCCCCCCTCCGCCGGTGTTGTCATCTTGTTGTTTCCCCTTCGGGGCCGGCGTAATTCTCTTCTCTTTGAAATGAATGGTAGAGCTCCTCCCTTGTTTTTTTTTAAAAAAAAGCGTATAATATGGTTTTCTAAAGTTATATGGGTAATGTTAAATCTACCCCTCATTACAAGCCAAATTGCAATGCAGTTTTGAGTGGAGTTGATTCCTGGTTTTGCCTTGCAGTTGCTGCCCTGGTTAGGAGAAATTTTATCGTGTCACGGTTGCACAACCTCATTTGTGTAACGACTCAACCAATCATTGACTTGTGTAAAGCAAAAAGGTCCACCACTCTGGGAGAGTGTCACGAGCGAATTGGAAAGCAGCACGTGGCAAGGTCGCACTGTAGAAGTACTGTAGATTGTATGGAAAAAAATAATTTTTAATACGCTACAGCTAACAGTTGTATGGAAAAATAATTTTTAATAGCTGCTTACTAGTTGTAAGCTGTGGTCGTAAGTCGGTATACAACCACAGCTTATGACTTACGACCACGGCTTAGGACTTACGACCATGGCTTAGGACTTACGACCATGGCTTGCGACCAGTAAGCAGCTATTAAAAATTATTTTTTCGGACATATGCACTGTAGCAGGTATTAAAAATTAATTTTTTTCGTACAATCTACAGTATTGCTACATTGTTACCATGCCACGCATTGCTTTCCGATTTGTTCGTGACACAAACCGTACTGTGTCACCGTTACACAATAAAATTTCTCTCCGGTGAGCTGTAATATCGGATTGTTGTTAGCTGGTTGTATGGACCCACTAGTTTCGAAATAAACTGGGATAAGAAGTAACCCTCTTGTTAAAAAATGTACATGTATGAATATTTGGCGCTGACGCTTACACTTTTCATGGCAAACTGATCACAAATTTCTGCAAAATACACTCAGAGGTTGACATGAATATAGAAGGTTTGATTTAACCGGGTCGCAATGCAGGTTGATGTGCTGATGGAGAAACTAGGGGATACCTCGAAGAACTTGGCAATAAGGGATTTGCTGAGAGAAAGCACTGAGAGGTACTTGTCTCTGTCTCCACTGAGAGGTACTTAGCAAGAGTTTTTCTTGCTAATGTACTCTTGTCTCCACAGCCACCCTAACCATCATGCAGCATTACTCCAGTTTTCCTTTTTACATGTACTGCAGCCTGATCCTTGAGCGCAAGAAGAAGATTGGTGCAAACAATATAGAGAAAATGTGGATGGTTGGCGGAATTTCTATTGTTGGATACTTGTTCGGGACTGCTGTTGGCACCCTTTATGCAAAGTTTGAAAGGCGAAAACTTCTTGAGATAAAAGAGGCGCTAGGTTTGAGCAAGACAGCATGAAGAAATGCCTGGAGCTTGGACTTGAGAGTGTACTTCTAGTCGAGAAGTTGCGATGAAATGAAATTAAAATTATGTTGTACCGAAAGTACCTTCCATGCTTAAATACGTGGTGACTGTGACCTATGTATTTTGAGCTGGTGAACTTTTATATTTTAACCGTAGTTAGTAAGTAGTATGCAATATAGTATGTTTCTTGGTGGTTGGTACTTGTATGTGCTACATCCAGTCATGGAAGTTTTACTTTTGCTGATGGTGATATGCTTTGAACACTTTCTTCTTTGAATGTGTAATCCTCAAAGTGATATATTGTACTGCATAGGTGTGTGGTAGGACTTTGGTTATGCCTTCATGGTCAAATAACAGTGAAAAGTGTCAAATAATTTAATTGGGAGGTCAATGGTAACTGGGATATATAAAAGATCCTCTTGTTATAAAGAAATCATTATTATGCATGTATGGATATTTCACATTGAAGATTACACTGTTCATGGCAATCTGAGCTCAAGTTTCTGCAAAAAAAACTCAAAGCTTCTCATGAATAAAGAGGGTTTGAATTAACCGTGTCGCTGTGCAGGCTGTTGTGCTGCTCGACAACCAAAGGGATTCTACGATAAACTTGGCAAAAAGGGATTTGCTCAGAGAAAGCACCGGGAGATACTACTTGTATAGCTATAACATGTAACTACTGCAGTCCTACCCGCTCGTTTGGGCTTTGCCTTTTGATTTTTTTGGTTTATTTTTTATTTTTTTTAAATTTTATTTTTTCTGATTTTTTAGATTTTTTAAGCTTTTTCGTCGATTCTTTTTTTCTTTATATAAGATGGGCTAACATATTTTTTTCTATTTTTATTTTTTTAATTTAATTATGCTAAATAAGCCACCATCAGTTACAATACAAAATAAGTCATCTGCAATAAAATAACTCATAAGCCACATCCCAAATGAGCACCTTAATCATTGATTGCCAGAAGAAGATCGGCGCAAACAACATATGGAGCGTGTGGATAATTGCTGGAGTCGCTATTGTTGGGTACTTGTTTGGGAACTCCGTTGGTGCCCTCTTTGCGAAGCATGGAAGGCAGCATGAAGAAATGCACACCGTCTCAACTCCAAGTGTACTACTAGAGAAGTTGAGATCAAATGGATTAAAAATAGTGTTGCGCTGAAAGTACCTTCCTTGTATATTTAGATCATAACCTATAGTAGCGGACCTAGAAATGAAACAAGGATGTGGCTATGACAGATTAAAAATTTCACAAGGTTACAATTAAACTACATCACAACAAAAGTACATAAGCACTGGCACAACAACTGATATTATAGCGAAATAGTCTAATAATATTTAAAAAAAGTATTCCAGCTAGAATAAATATCTAATTAAGGAAGATTCCTTGCACCAAATCATCATGACAGATCTCCACACTACATTAGCACGTATACATTGAAATTTGGTTAAACATTATGGAAACTTGTACATACAAAGTAGCATATATAAATTATAAATTGGAATGGCATAATATGAATGGTAAATTCAAAAATACAAAATATACCGCTAAGTTCTACCAATTGCTAAGTTCTACCCTGAGTCGCTAAATCATGATACAGTCCGTTCATACTGGCTTTTGATGATGGAGATGATTTTTCCCGTAGAAATGAGGGGGATTGCCTCGGGGAATCCACCTTGTTCTGTCATCCAAATGCCCAGTTCGACCGACTCGAGGAGGGCTTTTGGATTATGGGGTCAGGCTGGCCCGAAAATGGTGTTCATACTGGCTTTTGTCTGTCTATAGTTATAATCACTAGCCTAGTTTTCTCTGCTAATATAAAAAGAGAATTTTATCCGTACACCACCCCTCCACGTGTGCGCTTGCCTCCCCTCCGCAACCACCCCCAAAACCTTGATGGTTAGAAGGCGTTTTTATACTGTGCACAAACTTAACTGTGAAGGTCATAGTGGGTGGCCATGCCATTGAAGAAGCTCCACGGGGAGGGGAGCGACGGCTCTATAGGTCTATTCTTTACCTCACAATTGAACCAATGGCTTTTAACTTTTGCTACAGTATTTAACTTTCAAACGAAGTATTTTTTTAAGACGAGGTCTACAAGTTAAACGATCTACACGTTAAAAGCCTAACATTTGTACCAGCCAAAATAGTAAGTGAATATCTGTCTCTCCGTAATCTGTACCATAAATAGCCAAAATTCAAAAACCGCAGCCGAAAAGAATATGCTCTATGTTAGGAGGAGGGGAAAACCAAATACTCGCTAATACTCCCACACAGTAAAGCACTATCCTGGCCAGTTGGGCCTTACTAGTTTTTTTAAAGTAGTAGCAGACACTGCACTCACACCACCGTTCCGCATGGGCATTCTCTGCACAGGCTTGGGATTTATTGGGCTGATTCTCCCTCGCCTTCCCTTCCCAGGCCCAGCCAAAGACGTAGAGCCCAACGCAAACGCACAGCTCAACATTTTGGAACAAGAGAGTTTTTGAGTTTTCTTCAGGCCAACCAACAAACCAACCATTTGTTACTGCGCCTCCCTCCTTCCTTCCGTCACAAGGAAGGTAAGAAGATACGTGGTCCACCGCCGACTAGCCAAATTAAAATTAGCGGCGAACAACACGTAGTAAATAATAAATGCTTAGGCCTTCCGCTTAGCAAATCAAATCCCCTTCCCCTCCAAAATCCAATTCGCAATTCGAATCCCTCCTCCTCCTCCTCCTCCTCCGCCGCATCTAGGGTTTCACCCGCCATGGACTCCGGCAGGGGCTGCTTCGAGCGCGCGTGCCGCCTGCCCAACACCGTCCACCCGAGATCGCCGCCGCGCTCCCGCTCCCCACCCTCCCGCCACGCTCGGCGCCGGCCCCTCGACGAGGACGAGCCCTCGCCGCCCCGACCGCCCCGACATGATCATGCAGGCCGCCAACATCGCCCGCATACTCGCCAACACCGACGTCTCCCACCTGTGAGCCTTCCCTTCCCGCTCCTCTCCACTCCTCTCCACTCGACCAACGCCCCCGCCTCTCTCCCCTTGCTGCTCACTCCCGTGCGAAATTCCACCTTGATTTTTATTTTAATTTTCGTGTGGTTTGCGCAACACCAGGGGCTTCACGGAGGCGGACCACGTCGAGGTGGATCCCAGCCAGTGCTCCTGGCTCTGGAGGGAGGTGCTCAGGCATAACCCCGACGCCTTCAAGTTCAACACACCCCCTCCTCCCCCGCCCCCAAAGCAAGGTAAACGCTCTGCAAATTGAGCCTTCCTTAGGCCCTACCAGCTAGCTACCATCTCAGAATGCTTGCTACTCTTCCAGTTTTCCTCCAATTGAAAAGGACATGATAGTTGTCTGGGCTTCAAGTTGCTAGCCTCTGCTCTAGTTGCTTAACAACAGCTTTAACTTTTGGACGCCTGTGTTATGTGTAAACAGTACTTTGCGATGACTTGCCTTGGACTGAGCATTTCATATGCTGCTGTACCGTGCTACTACCTAGCGCTGTATGTTGGTGTGAACCTGAAATATTAGCATCTCATTTGCTGATGTCGTAGTGCATGCTGGAATTGCTGCTCTCGTAAAGGTTGAATTGCTTTGAACAAGCACATTTCATGCCATGTAATCTGCTAGAAAAAAAACTGCTATGCCATTGCCATCGTTTGGGTAAACCGAGTGTGGTTTATCATCTTGTTTTTGGTGCGCAAGGCAGTTAAGACCATGCTCCTTGGCTTTCAATGTCCTACTGCATGGGGATGGCTGGCTGGGCTCAGAATTTAGTTTGATGACATTTGGTATGATGTTAGCGTTTTGAAATACCTCTGTCTTCAGTGTAATTTCCCATTGTGGACAGGATTTTCCTATGTCATTGTGCTGAACTTGTGTTTAGCCTGTCGATGTTGTGTAGCTGTTAACGAGGTGATGCTTACATGTTTTGCTGCTTGTGCACCTTTTGGTTTGTGCGTGTCTTGTGTAGTAGTTGCCTCAAATGCTTCTGGTTCCATGAACTGGTTATCATATTTAATATAATCTGCAGTATGGCTCTCCCCTACTGTTTTCCCTAAAAAAAAGTTTCCATGAACTGGTATGGAATACATGGCTTTGAACAAATATGACATGCTGCTGAACACACAATGGGACATTTACAGGTAATCCGTTAAAAAACTTCACCAATTATCAGTGTTACCTGGACATGACATGGATGCTTGATTCCAACACGGACTCTGGTATCTGACTTGGCGAACTCAGAGAAATATGATTCAGTGGCCCATCTAATATAAATGGTTCCATTGTTATAATTCAAGCTGCTCAAGTCCCAGCTTAAGTGCCAGCGGTAGGTCCACTACTCCACTGTGCCACTCAACCCCCTATGCCCGTTCATGTGTTGGCCGTGTACAGAATACGGTGGTTACATTTTCTCAAATGGAACTAACCAAATTCATAGTGCATTTCTGTTATTTGGTGCATGTATAGGTAAAATTTAGTTCTTAGAACCTCCCTTTTGTTCTTTTGATGCATATATCACCTATGTTTATCATTAGTGCTATACCACTGTATGCATGGACATGTCCTTTTCTTTGTGATAGTAAAACCACATAGAAGGCCAGTAGGCCACATACTGAAAATAAGCACCTACAGGTGGGGTGAACGCTCATCTACGGCTTACTGCTCTATAGAGCACTGGATAATTTTATTTTTAATGAACTAATTTATTTTGGGGTATAGACACATTTGGCCTCCCTACTTTCGTCGAAGGTTCATTTTTGTTTATCCACTAGAAAGTAGCTAAAGTTGGTCCCTTTACTTACAATATTTGGCTGTTTAGGACATGTTTAACTGGTGTTTGATGGCTTGGACAGTGACTCAGAGTCTCAGATTAGGCTCAGTACGCTGAGTCAACACAAGTGGAAAAGTCAATTTTACCCCAAGGATTATGTTGGAAGTGATTTCCCAACCATCTTGACTCCCTTAAAAATTCCTGCTCAAATCTCACACTTCCCAACTTCCATCATCCCACCACCATGCAGATCCATGCTCCCTTTGTCGCTGGCTCCGTTTCTATCCCCCCTTAGGCCTTGTTTGGCAGCCCATAAATACCGGCCCATTCCCAGGGAATGGGCCGGGATTTATAAACGAGTTCTGGTCATCATCAGATTTCAAATGTTTTATCTCTCCTCTTTTGTGACTTCTTTTTTCCAGTTGTCGGAGGGAGGTCTTCGCCATCTTTTGATCTATACATTTGCTATGCTACTCTTGTTATTTGGTCATGGAGAAAAATGATAAAAAAGACTGGTTTTGCTGTTCTGCTTATTTGCTTAATCGCAATCAGTTTGGCTGTAAAGATGCAACTTTTGATAGATAATTAAATTTTATGATTTTAGACACAAACAACTTCCTCCTTTTCCAGCTTTACATTATCGTGTTACAATCCTTATCATTTATTTCGACATGCTTGGTGTTGCTCAAATTGGGATGTGTCATCAGCATTTTGACATGCCATGTCAATGCCCTGTCAGCCGGATCTTAAACAGAGAATAAACCGCGATAGAGGACCGTCTCATCAGCATTTTGACATGCCATGTCAATGCCCTGTCAACCAGATCCTAAACAGATAATAAATTGCAAATAGAGGGACCGGTTCGAGCTTGACCGAAGTAGCGGGACCAAACCGAGCCTTTAGCGAAAGTAGAGGGACTTAATGTGCCATTTACCTTTTTTAATAGATCCTACTTTAAAACAACTCTATGCCTTGCACGACAGATGTAAAGTTTACCATACCAAGGATCATTTGGAGTTATTAATTTGCCCTTGAGACAGTATTGGCAGTAGTTCATCAGATAAATTCTCTTTACGGGAACACAACAAGCTCCACTTGGTAGCAGTAGGATGTTTATACGGAACCAATTCGTTATAGCCTTGTATGTTGATCAGTGCAAATATTTGTATATGTGCACTACCCAAAATGCTTGTAGGAAACAATAAAATGCACCCTAATTAATATTCCAATGAGTTGAACCCAAAAGTTACAGTGTTGGGAGCGTGGGAGTATGTAGCTCCTGACCCAGGTTCGATCCTATTAGGCAATAGAATATGCCGTCTGTGGATATCCTAGCTGCTATAGATAGCAGATGTAAATCAGAGATTAGTTACTATAGATAGTCTGTGGATATCCTAGCTGCTATAGATAGCAGATGTAAATCAGGGGAATTATCCTTGACTTGTACAGCAGGCCAACCGGCCCTATATAACAGAAGGCGCCCCCTCCCATTGAGGGTGGCCAATTGCCCCAAATACTAATCTTCTACATGGTATCACGAGTTCAGGTTACGATCCCGATCTAATCTCGCGATCTTTTCCTCCAGCGCCGCCCACCTTCCCTTGGGCGCCGCCCTCTTCCACCCCTCCCCATGGGAACCGAATCAGACCTCACCTCTGCCCCCAGCGGCACCCTTAAGAGCGATGCTGCCCCCGTGATCTGCCCCTTCGCCATCATCAACATCAAGCTCCACGTCCCCATGACTCTTGAGTTGAAACCCTCCAACTTCACCAAGTGGTCGACGGCGTTCCAGGCCACATGTGGGAAATTCGGGCTGCTGCATCATCTCGCCACCGCCTCCACCTCGCGCTCCGACGAGACCTGGACGCAGGCTGACTTCTGCGTCCGCGGATGGATGTACAGCACCGTCTCTGACGCCGTCCTCAACCTCGCCATGACCGACAACACGCAGACGACGAGCGCTCTTTGGGCGGCCATCGGCGCGGTGTTCCAGGCGAACAAAGCTCCTCGCGCCATCTTCTTGAATCACGAGTTCCACTCGATGACTCAAGGGGACCTGTCCATTGACGCTCATCGCGTTCGCGATAGCGAGAAGGCCGACGAACCGCGCGACGTTGGGCGGCCGTCTCGAACCCAATCTCGCCCTCAACCTCTGCGCGGACTCAACGAGGTCTACTCCGTCGCCGACAACATCGCCGGACAGCAGCCCCTCACCCTCGCCACCGCACGCCATCAGCTCCTTCTCAAGGAGCTGCGGCTGCAAAATGACGAGAAGACGCGTCGCCACCGCCTCCCGATCGCGCCTTCTAATGGCGGTTTCAAGAAGAACAACAATGCAGGGTGGCGCCGCCTAACACCAAAAAGGGCGCCCAGCAGCCCTTCCCCAACTCCTCCGGCGGCTTCTCCAACAACTCCGGCAATTTCAAAGACCAACAAACGATTCCCTGGGCTTCAACTCGGACCGGCCGTGACGTGTGGCCCCTGAGAGCGCGTCACCCTCCCCGGACAGCCAGTAGGTTCTGTGCCTACTGGCGCAACCAGGCATCCCTGCCTTCCCCACAGGCCCACACCGCCTTCGCTCCACTTCAGGCGTCCTCCAGCGGCTCCACCACCTCCACCAAGACTGGATGCGGTACCTCATCACGCCTGCAGAACATGCAACTGCAGGGCAACTCGCCTGGTCGTTGACTCCGCGCCTCCACGCACATGACGCCCCTGGATGGTATGCTTACCCAACGCCTTCCTCTTCCATCTCCTCAATAACAGTAGGTAATGGCACCAGTATTCCTGTCACGTCTAGAGGTCATTCCATCCTTCCTACACCTACAACAAATTTCGCTCTTAATAATATTCTTGTCGCACCATCCATAGTCCGCAACCTGTTATCCGTTCGCCAATTCACTCGCGACAATAGTTGTTCCTTCGAATTTGACGCCCATGGCTTTTCTGTTAAGGATCTCAGGACGGGATGCGTGATTCTCCGTTGTAACTGCGACGGGGACCTATACACCATGCCTGCCTCTACACCTGGCGCCCCACCTCATGCTCTCCTGGCTGCTTCGTCGACTCTGTGGCATCAACGTCTCGGTCATCCAGCCCCCGCCACCTTAGAACGTCTCAACAAACTTCGTGCTGTTTCCTGCAATAAAGTAGACCACTCGCTATGCCACTCATGTCAGATGGGCAAGCATACGCGTCTACCCTTCAGTTCTTCGCATTCCATAACTCATGCACCTTTGCACTTGTTCATTGTGATGTATGGACTTCCCATCAATAGTCCGTCGGTTTTCATATTACTTGGTCTGTTTGGATGATTTCACTCACTCATCATTGGGTTTTTCCGCTCAAAAACAACTCGACGCTCACCAACACTTAGTTGAGCTTGTCGCTTTGCCAAAACACAATTCACCTCCCAGTCAAATGTTTTCGGTGATAACCAGACCGAATTCAGAACACCGCCAACATCAAATTCCTCGCTGCTCAAGGTACTCACCTTCGCCTCTCCCGCCCCTACACATCATCCCAAAATGGCAAGGTGAACGATCATCCGCACACTCAACAATTCCATTCGTACCATGCTCCTCCATGCCTCCCTCGCCGCCACATATTGGGCCGAGGGCTCATGACACCGCTACCTCCATAATAGGCGCCCATCCTCCTCCATTCAGCATGAAATTCCCTACACTCGTCTGCATAACCAGCCGCCAACCTATAGCCATCTGCGTGTTTTTGGGTGCCTCTGTTACCCCAACATGCAAGCAACCTCCAAACATAAACTCGCCCCTCGCTCCACGGCATGCGTCTTCCTAGGATATCCCCGCACAAAGGTTACCGCGCCTTGACCTATCGACCGTCGCATCATCATCTCGCCATGTTACATTCGACGAGACCAACTTTCCCTTTGCGACCACCTCGGTAGCCTCACCTCCTCCGCTTCCCTAGATTTTCTCCTCGACGACGATATGGTTTGGTGCCTTGTCCCATCATTGCAGCGGTGGGATTTCATCCTCGACGCCGTGGTTGCTCCATCCCACTCGGATGTTGAGCGCCCGCCTTGACATCGCGCCTCACACGGATCCCTTCTTCGACACGGCCGGGCGTGGTCCGTGCCCCGCTGACCCGCCAGGTCCCTTCCCACGAGTCTCGTCCGCCGCTCCCATACGGCGTCGTCCGAGCCGTGGTGCCGCCTGCAGCCCGCCTCGTGGCTCCCGACGCCCGGCACCACCCACGGCGCCACACCGGCACGGCCGGCATCTCCTGCTCCATCACCGCCGCCGCCACCGCGCGCGCCACTCGCACCATGACGGTGCCATTCCTCGCATCGCCTATGAAGGATCGGCGGCCACGACATCATCCTCACCGTCACGGCTCCGACGAACTATCATAGCGATACCGGCCGACGCCAATCGGCGCGCGCGATGATGGATGAGTACCGTGCCCTCGTCGACAACAACACTGGCGGCTGCTCGCGGCCCCTGAGCCAACATCGTGACGGGGAAGTGGATCTTCCAGCACAAGTTTCATGCCGATGGGTCCCTCGCCCGCCACAAGGCTCGCTGGGTTGTCCGCGGCTTCTCCCAGCGCGAGGGCGTCGACTACGACGAGACCTTCAGCCCGGTTGTCAAACCGGCCACCATTCGATCAGACAAGATCGCCGCCCCGCGCTGGCCCGTTCACCACCGGACGTGAAGAACGCCTTTCTTCACGGCCACCTCGAGGAGACCGCTCATCGCCAGCCACCGCCAGATTCATCGACCGGGTGCCCCGATCATGTCTGCCGTCTGCAGAAGTCCTTGTATGGATCAAGCAGCTCCGCAGTTCGTACCGGTAACCGCCACCTTCGTCCGGAAGCTCGGCTTCGTCGCCTCCACCTCCGACACGTCCCTTTTCATTTTACGAGAGGGGCCGAGTCTCGCCTACTTACTGCTGTACGTCGACGACATCGTTCTCACCGCCTCGTCCTCGGCCCTCCTGCAGCGCATCATGACTCGGCTGAGCTCTGAGTTCGCCATGACGGATCTTGGCGCTCTTCACCACTTCCTCGGCATCGCTGTCACGCGCTCCTCAGATGGTCTCTTCCTCTCCCAGCGACAGTACGCCGTCGAGCTTCTTCAGCGCGCGGGCATGGCTGAGTGTCATCCGACATCGACACCTGTTGACACTCACGCCAAGCTATCCGCGACCGACGGGGATCTACTGTCAGCGAAGGACGCATCTGAGTACAGGAGCTTGGCGGGAGCTCTCCAGTACCTGACGCTGACTCGTCCTGATCTGGCATATGCTGTTCAGCAGGTGTGCCTCTTCATGCACACCCCACGCGAACCTCACCGTGCGCTCATCAAGCGCATCCTCCGCTTCGTCCAGGGGACTCTCTCCTCGGGTCTTCACATTGGCACCGGGTCTGTCGACAAACTGACTGCCTACTCGACGCGACCGGGCGGTGCCCGACTCTCGATGTTCCACCTCCGGCTTCTGCGTCTATCTCGGCGACAATCTGGTTTCCTGGTCCTCCAAACGTCAGACCACGGTGTCCCGCTCCAGCGCCGAGGCAGAGTATCGGGCTGTGGCTCACGTTGTGGCTGAGTGCTGCTGGCTTCGACAGTTACTCCAGGAGCTCCACATCCACCGCCTCCGCCATCGTTGTCTTCGCGACAACGTCGTGCCGCTCTACATGACGACCAACCCCGTCCACCACAAGCGAACGAAGCACATCGAGATCGACATTCACTTCGTCCGCGAAAAGGTGGCCCTTGGTGAGATTCGGGTTCTCCATGTGCCCTCCTCTCAACAGTTCGCCGACATCATGACTAAAGGGCTTCCGACAGCACTCTTTCGAGAATTTCGATCCAGCCTTTGCGTCCGGGAGCCTCCCGCTGCGACTGCGGGCGGGTGTTAGGCAATAGAATATGCCGTCTGTGGATATCCTAGCTGCTATAGATAGCAGATGTAAATCAGGGATTAGTTACTATAGATAGTCTGTGGATATCCTAGCTGCTATAGATAGCAGATGTAAATCAGGGGAATTATCCTTGACTTGTACAGCAGGCCAACCGGCCCTATATAACAGAAGGCGCCCCCTCCCATTGAGGGTGGCCAATTGCCCCAAATACTAATCTTCTACAGATCCCCAGTAGTAGTGTTGAAAAGCACCCTTATAAAAACATGATTCTTTTGGAAATTTTTTAGTGTCACTTTTTTGTTAATAACATTGACATAACATGGCTCTATGGAAGTTGACAGATTGGATGGTGTGCTACTGTTGTAACCTTTTTTTTTTGTTTCTGGCACTTCTGTCTATATGTAATACTATTAATAACTTACCATTCTCAGTATATCATATGTGAACTATTAAGATAGAAAATTTAAGTCCTTTACATTTTGGCTATTCTTATCCTCTTAATATCATGCTAGTTTGCTATTTTTGCTCTCAGTTTCATCATGTCAACTCGAAAGCATTTTAGCAGGGGGCAATATAATTTATGTGCTTGTTCTACCTTCTAAGTTTGTTTGTGTTTGAAGAGTGCAAGGCAATACAACTTCTATTCAATGATAACAATGAAGCTTGCATGTTTATGTGGTTGTGAGGATGCTTTGCATATTGTTATTGTATTAAGCTTTCTTTTCTCATTGTGTAATTTTTTTTGCTACATTGGTCAAGTTTTTCAGGTCCCCTTGAAGGTCAGGAATATCAAGATCGGGAACGTGAGAAGCATTTTGAGCATCTTGTGCCTAATCTGAATAAAGCACGAAAGGAGCATGTATTTCCTCCAGATGACATCAACTCACACAGAGAGCATCTTCATGTATGTTAGATGCCGTTGGTTTCTTCTCGTTAATGTTTAGTTACCTGTGATCGGTCTTTGTGTTAAGCTGCTTTCTATTGTAGAATGAACTAACACCAGATTCAGTTGCTTCAAAGAAGCCAAAAGTAAGGAAGAAAGAAACCGAGAATTCTACTTCAAGTTCTGGCCCCAGCATTCCTAGTAGTCAAGGTTTAGTCTTGTTCATCTGTATATGACCCATCTTCCTTTTTTTACTTTGAAACATTCAGCTGATTCCAGTTTGGATTATGTATCGTAGAAGTCATCACCAATTTCTGTGAGATGGTGGAGGATTTCTGTGGAAGAGCAGAAATTCCTGATGATGCTGATGGCGATGACTGGTTATCAATTCCACTGAATGATGTTAAGGTTCTTGTAAATGAAATCACATCTGTTCGATCAAAGAAGATGTTCCGTGAGATTCCTATGGATACACTTACGAGGCTATTACATGTGATAGACCGTCAAATCCGGTGTTCTCAAGGTCTATCAATAGACGTGAAGGAAAATGTGAGCTATTTATAATATCATTATTATTGTTGCAAAATTATTTTACTTGAAATTTGCATATTGTTTTCTTATTTTTTGTTTTGTTTTAGAAATTGTTGAATAAAAGATGCTGCATATTATAGTCTGACAAGTGCTTGGTGCCCACAGCCTGATGCTGCAGATGCGGAACCCTTGGTTTTCTCTGCTTTGGAGTCCATTCATGCCGCATTAGCAATCATGACCCATGATGATATGCCAAAGCAGCTGTATCGAGAAGAGGTATGCACATTCTGAGTTCTTTTTCCATCTTGTTTTGAAATGGCATTGTTGAGGTTGCTGACTTTTTTCTTTTTAAACTTTGGCTGTATCAGCTTATTGAGCGAATTATTGATTTCTCAAGGCATCAGATAATGGATTGTATGGCTGCAAGTAACCCAACCTTCCGAGCTCTCTACAAGCCAGCTGAAAATGTCACAAATGATGGTAGTCTCAAAGTACATAATTTTAAATGCTGCTATTACTGTCTTTGACTTTTCATGATTGTGCAGTCAAATTTTGCTTTACAAGTTGGACATATACATTTCTTGTGTTTTTTGGGCTTTTCATACTATATCATATCCTGGGAGACAAGATTGTCTTGTGTGACTAAAGTTTATTATGCCCTGCTGACATGTATGCACTAATTTAGTACTCCAGCCATGCTGATCATTTGGTGTTTGTTGAAGTATAAGTGAATTACCCGTCTTTTCTCATTAGCTTAAGCTTTTGAGTGAACTGATTGGTGCATGCAACTCAATATGATATTAGAGCCAAGAGGTCTTGAGTTCAAGACCCGGTTGGCGCAATTAAAAAAATAATTTTTTTTCACGAAAACGTAGGAGAGTTGCGTTTCATTCATTAAGAAGAAGAGCAGTACAACGGTGGCCTAAAGACCGAATTAAAGGACCTAGGAAGGACCGGGTACAAGGACCACGACTCTGAAACCCTAACAGGACAAACGACCGTGGCTAACACATCCCGACGGCGAGGAGGCTACCACTACCGATGGACTAACACCGGCCAATGCGCACGCGGAAAGGCGAAGAGGGGTAGGGTCAGGTGGCCGAAGGCAATGCCTCTAAGGAGGGAACGACGCCGAAGGCGTCACCGTCGCCCGATCCGGCAAGAACCGAACCTGAGATTTTCACCCCGGCACACCGTTGCCCCATCGAACTCCGGCGCTCGTCGTCTTCCGCGTGCTCGCTCGCGCTGATGCCATTGACTGCCCAAGCAGGCGCCTCTGCGTAGCGGCCGCTGGCTTGGCGTTGGCGGCGCCTGATGCAACGACGCCTGCACCAGCTGCCTCTACACCGTGGCCGCCCGTGCGTGAAGAAGAAGAGTTTGCGCTTGCAGGGGGTGGCGACGGTGGGGGCGCGGGAGCCGGTGATGTACAGAAGCAGGAGGGGGGCGATCACGGATCCGGCCAGATCCGTCCGCCTCCGTCTCTCTGCCTTAGAACCAACCGCCGTCGACGGCCGGGCTACGCCCCTCCAATCCCGGCTAGTCCGCCAGGAAGCGGGCAGATCCGGTCTACACCAGCAGCTAAAGCGGGACGACGACGTGTAGAGGAGGGTAGGAGGAAGAAGAAAGCCCCTGCCAAGCCTTGGCTCGGAGATGGCTAGATCCGGCCGCCTCTAGCTCCCTTCACGTCGCCTCTGGCCGTTGGGTCTCCGATCCTGGCCAGATCCGCCACGGAGATGGGCAGATCTGGCCCAAGCTGCCCGCTTGAACGACTGCGGGAGGCTTCGCTGGCCGCCTTCGGCACCCCCCGCGTTGCCTCCGACCGCTGGCTTCACGACACTTCTCCAAACACGGCCAGATCCACCGAGGGGACGGGTAGATTTGGCCTACATCGCCAACGCGAGCGACTGTGGGAGGCCCCGCCGCAGCCACCGGCGGCGAGGGGGAAACGTGGTGATGATAGGGATCTTCTTTGGGCGGCGGAGTCGCCTGAGAGCGGCTCAGGGGGTACGAGGAAGTCTACTAAACACAGTCACAACTCTTATTAAAAAAAGTTACAGTTCACTTCTATTCGCATACACTAACCAGTTCACCAAAAAACTTAAGCTAATGAGGAAAGATTGCAATTTACTCATATTTCAACACTCACCGTCACGTGTAGACTCTCTCAGACCTAAGATGTGGAATAGAAATGAGCTGCAATAATTTTTTTAATCGCGCCAACTAGGTCTTAAACTCAAGATTTCTTGGCTCTGATATCATATTGAGTTACATGCACCATCTAATTCACCCAAAACCTTAAGCTAGTGAGGAAAGATGGTCAATTCACTTATACTTCAATAGTGCTAACTAAACTGATTTGTCATGATTGACTTATGCATATATGACACAGATTGGCATTTATATTTTTCTCTTATTGGTCAAATCTAGGCGATGAAGATGAAGAGGACATGGAAAATGGACCATCTAGCAAAAAGAGGTGTACTGCTCCTAATTTAAGCACAAGGAAATCTTCTGCAAACAAGTACGTGATCGATTTATCATTTATGCTAAATTTTTTTTCCTTTTCTAGTTTTTGATGGGGTATTCCTGGGATACTAATATAGTTCTTTTTTCTTTTTCTATGTCAAGAGTTTCTGCTTCTATATATTCTGCTGTGCAGAAACTATGCTTGGTATTGGGCTTTCTTAAGGAACTCCTCACAACGGTGCGCTTGTCAGATAGTTGTATTCTGCAGTTAGCAAAAACCTGCTTTACTACGTTCTTGGTGGACAATATGCAGCTTTTACAATTGAAGGCGATTGGTGTTATTTGCATGGTAGCTTTTTGTTTGTTGGCTCAACCATTTTCCAGTTTTTTTTTTAAAGAATTTGCTTCCTTACTTTTCAAATTCTTACACAGGTTTTTTCATCATACACACAACACAGGAGTTACTTGGTTGATGAAACACTTAATCTTCTCCGTAAGATACAGTTTTCAAAAAATGCTATTAGAACTTACCATCTAGCAGATGAAGAACAAAAGCAAATCCAGATGATAACCGCCCTGTTGGTTCACTTGGTTCAATTTAGTGCAAATGTTCCTGACAGCTTAAAGGGAACGGTAAATTGGAGCACCATCATTGATGCCTCAGTTGATGCTAGTTATCCAATTAAATGCCATGAAGCAGCAACAGAGGCTTGTTGCCATTTTTGGACCAATGTGCTTCAACGTTTCACTGCTACTAAATCTCAAGATATGTCAGAAGCCAAAGGGATTATAGAAAATCTTGTTCAGGACCTTCTAATGATACTAAACTTGCCCGAGTATCCATCTGCTGCTTCTATACTTGAGGTAAATTGCACTCAGCAATGCTGTTGCTAAATTTGAGATTCTAAATGTAGGCATGAGCTGCTGTTGGCATTGATGCATTTTTTTTGTTGCAATTCACAACTCTTGTAATCAATTTAGTAATGCCCTCAAGTACCCTTAAATTTATGTACAGGTTCTTTGTGTGTTGCTGCTTCAAAATGCTGGATTGAAATCGAAGGACACTTCTGCTCGCTGCTTTGCTATTGATCTTCTTGGTGGTATTGCATCAAGATTGAAGCGTGATTCTGTCATCTGTAGCAAGGAGAAGCTTTGGATATTGCAAGAGCTTACTGAGGCAGATAATGATGGCTCAAAGATCTTGAAAAATAAATGCTGTGTTTGTCTTGGTGGAAGAGGTATAAATATGGCTTGTGATGTCTGTGGAAGATGTTTCCATTCAGACTGCATGGGAGCTGGTAGTCAGGAAAACTTACAGCGTGATTGTGCTTGCCCCTTATGCTTTTGCAAACAACAGCTCAGTGTGTTACAGTCCTACTATGAGTTGCAAAATAAAGAAAATGGTAAAAGAACTGCTACCTTGCTTAGGAAGAAATCTGCTACACCTGATGAGGTGACAGCAATGGATACTGTTCAACAAGTACTTTTGAGTTATCTCCAGGAAGCTGGGCCACAAGATGATGGGAACCTGTTTACTCGATGGTATGTTGTGTGGTATGTTAGTTTTGTTTGTCCAAATGTCATTCAAGATTGATTACCATTTTGTGTGCAGGTTCTATCTCTGCATGTGGTACAAAGATGACCCACATTCTGAGGAGAAGATTATCTACTATCTTGCCAGATTGAAATCTAAGGAGATTCTGCGAGATTCTGGCAATGGTTTGGTATTATCCAGAGACTGGGCCAAGAAAATTTGCTTGGCACTTGGCCAGAAGAACTCATTTTCTCGGGGGTTTGATAAAATTCTTGCCCTCCTTTTGGTATGTGATTGCTTCCTGATGTTTGATTTTAGTTTTAATAGGATGCTGCTGATTCAACCCAATGTTTTCTCAGGCTAGCTTGAGAGAAAATTCTCCTGTAATAAGAGCAAAGGCCTTAAGAGCGGTGAGTATATGTGAACTTATGAAACTATATGTTGTGCATCATTCTCATTGGCATCACTACCTAGCACCTAACTCCTGCGTAGGTCAGTAGTATAGTTGAAGCTGACCCTGAGGTCTTGGGTGACAAACGTGTCCAATCTGCTGTTGAAGGAAGGTTTTGCGACTCAGCTATTTCTGTTCGTGAAGCTGCCCTTGAGCTTGTTGGAAGGCATATTGCTTCACACCCTGATGTGGGCCTGAAGGTCGGTAGAAGTACAAAGTTATGTTATGGCAAATTCTTGGGTGTTAATGTGATTAACTTTCCATCTTTCCATCACAGTATATCGAAAAAGTTGCTGAACGGATAAAGGACACTGGAGTAAGTGTTCGCAAACGTGCCATCAAAATTATCCGTGATCTTTGTGCTACAAATCCAAACACGGATACAACTCATGCCTTTGTGGAGATTATTTCTCGTGTTAATGATGAGTCAAGTGTACAGGTGAGTTTATATCAAAAACCATTGGTCGGTGCTCAGGACAATACATTATTATAGTGAATTTGGTATTGGCGTATTGCAGCAGAAATGTTTATATCAAAGGTTGATTATGATGTGTATATGGGCTTCAATTGTTATTGTACATAAATATATGTACTGGTATTTAACTAGTTACTGTCACATGGGAAATTCTCTTGCATTTTGCAAAATCAAAATGACAAAATCATCCTCAGCAGGAAAATTTTCTATTACATAAAAGTAGACAGGGGAAGTTCTTGATACATGAAAATTCTCTCCCTTTTTTTTTCTTTTGCACAATTTAGAGCATCCTCTTCTGCGTGATTTCTGCCCTTTATTTATGTAGAATTTAAAACATCAAACTTGAGGTTGAATTGATAGCCAGATTCTGATGCCTTGAAAAGAAAACCTGAGGAATAGAGGTTTAGGATATCACAAAAGAATGCTATGCAAATACGCAACATCTTTGGACCTGCAAGATTTTAGTTACTTTTTATTACCCATGTTAGTGAATTTAAACGGATCTTCATTTTTTTTGTAGGATCTTGTATGCAAAACATTTTATGAGCTATGGTTCGAAGAACCAATTGGGAGTCATAAACACTTGGTTGCTGATGGTAGTTCAGTTCCAATGGAGATTGCAAAAAAGACTGAGCAAATTGTTGACATGTTGAGAAAGATGCCCAATCACCAACCCCTTATTACCATTATAAAACGTAACTTGACTCTCGATTTCCTCCCACAGTCAACTAAGGCAACAGGCATTAACTCATCCATTATGGCATCTCTTCGGAAGCGTTGTGAATTGATATGTAAACGCTTGTTAGAAAGAATATTGCAGGTATTTTCTGACCTTAGTTGAACACAAACTAATTTTGCATAATTGAGACTGATTCTTACATGTGTTTGTTATGAAGGTTGAGGAGGGAGCTGCTAATGAGACAGAAGTCCATGCACTTCCTTATGTTCTTGCCTTGCAAGCATTCTGCATCGTTGATCCCACCCTATGCACTCCAGTAACTGATCCTTCTCAGTTTGTTGTGACGCTTCAACCATACCTTAAGAATCAGGTGAGCATGGGTTTCCTTGTGTTGAACTTTAGGTTGCCATCTCCTCCTGTCAGAATAACTTTGGGCTTATCACATAAACTTCTTCGCTTTAGTGACATTTTCAAAAGCTAAGAGAATGAATGTTTAGTGTCAGGAAGAATGTTTAGTTGGCATTTCCTGTTTTCTTCTGTAGTTTGGTTATGTATGTCATGCTCATGATATTATATGATTTATGGTTTCCTGCTTCTCTCCTAGCCTCCTACTGTTTGTTCTCTGAAACTATATATTCAAAGGGAGATTATTTTAGCTTAAGTATGTTAGATCGTACCTTTCTAACTTTAAGAAAACCAAGTTGCCATGATATAACATTTAGTAAGGCATCTTCCTGGTGGGTGATGATTAAATTTCAGCTCCTCACCTGCTAATGCTATTTACGGGCAATTCCTACTTTCTGACAGCCAGGGTTCACTGATGTCCTGTGGCTTCACACCTGTGCCCTGTTGCTGCACATTCCTTCCACATTGTGTTGTTTGTCATGCACCTCTGCTAGTTGTACTGCAGACATGAGCATATTTGTTTAAGTTAGAAAATTCGGATGTCATGTGTAATAGGCGCCAGACTACTGAAAACAGCAGAGCTTGTGTTTTGATTGCGCTTCTTAAAAAGCTGATGTTCTTGTTGATGCAAGCAAGTAAATTTTTTGTGTAGTGCGAGTTTGCAATGTATTTTCCTGCTACAAATTCATTGTGTGTGCAATGACATTGCTGAGATATATCTTTTTTAGAAGTGAATGTAAGGGTGTTTATAATGAATAAATTATAGTTTGCTTCACTTATTTATTTTTACTACTACCTTTTGCACCCACTTCTGATCTTCTGTATCCACAGGTTGACAATAAATCAACTGCCCAGTTGCTTGAAAGTATAATTTTTGTGATTGATGCTGTTCTTCCACTCCTACGGAAGCCACCACAAACTGTGGTAGTAGAACTTGAGCAGGACCTGAAGCAGATGATAGTTCGCCACTCTTTTTTGACAGTTGTACATGCCTGTATCAAGTAATTATATTCCTTACCTTCACCCTCAAGTTTCTCTGATGAGCAGTATTGATGCATGTCCTTGACTTTCGAATATGGCTTCTTGAGAATTCATATTTCACAAGCTCCTGTGTTATTGGATGTGGCATTGATGAGTTGTCTTTATGGAGTGGTCCTTTTTTTAGCAACTTCCACAACATCTCTTATATTATTTCATACGGCAACTTTCTTTTAGCAACTTTCACAGCATTACTTTCATCTAAATAGGACGAAAATGGATTTTGGATTGAGTGGAGCCTAGCAAAACCATATCTGGATCCATTTTTCAAAATAAAATGTGGATTATAATTTGGATGATCAGATATGTATTTTTAGCTTAACTGTTACAGATTTTATCTAAAACGAATAAGGATGCAGATTGAGTTCAAAGATAGATATCCTCACAACTTTAAATAGGTTAATAACATATATCTATATATTATGGCATTATTTGAGCATTCATAATATTTTTTAAACATGCATTTAGTAAATGAATACCTTTTTCATATATGAATCATCACCATTTGTTTGTCGAGGGGACTTACCAAACATTAGATGCAATAAGGCAGACCTCATTTGGTTCAAGCATCAATAGTTGATCTTGGTTTTGTGCGGATTATCTTGCCTTGAAACATTCTTGTTTATTTATCTCTATGTGTTCATTTTGATGAACAGGTGCCTTTGTACCCTTAGCAATGCAGCAGGTAGAGGTCCGAGGTTATTGGAGTACCTTGTTAATATTTTTTACAGGCATCTGTCTGGTTCTAATTCTGATGGTCAGGTATTGTACTTTTACTTGATTGTGTGAACTGCAAATGTATCTAAATTTGCTTTAGATGAATCTTATCTGGACAACGTAGTCTTCTCTTAATTTACACCTATTTTTGTTGTCCATGCTTTAGCTGCATGTTTCAAAACAGTTGTCACACCATAAGAAACAACACTATATGAAGTATTGTCGAATGAACTTCTCTTCATGTGGAATGGTGCTTTCTTTTATTTCCGTTGTTGTTGGTGAAATTGTATATATTACAATATTTAATCCACAGAGTAGTTTTAGAACAAGTTGATACTCCATACTTGATAGGGTTATATGGTTTAGTCAGGCGTATAATTTGTCGAACATGTGCTATTGAGGACAGTTCTATAAGTGCATTTATCCTGCATGGGAGATGAAACATTTCTTTCTTTTTCCCTAGTTTCCTGTTCTTTCAATGTAATGTGGCTTAGTTATAGTTATCTGATTGTTTGTCTTTTTGATACTCAGCTATTGGGTCGCTCGTTGTTTTGTCTCGGGCTGCTCCTCAGGTATGGTTATCAACTGATGGCAACATCTGAAAATCAACTTGATTTCCCAAGGATTCTTGACTTGCTCAAGAGAAGGTATCTTCTCAAGGATGATTTCAGCTTGAAGGTTCGAGCTTTGCAGGTGTGTGCTCAATACTCCACTTAGTGACACTGGCAACCAGAGACATAAAGTGACTCTTTAACATGTCTGCATGACTTTGTATTGCTTTAGTTGTTTCGGGTTACTGCATGTTTTTTATATGAACTGTTCCCTATAAAATGACAATTTTCGTTTGTGCATGCAGGCTTTGGGATACATACTTATTGCAAAGCCTGAATTTATGCTACAGAACGATATCTTAAATCTAATAGAGGCGTCACTATCTTCTGGTGTTGATTATAGATTAAAGGTATAGACATTCTTTTTGTAATTGCATTGACTCTGCATAGCATTTTTTATAATTGCACTGCTTGACCAGATCCAAGGATTGCAAAACCTCTATGAGTATCTCCGTGATGCGGAAAGCCAACTCACTGCAGAGAGTACTGGCAAGCCTCCTGTACACTATGCAACTAATGGTGAAAGTGAAGTGCCTGTTGCTGCTGGTGCTGGAGACACCAACATATGTGGTGGCATTATCCAATTATATTGGAACTCTATTCTTGAAAGATGTTTGGATACAAACGATCAAGTTCGTCAAACTTCACTAAAGGTGATTTAGGTCGATGTCATATTTTCACACTCCCCCCTTTTTATTTTGCAATAGGAAATAATGATCGTTGTTATTCTTTTTTGTAGATTGTTGAAATTGTTCTTCGCCAGGGTTTAGTTCACCCTATTACCTGTGTTCCACACCTTATAGCACTTGAAACAGACCCGCTGGAGGGGAACTCAAAGTTGGCTCATCATCTGCTGACGAATATGAACGAAAAGTATGGTGATCCAAGTTCTCATGTTTATGTTTTTTTTTTAATAAAATGATCTGATCAGTTGGGGTTGCGTGCAGGTATCCCTCATTCTTTGAAAGCCGCTTAGGTGATGGCCTACAAATGTCATTTATATTCTTCGAGTCCACAGTCAGCAACCATAACATGGTGGCAACAAACGTGAAATCAAATCCAATTGCATTTGTTAAACCTGGCATATCTAGAATATACCGTCTTATCCGTGCAAATCGAAATTCAAGAAACAAATTTGTGCACTCAATAGTCCGCAAATTTGTGTCTGACAGCCGGAGTTACCCCACAATCAGCTTTCTTGTGTAAGTAATTGAAGTAAAATTATGCCTGTCGATCCTTTATTCTTTGATGAGTATTCAGCACTCAAGTTGTGTAAACATTGCAGATATTGTGCTGAAGTTCTTGCCTCTCTCCCATTCACATGGCCTGATGAACCACTCTACTTGATCTATGATATAAATCGAGTTATTCAAATAAGAGCTGGAGCAATCGAGGCAAATTTGAAAAATTGGACATCCATGTATCAGCAGCAAGAGATGGTGGGTATGCCGAGAGACACTGGTGATGTTATGCATGAGCCTGGGGGATATTCTGACCAGAATTTGGCAGATGTTTCTCAAAGGATGCTTAACAATCCATGCAGCACGTCAGGTGTGGACATGGCCAAACTTCAGGTGAGTTAGAGAAGTTGTGTGTGCAATGATTTGAATAGAGTGTGTCGATATACTGATGCAGAGATGGGTTCAATTCTTACATGTTTACATCTCATCATTTTCCGCTAAATTGCCCTTTTTTTTTCAGGAAGATTGCCATGATGCGATAGCTCTGCAGCTCCTCCTCAAACTGAAGAGACATTTGAAAATTGTCTATAGTTTAACCGATGCCCGCTGTCAGGTATGCCTCGCCTCTTATTTGGAGATTAGTACTCCGGATACGCATTTAAATGACGCAAGGTTTCTTTCCAATTTGAATACAGGCATTTTCTCTGAAGGATCCACCAAAATCTGGTGAAACAATCTCCAAGCAGAATATCCCGTTTAACATTAACAACAGTAACATCAGTTTGCCGAGCTGCCTGCAGGATGTAGCACGTGTATACCAGGTAGTAATGCTGAACCTTTAGATTTCCTGCCAAAATAAAGCTGTATGGTTTATGGTCTGGGATTTGGTGGACACACTTAACGTTTGATGTGGTGCACAGGATTTCAAGACATTGCTGCGAGAAGATTCCATGGACTACGGAATGTATACCGCTACGGTCCAGAAAAAGCGTCCAACTCCGAGAAGTTCGTCGAGAGTTAGGAGGCCGGCGGCTGTCACAAGAGGCCGTGTTGGTGATAACGACGACGACACCGACGATGAAGACTGGACTGGCGGCCCGAGGGTGCTCGACTTCAGCGCTCAGGCGAGCAATGGTGGGCGAGCGACAAGGCAAAGGGTCCAAGTATGACAGGTGTCGGCGCTTTGTACATTGTAGGAAGCTTATAGGTGACAGGGGACACTTGGGGTGTTTAGGGCTCATTAGTAGCAGCAGCAGCACATAGAAGCAGAAAGGAAAGGAAGATAGCTTTACTTAGATGCCATTGCTTCGGAGCACTCCTTTTCTTGCTGTGCCCATTTCCTTTTTGTAATTTCTGTCGGGCTTTGGCAAAACTCCAACACAGGTTGTGCTCCGATTCAAATTCAATGGAAAAAAGAAAGGGTTTCTTTTGCTTTCATTCATGGTTACACTTTCGCGTGTGTTGTCATTGTTTAGCGGTTGTGTCGTATGTGTATGCCGGTTCATGTAGCTCGATCAATGAGGCAGCACCTGGCGATGTTTTATTTTTTTCCCCCCGCTGTGGCTTTAAGCTCTTTTCCCCGCTGTGGCTTTATGGAAGTATTTATTTATAAATCTTTACTAATTTGGAAAGCACAAGTTTGGAAGGAAAGAACTGGCAATCAGATCAAGGATTCGGTCCCAGAAATTAGGGGACGATTGGCGTCGTGTGAGGGCCGCGTTCGTTACCGATGGCTCTTGCTCGTGCCTATAAAAGGAGGAGACCCATACACCCAGAGGGGTGGCCGGAAGGTCCTTGAACGGGGAGCACGCATTCAGACATATACTCTGGTGGAAAAGGACATACACCATTAGCATACATACGCAAAGAAGACATACGCAGAGAAGATACAAGCAAGAAAGGATGAGGTGGATGAGCTTAAGAAAACGATTCGTACAAGCCTAGTCCATGACGTGCTATACTCAGAATGGTAAAGAATTGACCATCCTCTCTTTCTTTTCTATCTAAATAGCCTGCATATTATGAACGACAGTTACGATGGGAACATCGCCAAACGACTACGACCGCTGCTGGTGGCACCACCGATCAAGTGCTCTGGAGCTCAACGAGATGCAGCCCCGTGATGCTGATGTCGGGACTGTCAAGATTATTGTTCGCGTTCTGACTCACCGATTTTGAGGCATGAAGTCCCTCCGCTCCTGTATGTGGCGAGTGCCCCCTCCTGCTCGTAAATTCTTGTTGACACCTGAGACACGGCGTCGCCAATTGCCATTACAATTTAACGAGGATGGCTGGCCCTCATGATCTTGGTATTTTCCTGCCAAGTGTTTTCAACACGTCAGAGTTGTTCCAAACTTCTTCGACCGTCTTCAGAACATGGGCACTTTTGACCGCCCATTGTGCTCAGGCGCTTTCGATCGCCTGTGAAATTTGGGCGCTTATGACCGCCTTCGATATTCAGGCTTCCCTGACTGAGTTCGGCACTCGGACATCTCCGACCACTTGTCAAAGTTGAGTGCCTTCGACCGCTTCTCGAAGACGGACGCCTCGACCCATTGTTGAAGCCGAGTGTCTCCAACCACTTGTCGAAGTCGAGTGCCTCTGATCGCTTCTTGAAGATGGGTATATCTAACCGCTTGTCATAGTCGAGTGCCTTCAATCGCATCTCAAAGATGGACGCCTCCGACTACTTGTCTAAGTTGAGTGCCTCTGATCGCTTTGTGAAAACGGGCATCTCCGACCACTTGTCAAAGTCAAGTGCTTCTGACCGCTTCTCGAAGACGGACGCCTCCGACTCATTGTCGATGTCAAGTGTCTCCGACCACTTTTGAAATTGAGTGCCTCCGACCACTTCTCAAAGACAGACGCCCCCGACCCCTTCTGTACTCTAACGACTTCGACCACTCTTCGTACTCGAGCGGCGTCGATCGCCTTTGGTACTCGAGCGCCTCTGACCGCTCGTTGTACTCATACATCTTCGACTTCCAAAGTACCCATAAGCCTTCCGATCACCCGTGGCACTTGGGTGAGACATGCTACAACAACCAGCGTGCCACAGTAAACGGTAATGTTACTGGCCATGACCTATGGTTAATGGCTTTCAACTACCGGCTTACGATCGATGCTCGATGGCTTCCAACTGTCGGCTATGAGCAATGGTCGACAGCTTTCGACTTACGACCACCGACCACAGCTCTACAATACTTTATGAGTACGTCATTCGATCGTGTTGACTACATTGCTCTCCTGAGTACGACTTTCGACCATCAAGCTATAGTACTCTACGAGTACGACCTCCGACCACGAGGCTATAGTACTCTTACGAGTATGGCCTTCGATTCGGGTGTTACAGTGCTCTTCAAGTACGACGTTCAACCATGATGCTATAGTACTCTTCCGAAGTTGCTATAGTGTTGTACGAGTATGGCCATCTACTACGGTGCTATAGTACTTTTATGAGTATGTTATTTGACCGTGCTGCTACAGTGCCCCCACGAGAATGACTACGAGCACAATGCTATAGTATATTCGACCATGTTGGTACAATACCTTCTCGACTATGGTGATACAGTTCTCTACGAGCACGATGCTATAGCATGCTTTGACCAGTGTGTTACAGTGATTTTCAATCAGTGTGCTATAGTGCTCTACAGTGGAGAGGAGGAGGAAGAGGTGAAGTTTTTGAGTGAGCTGACTGATATATGAAACTTAATATGATACCATAACCAAGAGATCTTGAGTTTAATACCCGGTTGGCACAATTAAAAAAATAATTATAAACCACTTCTATTCTACGTCTTAGACCTGGAGAGCCTATATATGAGGGGGTGTTGAAGTATAAGTGAATTATCGTCTTTTCTTATCAATTTAAATTTTTAAGTGAATTGACTGATACATAAAACTCAATAGTGTGCATCCATATGAACGCTCAGTTGACGTAGATATATGTATGCATGGACTAAAAAAGGAGCACCGAACAATATTCCAATTCCATCCACACAGACGAGACTAAAGCAAGCTACTTTCGAAAGCCAAAAAGAAAGTTAAGTTCACATATATGCTACGTACGTGCAGCTTTATCCAGATCCCTTGTACACAAGACAAGGGGAAAAGAAAGAGGATTCTATTCTATTCAACACAGAATGCATGCATGCCTTTTTCAACTTGAAGGACAAAGCCAAGGTATATACGTCTGGCAACAGAATAAATGATGACCATGGGCAATTAGCATGCACAACTTAAAAAAATCGATCAATTAACGCTACCCTTCACACACACAAAAAAAAATCACTACTAATGCAAACCAGCAGGGGCGGATCCACACCCTGGACAAAGTAGGCTTCAACCCGGGGTGTGGAGAAATATCTAATGTATAGTCCAGGTAAATTCAGTTCAGCCTAAGTAACATTTTTATGGTCTAATCCAGATAGTCTAGATCATTTCATCACTGAGTCCGGAACGTAACCAAATTCTGACTCCGCAACTGCAAACCAGGTTTACATATCATAAATTAGGATTTGCATAAAGCAGATGTGTAAGACGACGGTTTATTATTTTAAATTATAATACACTATGCCATGTTTAATTGCAATGATGATCAGTAGAGTTCTAATATATCCATGTACCTCCATCTCCAAGTCTGCAGATTGATAGATATCCTTAATTATTAATTAATCACCCTATTAATCCTTCCCTGTGTCCAATCAGAAGCAACATATAAGCTTGCTGATCGATCAAAGTAGTAACTAGCTAAGAATTAATTAAGCTACAACCACCTAGCTAGCAACCCTGAGAATGCACGCATGTCATTTACATCATCTATCCATGCCTCATTGCCGGCGGCACCATGTCATCAAGAAGCCCCTTGTCGACCGGAACACTAGCCGGCGACGGCATCGACGTCGTCAACGACGACTGCGTCGACACACAAGTCACTGACGTCGTCGTCGTCAACGACAGCGGGTAGCTGCCTGTCGCCTGCAGCTCCTGGTTGCAGTGCAACGGCTGCAGAAGCGACGACGACATCGCCGGCGGCCTGCAGACGATGGTGTCCAGCGCCGGAGGAGGAAAGTTTTGAGTGCTGTTCATCTCCGGCAGGCTGTTGTACAGGTGATGCGCCGAGAACGCCATCTGCTCCGCGAGGGCGGCGGCGTGGACGTGCGCGAGGGCGCCGGCGCCGCCGCGCGGGAAGGTGACGGTGTGGTGGCAGTGCTGGCCCTCGTAGGTGGTGATCACGACGGAGGGGTCCTCGGAGGAGCGCTCCACGCGCTTCTTCACCGTGCACTTGCCGTTTGTGCATCTGTAGTAGCTCCTGTATCACAGCGATCAAGAAATATGATGCAAAAGATTACTACAACAATTCAGTGACAGCAAATTTAATTATGTGCATTTTTTTTGGAGAAATTTGAGAAATCATTAGGCCCATAGATATAGCTAGTTAATTAGCTGCATTTTCTTCAGTAAAAGAAATTAGGGGAAATGACTTCATCAACTGAAGTTGATACCTAGTTAATTTCTAACTCTTTTTTCTTTATAGATACGCATATGTGATGAGGATTAAGTAAGCAAACTCCTCTCAAAATAACATGGTATACGTAGTTGCGTACAAACTACTAATACTATATGCGCTCATTAATTTTGCATAGTCAATTAATTACGATTCGACCGATAACGTCATAGGGTTCTCTCTCTTTCTTGTAGTACACTAGTTAGTGTAAGTTCAAATGTTTGATCGATATTTTATTTTTTGCTTTTCTTGTTGACAAGGTCGATCAGCAGGGTTGTTCTTTTTCTCCGAAGCTAACGGCTTTTGGTTTTTACTACAGTACCTAACTTTCAAACAGAGTATTTTCTCAAGGCGGGGTCTACAAGTTAAACGATGTACACGTTAAAAGCCTAATATATGTACCATCCAAAATCGCAAGTGAGTATCTATCTTCGTAATCTGTACCATAAAAAATCAAAATTCAAAAATTTCAGTCAAAAATCATAAACCGTAGCCGTTGCCAAACATACCCTATGTATAGTTATTTAATCAGAGATAAATTAAAGTACTGATTGTGCCATTCCAATCACTTGCATGAAGCAACCACACCGTCCATATGCAATACACCTCCGGAATAGATTAAAACGAACCATGCATGTTTTTTATGAGATGTCCATGTTCAGAATTCAGAAACTAAAGAGAAAAGTATGCATGCGATTGCTTTCTTTCAGTAGAAGCAAACTACTAGAGTAGTACTAGCGACCATGCCCATACACTGATTTATGAAGTACCGCGATGTTCATTATAAAACGATATTAGAGTAGACACATACTACTCCCTCCATCTAAATTTATAAAACGTATTTTCTCTTGATACATAGATAAAAAAATAGTAAAAATAGTTAGATTATCAATAATTATTATCTCTAAGCACTATATTTAATACATACATGTAGAGAATAACAGATAAACCTGCATATTTATTAGGAGTATAAAGAAAACACCATACTAATTTTGTATTGGAACATGAAATACGTCTTATATTTATGGACAAGGTTATTAAAAAATAAAATCTATAAACTTGAACGGAGGAAATACTACTTAATCAATTGCAAGTAGTTTGATTCAATTCACATATTTAATGTGCACCAAATTCATCATATGGTATTGTACTCAAATTACTCATGCATGCACAGTAGTATATGTATTGGGGTTGCACCCTCAATCTTAGTATCTTAAATGTACCGAGTTAAGTATTCCCTCTTGTTACAGATATGTGTCGTTTTGAACATCGATACGGTCCCCCAAAATACCACTTTGACCACTAATTTCTATTGTAATATAATTATAAAACCCAATAAAATTATAATATTATAAAAGCACTTTTCGAGACATATCTATATATATTATTTTCACGTATCGAATATAAATATTTAAGAAAGACATCGGTAGCCAAAGTTTCATAAGTTTTACTGCACGTATATCAAAACAACGTGTATTTGTGACAGAAGGGAGTAAGATAGTTTCTGTTAACAGAATTTGGATAGATGACAGGTAAATTAAAATACCTCGGGAAAGGGCTGTTCTTGACGGCCTTCTGACCATACTTCCTCCAGCGGTAGCCGTCCTCGAGGTGGTCGATCTCGCTCTTCGTCATGAACGCGAACCGCGGCTGCCGGGAGCGCTTCTGCCCCTTCCTCCCCGACGCCGGTCTGCTCCTGCATGCACACGATGATACGCAGATTTGGATTTTGTTTTGTCTTGCGAGGAAGCGTAATTTAATTTTGCGTAATAATGCAGTCAAAGTTAATTTAGCTGCACTCACATCACATGAACCTATCTAGTCGACGGTCCATCTAGAACGAGAAACCTAACTTAACATATATTCTTTGATTTGGGGAAATCGTATTTAGCTGGCTAGGCATGTTAGTACAATTAAGCAAGTTAAGTGAGAGCAAAATACCTTTTAATCTGCAGAAGGTTGATATATATCTACCTACAAAAATGCGTCGAACTGATTGAGAGGTAGGTGCAACTGACTCCTGAATTGCTGAATCTTCCATATTAATTTGAAGTTCTAATTCCCGATCTCTTATGTGATTCCAATTCGCATATGAATTTTAGCACTATTTGGCCATGGATTAAACGAAATTAAAGAGCGATCTAGCTTGGTAGCTGGATGCTCACATTAACTAGTGGGCACAAATTAAAGATGAAATGGATCCATTGAGGAATCAATAAATAAAGAAATGAATTTATTAATGTTTTTTCTTGTCTACTCTTATTTACTCACTCTGTCTAAATTTATAGGACATATTTTTTGAATGATTTTATCTATAAATATAGTATGCATTTCATGTTCCAATACAAAATCAGTGTGATATTCCTTTTGTACCCCTAACAAATTTACAATTTTATTTGCTATTCTCTACATACATGTATCAAATATAGTGTTTAGAAATAATAATTTAAGGTAATCTAGTTATTTTTACTTATCTTTTTAATCTATGCGCTAAAAAAATATAACTTATAAACTTAGACAGAGAAAGTACCATACACCTCTCACCTGCATTTATAAGTAACACCCACACAAACTGTCATCTCTCATACTTCCAACGTATTTATAACATGGGTAATTTGATCATTTCTCTTCTGTTCTTTTCCTTAATTTTGCAACCTTAGCTTCTTAATCCCCATGCCTAACTAGATTTTTTTTCGAACGGGCTGCCTAACTAAAATAGACCTTACAGAAAGAAGCCGAGGCAGCACTACAAAAAAGTTACTAGTGGGCAAACAACAACCATAGCTAAAAAAAGGGAGGAGAGAAGACAAGAGAGAGAGAGAGAGAGAGGAAGAAAGCGCGTGGTGTTTAGCACGCAATTCCCGGCGCAACGTTCGACGCAAATTAACCACACACAGTCGTGACTGAATTACCCCTCTGTCTCTATCGTATTTATGGAATTGCCCCCCGGGAAGCTACGCTTCGCTCGATTAGGCTGAAAAATAGTGGCTTATGGTTGAAATTATACTGTAATTAAATGTGACTTATTTGACAAAATTAAATTAAAAAATTAAAATAGAAAAAATATGTTAGCTCATCATGGACAATGCAAATGATTACGGAAAAAAAAGAACCGGTAAAAAAGCAAAAAATTTAGAAAAGATAAAATTTATAAATAGTAAAAAAATAAGTTTGAAGCTAGAAGCTCGGGCCGAAATGAGCAGAGCCAGCAACATAAGTTTAAACCGATCATATGCATAAAACAAATGGAAATTAATTTTAAAAAATACCATTAAAAAGTATATACTCCTACTAAATACTATATTATAAATACCTACTAAATATATCAGTATTAAAATAGAGATATATAATAGAAATATTATAATAATTATATTTTTAATCTTCGTAATAGATTTATATTTTCTAAGAACGAGGACTTACACCGCCAAAAGAAGTAGTAAATAACAAGGCCACCACCGTTAGTGAGGTTGATCACGTATAGTATTCGAAAGAAAACAAAACCAAAATGACAAATGAGAAGAAAAGAAAAGATCTAAGAGATAAGAAGGAATTAAAGAAAAGGGCAAATTAAACTTCACTCCAATTTTGTAAATTTTGCAAAGCTCGATGGCAGTAACGGTTTTCCCACTCGCTCGCGCGGTTCCACTTACGCTGCCTCTGTGGACGCGGCGGCTGGCTTCCCGTCGGCGTCCTCCGGCGTCGCGCCGTCGTCGGTGGAGCTCGATGAGGCGCCGCCGTCCACGGACCCGGCAGGCGTCCCCACCTCCGACGACGCCAGCGGAGGCGGCGGCGTGGCCTCCGGCGGATCCAGCGGCGGCAGCTCCCCCGCGGCGTCGAGCCCGGCCGCCCACTCGAGCTCCGCGAGAATCGCCGAGGAGTCGGTGGAGAACGGCCAGTCGCCACCCTCGGCGCCGGCCATGGGCAGGAACCCCACGGCGAGATCCGTAGGCACACCAGATGAGCTGCGCGGAGGAGGAAAACTAACCTTCGCCTCGGCTCAGCACTAGCTAGCGAGAGACTAGCTTTACTGCCAGTGATAGTAACTGGTCGGCTCCGGCCTTTTTATCGTCTCCTCCAGCCAGTACAGAATGTTGACACAAATACCACTATAGCTATTTTTTTCAAAAAAATTAAACCTAGATTCTCATTTTTATAAATTTAGTTTCCTTCTTGGACCTATCAAGCTCGGCAGGTAGCTCGACCGCATACAATTAGTGTGCATGCTTTAATTAGTGCTAATCTTTTTTAATCAGTGCTAATTGTATTTAATTAGCGTTAATTATAAGCTTTAGTTAGCATTAGTCATGTGTTGTCATCTGATGCAGCTCCTGTGGCAGATATCTGCTAAGCTAGGTAAATCTATGAAAAAAAATCTTAATTTATAAAAATTAAGATTGATTTGTTAATGTCTTTCAGCTATATATATAGCTCTGCTAGGGGAATTAATTAATGTACTATTGCTAATATCTTATAGCACTCGAAATTCAGTAAGCACAAATTTCTTCTCCAAATTTCCATTGCTTGCTTATTTGGTAATTTCCTATCTCTTTTCCCGGTTTATTTTTAGTTTGTAGTTTTTTTAGAATAAGTAACTAAGATGTTTTTTTCGTCGTCGTTTTGAAACGATTTATCAGAACAGTCTTATTGAAGTGACTTATCGATTTATCAGAACAGTCTTGTTGAAGTGACTTATCGACCTATCGATATTCAGTTAATTCACACAAACATTCATACTAAAATAAAGTTATCAATCATAACCATAGTTATAAGTTGTTCATACTAAAAACAAAGTTATCAACTATGGTTAACCATAGTTATATGTCGATGGATCCCTAGCAGCTATATATCTAGCTAGCCCTCAATTTGTAACCTAGCTCCGGTCGGTCCGGGAAAAGTGGGGGCAAGATGCCCAAGTCAACTCAAATCCTTGTCACTATCATGCATCGATCGACCTAACGCCCATTCATCTCTTTTAGTTTACCACTACCACTCGTTGTCACGGTGAAAATTAACGGTAGAAAAAACATTTCGGAATTATTACTGCAGCTTCTCGTCATGCTTACCTGCGCATGCATGCATACATAAATGTATTTGCTAGTTTAATTTGCATCATGCTAATTTTTTTCATACGTATAATAGTCAACCGTATAAGGAAAACAATTGGATGCATGTATATATATAGGCCATATTTGGAGTTCATTCTCACGTACGTACGAACAGTACTAGCCGATGGATCCATCGATATATTATCAAGTCATAAATCTACGGAGAATTAATAATAGTACGTTATCGTGCCTAATTGCGACCCGTCGATGGGGATATTGACCACTTAATTGATAGGTACCCTTATCCGGAATCTCAGGTTTCTGGATGTCGATTTCCTTCTTGTCCTCGTCAAACGGCGCTTAATTAATTGTACACAATTTGAACCTAGCTAGCTCCAACACAACCCAAAGCTTTCTACACAAACATACAAAAATCGATCAGATTATACGCATGATGCGGGGGATTGTCCGATCTTTACGGCGTAGGATCGATGGAGATAATTTAGATTCATGCAACCTGACGAATCAATGGTGCCAACCATTGTTAAAACAGCAACACGCGATAAAAGAATGCGACCAACCACACGCCCGTGATCTCGTCTACCCGACCACCAAGTAGACGCGTCGTCGCTCGGGCCATTCACAAAGAAACACAAGAACGACGGGGAAGAACGCCTGATTCCCCTCTGGGTTGCAATCGTATGCCAAACCATAAGAGAAACAAGCGTATAGCTCTCTGAAAATAATAGATTGATTTCTGTGGTATGTCGTTACAAAAAGGGAACCATGTTATTTAACTCACGTATCCACAGATCAACAGCTCACATGCCTAATGCCCACTTGCATCCTATTCGGCCAAGATATACAAAACACAATCCTATATGGACTCAAAACCGAAACTAGCAATGCTAAAACAAAAACGTGTGGTCCAAACACATAGCCTAATCAAGGCGCTTAATCTCATAGCTTTGGCCAGACTTATGCACGGTTATGGGCTTTTAGGCCACGTGAGTTGGGCTTTTAATCTTGTTGTGCTCACTAACCGAAGAGATCACTAGCTCCTTACGGGCCGCCTTGAGTTCCTTGCATGCGCATGCTGATTTCTCTTGGCTTCGGCATCCCAATGTCTCCTCATGCACAAACTTAAGACCAATTAATATACTAATGCTAGGTAGTAGCCGGTTCTCATGTAAATTAAAATCAAATTTAATTAAAAACGAGTTCACCTGTTGATTACTCTTTTTAGCTCGTGCTGGTATAATCGAATCAATCAAGATGTCCTCATCAACGCAGGTGATCAAGTCTTTCTTCTTTTTACATTTTTAGAGGCAGCCGATTACAGTATCAGTTTTCGTACTCACAAAGCACGTACCCAACATGCATGCTTTAACGACCATCCAAATACTCATGTCATTGTCCATTTTTTTTCTCTTTTTTATTTTACATCAAGCAGCCTAGCTAATGACTATATATATGTCCACTTGTCTCGACTGATCTTTTCGGTTTTATATATAGATCGAGCACCTACCTAGCTAGCTCTAACCATTTAGGCCAGCATAAACGCATGCCCTAAAAATTTTAGTTGAAATAGAAAAAATTTTAGTACTACAAGTTCTGTAACAATTTTATGTTTTTATTGATTCCTGTGTTTCTGGTTCTGCGTTCCAAACACTCACTACAAGATATGCAACTCTTCCTGACGGGGTAGAACAAACGGCTGACGGTTCTAAAATCTCTCGGTCATTACTAAATGAACGACGGAGTTTTCATTTTGCGGAGGGTTATCATATTTACAGACAGTGTAGAAACTCTCGGCTATTATATTTACCAACGGTAATTGCTTAAAACCGTCGGCAATACATCTATCTAGCGACCGACCAAATCCAACAGTAATTACCGACGGAGAACTATCAATCAATAGAACATCTGACGGTTTAAAATTTTTTCCTACGGTTTTTCACTCTCGGGAAAAATGCATATGGTGCAGTGACTCATCCCTGTGTTTTCTAATCCTTTGTTTGTTTTCACAATTTATATATGTGCTTTTTTCATTCCTGGTTCCAAACATGTCCTAACTTCCCTCTTGAAGATAAATTACTAATTTATTAAGGCGCCCAAGAGTGCTACGGTACCTCGTGGCTAGCTAGCCGCATTGAACCAAATCAATCAATTTCCTAGCTGTTGAGTACTACTGTAATCAAGGTACCGATCGATCGGCGGTTAAATCCATGATTTCTCCAATAATTTGATATGGAGCGTACGATATGATTTATTAATGAAAGGGAATCTCTAGGTGAAAGGTACTACTACTATACTCTCTCATAATCAGATCATAGCCGACACTCCAGTAGAATATATTGCTGTCAGGTTGTACACACACATATAGTATTTTAGTGGAAAGTAGTTGCATGAAAACTTAACACAAATGCTGAATCTAAACAGAGAGAGAGAGTGTGTATTAAAACACATAGGAGCTAGGAATTTTTTTTACGAATATTCTATTTTTATTTAAAATAACAGAAATATACCCTGCCGAATTTTTTTACAAAAATAGGGCCCAGTCGCCTCACCCAAGCAATCCTGGTGTATGCGTAATCCATGATCGCCACGCTGGTATTGTGAAGGCCATAAGAAAACTTCAGAAAAATCTGGATTCCGAACTTCATATCGGGACCGTGGGCATGGATCCTTCGAACTTCATATCGGATACTTCTTCAAGGAGAGGGTGATGCATGCGTGGTGTGGCGAGCTCAGGGGGTTCAGGGTTGTGGGGAACTTCACCACCTTGGATATTGCAGGGAGGACCTGGATTCCGAATGTTGACATGCTAAAGGGTGGGAAGGGTCGGCGACAGAGCCAGCGTATTAGAAATGATACAGGAGGTCCGCACACCCACGCTTGGTGCACACACGGTCCGTCCACCGGGACCGTCCCGACCGGTATGGTACCATGTGGGGTTCTATTTGGGCACGTCCTACACCACCTCAGCCTGACAAGGCGGGGGGTCAACCTGGGGATGGCCTCGTACACTACCAGGGCAGCTGTTTGCGCGTCATTCGTACATCTCCGGCTTCCCCACGCAGGGGGCCTACTCCGTGCCGTACATCCCTCTAGATGCCATGGCACCAGCTGAGGGTACACTTCACCTCTTGTGGGTTTTATCCCATTGCTTTATTTGACAAACTAAAAAATTTTCTATTGCAGCTGTTGTTTTCCCCGACCAGGGATGGGGGTCTCCTCGGGCCAGGACAACATAGACCAGTACTTTTCAGACTGGCTCGGCTAAACGATGGGCTCTGCACCTCGGGCCACACCCCTAGAGGTTTTTTTCGGGAGTGCCCTCACCGGTGCAGAGGTGGCTACACAGGCGACGGTGTAGTCCACTCCACTAGGTTAGGGGCGTGTGTGACGATATCTTGATCGTCTTACTTTGTTAGGACGCCGTAACCCGACGATAAGGAAGACGGTCAAGTGGGGTTGTATGGGAGGACGCGGGCGTGAAGATGGAGGGGGCTAGGGTGACGAGCGAGGCCAGCGCGTGGTGATTAATTAGATTAGTTTTGTTTTTTCTGTTTGCCATTAATTAACCGATTCAATTAATCAACTTAATTGTTTTTGTGCGTTTGTGCGTGGTAGATTCGATGATGCGCGGCCGGGGTGAAAGGGACGGTGCGATGGGGAGGGAGGGGCCCAGCACGAATCTTACGGCGACCTGACTTGCCCATCACGAAACCCAGAAGGCCGCGCTCTTGTCCCCCACCAACACCCAACTAGGCAAATAGTTTTGATCTTTTCCGCATTTCAGGGCTGCGTTTCAACTTATTACCTTGATGCCACATATATATATACCTCTAATATAATGTATCTTTGCCATGCATGGGTTAATTCCCAATTGCATTACGCAGTGTGTAGATGAAATATTTTTCTTTTGCAAAAAGAAAAAAAACAAAGTCATTTCTGGTCCTGGTACTCTTAAACCATCGTTAATTATTGTCTTTGCCACGGTTTTCACCGGTATATACAAGCTTATAGTCTCTCCTAATATCTTGCACGAATACATTGTTGCTCTTAGGGGGCAAAAAAAGCTTCTCTCAAATTTGTAGAAAGCTCATCTTGCAGCTGATGTAATCAGCATATCATTCTAGGACAAATATGGCCTTATGATGTACGTACGTACCAGTTCGCAGCAGCTGCAGCAAATCTAATTTACAACCCGGCTAGCTAGCTAGAGCCAGGCCCAAACGTACAAATGAAGGAGTACAAGGACACATCTGTACATATGTGTGTGTACGTACGTAGTACATGGGCATGCAGTCCTTTATTCTACGGTGCAAACAGGTTTGATATATATGAATGCTAATATAATTTGTTAACTTGTCAAGGGAGTTGTTTGAGTCTCTGATCCATCCAAATCGATCCATGCATATGCAAGTAGTTAAGTACAATTGACAGCAAGTTAACGCTCAAATTAACACGATGTCGTTGCAGTACTTGATTATTCGAGCATTTGTACTGGTATCTACTAGCTAGAGAGCATTTCATGGGTAAAGAGAGTATTACTACCGGAGTACGTACGTGCATATACATATATATATAGAGAGCATTTCATGTTTGTACAGTAAGATTAGATGCTTATATTAAATAATTTCACGTACGTGCTCGATCTTCAATGGCATGGATACAGAAAATATACAGTATCCGGTATGCACTACAGAAAATTAACATTACGCAATTAGTACGTCTACGTACGGGCTGCCTTGCTTATGGCCGAATTGATGGCTGATAATAAGTCGCGGTAAGGTATGCAAGTACACACACCATGTCAGTAAATCACCTTAATTAATTAATTAATTACCGTACTCCACTCCAGTGTAAATTGTCAGTCGTAGCCTAATATACTTACTGTCATTGCTGTTGCATGTCTAAGCTAGCAAAAATTATAAGATCTTCTAGCAAAAATATATCAGATACAAAACAAAGGCAATATATATTGAGGTTATCACAAATTGCAGTTTATCTATATAAAAATGAATTACAATGCAAATGGGAGCCCGAAACCATTGTACTTAACTACACAGCTAAGTTACAAGAGTTAATGGATCAACAGTGATGACAGTCAAACAAAGTAAACAAAAGGTTATTTTCAACCGCACTTGACACCGACAGTGTATATTATCAGGGGTAGTTAGTATTTTGGCCCGCTCAATTCGGTTGTGGACGATGCGCCTTCTTGCTTTTAGTTGAAATTACATTGCAACGGCTGTTAGCTTTTGACTAAGACATTTAATTAAAAAAAGAAAAAAAGCTATATTTGTATGGACAATGCAAGTGAAAAAAAGGAAAAAATCATGTTAAGAAACTAGTACGTTTAAAACGGTCTATGACTTTTGAAAGTTATAAGCTAAAAGCTGTTTAGAACGAGGATTTTCTTTCTTTTGTAGTTTTTTTAGAGAGAGAGAGATGCGATGCGATGCGGGTGGTGGGAGCGGGGGTAGCCGCCGGTGGAAGGTGTTAGGATGTGGCCCATTTAATGTGGGAAAAACAAATTGATGTTGTAACAAGAGTACATATTTATTTTACCCATGTCCTAATAAACAATGTACTTTATTGCTAGGTTGGCATAAAGCCTTAATGTATTACATTGTCCAAATGAGGAAAAGGTATTACTGCAGGATACCTAGAAAGAATACACCTACTTGAGCTTAGACCGTGGTGCAGTTCACGAGGCGGGGCATTCTCTAAGCTCATGAGCGAATAAGGGAGCATGACCATATAGCTCGTTTAGGCGTGGTTCTTTGACTAGTACTAGTTGAAATTTCAAGTGAAATCGATCACGAAAATGTGAATTCAAGGCATAGTCCATTCATCAGTGAAAGATGAATCTTGTCATTCTAGGTGTAAGTTCAACGTGCAGGACTTTAAAGACTAGTATATTAAGATTTGAACAATATCTTTATCATCTTTTACTTCTTGCTTTGGAATTGGTGGGGATTGTTAGGATGTGGCATTTAATTATTTCCTTAATTCCAAAGCATACTTTGTTTAGTACCATATTGCTAAGGAAAGAAGGAAAACCAATTTATAAGGTGGAGTCCTCTCCACTCATTGAACATGGATAGAGATGGTTTGTGGAGGGTTACGTGTAGTCACACTGCAGCCTTGCCTGCGTATCTGTGATATTTCGGCGTGTCGCGTGACTTGTGACTTTGTGACTTGTGACTTGCGGCGGGCTTGGTGGCGTGGCGCGCCGCCAGCAGACCAAGTCCATCTCTTTTTCTTTGAATCATGCATTACTCTGTTGTTGAATGAGATTCAAAGCGTTTGAATGAAGCGATTACAAGGAATTTACCTTGCTTAATTCGCCGGTTACAGATGCATAATTACATTTTAAGCGTGGCGGTTAGTGGTGAATGCGGCGCCATTAAAGAACTTTAGGCGTCCGGGAGAGTGGCAATTCCTCTTTTTCTTCCTCCCACGCACTTTTTTTGCGTGGTAATGTATTAAATCCCGAACCACGTCGACCTTTCTTCCGTGCACGCTGGAAGGAGGGCGGTTATCTCGGCCGATTGCCACGAGTACCTCATCAGGCGGCAATAAGGTTTGAAGGCGGCGCATGTCTGCTGACCAGCTCGGCCACTGCACGTCATCTACACTACGCTTGCTGCGCGCCAAGCCAGCGGCTTCTGTCTTACCGGGCATTAACAAGTAGGTCGTTCGTGCGCGTATTCGATTTAATTCTTGTGTGTTTATTGAATATAATCGAAGTATGTTGAGTAACTGCTCTTATTAGTTGTGAGTTTTGCATGACTAGTGTATTGTGTTTGTCTCCTACTAAAACTTGGAATTAAAATATTGCCCATTTACAACAATCCGAAACCTTATTGCAAATTTTGTCTGTCTGAAAATAGCTAATGCTCGATGCAATGAAACACGAGAGTTTTACAGTCGAACTTTCGTAGATGGCGAGACTAGAGCCAAGTTTTGGCTCATGTCTTCAGAGGTGTGGTGGGTTATCCACCGCGATATCCATTTATGATTGAAGCGAGACCATGCGGTTTGATAATCTGGACAATCTCTCTCTTGCATTGCATTAAGCTGATACGGCGGATCGGCTCTATGATATGTACATGGACTTCAAGTCCACGCGAGTTGTGGGATGCACTAGAGAACAAATATCTGAAGCGGGGCGGTCGTTGGCTCTACATATGTGAGAAATTTTTCGAGTTTAGCATAGATGAGGGTGAGTCAGTGGTTGGACAAGCTCATGATCTCCGACTACTAGTCGGTGAGATTACGCACTTGGGGTGTGCGTTGCCTCCAAAGTTTGTGGCTGCTGGGCATCGTTGCTAAACTCCCACTGCCTCTTAGCGGGATTTTTCTACAACTTAAAACATAAGAGGAAGAGATTTACATTGAGGATCTCATTGCGACCCTCGATGTGGAAGAAAAAGCAAGACAAAAGATGCACCTAGCACGTGCAGAACAATGCAAACATCATACGAGAAAAGGATGTTGCTAAAAATACAATTCCAACAAACCGAACAAGACAACTAGCTTTAAGAAGAAAAGCGAGAAAAAGTTTGAAGGACATCACTGCTTTGTGTGCGGAAAAAGAGCGGTCATATGGCGAAGGGCTGTCGCTTATAAGATCGAAAGATGGTGAAGCGACAAGAAGAAGAGGCATGCGCGTGATCATAAGCGAGGCCTCGACTTGAAGAGGTATGGTAATCCACACGTTGTCTTTCGAGCATGTCAATCTGCTTGAGTGGTGGATTGATCACGGTGCTTATGTTCACGTATGTTACGATATTTCCTTATTTTCTTCTTATCGGTGACGTGGCTTCCTCCATCCTAATGGAAGCAGAATTGCATGCTTACATTCTTGGTGTTGGCACGGTGGATCTGAAGTTTACTTTAGGGAAGGCGTCCACTTGAAGAACGTCTTGACATGTTCCCACAATAAAGAAGAACCTTGCTGGTTCTTCTACCTCCACTATGTAGGGATGGCTATAAGCTAGTTTTGAGTCAAATAAAATTGTAGTGTCTAAGTTCGGGAGGTTTGTTGGTAAAGGCTGAGAGGCGGAGACTTGTTCACTTCTAAGTATTTTAGAGTCTTGCTATAATCTGAATATTGCAACTGGTTTAAATAAATGTGAGGCAAATATTTGGTATTCTCGTTTCTATCATATTGGCTTTGATAGTATTGCTAGAATATCCAGTTAGATTTAATTCAAAATGTGAAATTGTCAAAGGGTCAAAGTGCCATTCATGTGTGCAAGCAAAGCAACCTGAAAACCCTTTAAGGGATTAGAGGATGAAAGAACTTAGCACCTTTAGACCTTATTCATTCAATTGTGTGAAATGAATGGATTATTGACAAAAGGAGGCAAAAGATATTTTCTAACTTTTATTGATGATGCAACACGCTTTCTTGCTGTGTGTATTTGCTGAAAACTAAGGATGACGCTTTAAATTACTTTAAAACTTATAAGTAGGGTTGAGAACCAACTAGAAAAGAAAATAAAAAGATTGAGGTTTGATCGTGGAGGAGAGTATATCTCTCATGAATTCTCCCAATTACATTACGAGCATGGAATAGTTCACAATTTACACCACCTTATTAACCCCAATCAAGCAGGGGTGGTGAGGAGGAAAACCGGACACTAGCAGATTTGGTTAATGCCATGTTAGAGAGTCTTGGGGTATGCCTGGCGTGGTGGGGAAGCTATTCTATGACAACTTTGGATTCTAAGCAGGTAATCACTAAAAGGTGAGATTACTCCGTATGAGGGGATGGAAGGGAAAACCTAATGTTAATTTTCTGCGAACTTGGGGTGTTTGGCAAAGTCAATATACCATTGCGAGAAAAGAAAACTTGGACTAAAAAGATGGATTGCATTTTTCTAGGATATGCTCAAAATAGCACGACCTATAGATTTTTAGTAGTTAAATCGAAACTCACGAGATTATTGCTAATACAATAATGGAGTCTAGAGATGCTTTATTCTTTGAGAATATCTTTCCTATGAGAACGATGAGACGATACTTCACGAGCAGAGAATGTTCATTCGATAATATTGAAAGTGACAATAATCAAACTTCGAACTTCCACCATTTACGAACCAATATGTGATATTCACGAGGAGGATAACAATATAGTCGCAAGCTCCTCGCGGAGCAAGAGACAAAGGGTTGAAAAACCTTTGGTGACGACTTTATTGTATACCTCGTGGATGATGTGCCAAAGACTCTTTCGGATGCTTATGCATCTCCGATCTTGAGTATTGGAAAGAAGCGGTCCTAGCGAGATGGACTCTATCATGGCTAATGGGACTTGGGAGGTCACAGATCGTCCTATCGGTGTAAACACAGAGGATGTAAGTGGGTCTTTAAAAGAAATTAAGGCACGATGGAACTATTGAGAAATACAAGGCAAGACTTGTGGCCAAGGGTTACACCGAAAGAGGAGAAGATTTCTTTGATACCTATTCTCCTGTCGCTAGACTAACTACCATCGAGTGCTCCTAGCGTTAGCATCTTCCTATGGTCTACATGTTCATCAAATGGATGTGAAGCGACTTTTCTTAATGGAGAGTTGGAGGAAGAGATCTATATGGATCGACTGATGGTTTTGTGATTCGGACGGAAAATAAGGTATGTAGATTATTGAAATCTTTGTATGGCCTAAAACAAGCACCTAAACAATGGCAGAAGTTTGACAAAACTTTAACATCCGGCTTTGTTGTGAATGAAGCGGATAAATGTGTATTATCGTTATGGTGGGGTCAAGGAGTTATCTTATACGTATGTAGATGACATACTTATATTTGGAACAAACTCGTAATGGAGGTCAAATCTTTCTTATCTCGGTGTTTTGATATGAAAGACTTGGGAGGCGATGTTTCGAATATTAAATTGATCAAAAGCAAGGATGGGATCACTTTGAATCAATCCCATTATCTTGAGAAAATATTGAGGTTCGGCTTTGAAAATGTAAAGTTTCTCCAACACCTATGATGCGAGCATTAAGCTTGAAAGAACCATGGGTTAGGAAAGATCAATTAAGATATTCACAAATTATTGGGTCACTAATGTATTTAGCGGTGCCACAAGACGACATTTCATTCTTGAGCAAATTAAGTGGTTTACTTCTAACCGGAGATGATCTGGAGGCACTTGAAAGTGTTGCGCTACTTGAGGCACAATCTTTTGGAATACATTATTGGACATCCTTCGGATTAGAAGGATATAGTGACTCTAATGGATCTCGATGCGGATGAGATCAAAGCTACAAGTGGTTATGTATTCACTTTAGCTGGTGTGCAGTTCATGGAGGTCTTGCAAGCAGACCATATTGCAGGTCAACCATGGAAGCAGAACTTGTAGCACTTGACACGACCACGATTGAATGAATGGTGAGAGCTCTATTGGACTTGCCATTGGTTGAGAAACCATACTGCAATCTGATGTCTTGTGATAATCAAGCGAGGTTGGCCAAAGTCACAAGTACAAAGATAATATGAAGTCCTCTAGACATGTGAGCGTGAACTTAAATCGTCCGGCGACTCGGTGATTCTTGTGAATTATATTCACACCAGAAAAATCTGACCTTTACAAAGGGTTACGACGGCGATTCTAGCATTGCATCTATGGACATGGGTATGAGGCCCATTTAAGTTACATCACAATGGTAACCCATACCTTCTTGATCAGATCCGTGGCGTAGGCAATGGGAAAAACAAATTGATGTTGTAGCAAAGTACATATTTATTTTACCCATGTCCTAATAAACAATGTACTTTCGATCGCTAGGAAGGTTGGCATAAAGCCTTAATGTATACATTGTCCAAATGAGGAAAAGGTATTAGCATGCAGGATACCTAGAAAGAATACACCTACTTGAGCTTAAGTCGTGGTGCAGTTCACAGCGGGGCATTCTCTAAGCTCATGAGCGGATAAGGGAGCATGACCATATAACGCTCCGTTTGGCGTGGTTCTTTGACCTAGTACTAGTTGAAATTTCAAGTGAAATCGATCACGAGTTTGTGAATTCAAGGCATAGTCCATTCATCGTGAAAGATGAATCTTGTCATTCTAGTGTAAGTTCAACGTCGGACTTACACTAAAAGACTATATAATTCGTCTTAGAACAATATCTTTATCATCTGTTTACTTCTTGTGGAATTGGTGGGGATTGTTAGGATGTGGCCCATTTAATGGCCCATTTCCTTAATTCAAAGCATGCTTTGTTTAGTACCATATTGCTAAGGAAAAGAGGAAAACCAATTTATAAGGTGGAGTCCTCTCCACTCCTTGAATATGGATAGAGATGGTATGTGGAGGGTTACGTGTGTCACACCGCAGCGCGCCTTGAGATCTGACGTTCGCGTGAAAACGCGTGACTTGTGACTTGCGACCGCGGCCGTGCGCGTGCGTGCGCCACCTGCGACCAAGTCCATCTCTATTTTCTGAACCATACATTACTCTGTTTGAATGAGATTCAAACGTTTGAATAAAGCGATTACAAGGAATTTACACTGCTTAATTCATCGATTACGGTGCATAATCTGTTTAAGCAGGCGTTACTAGTGAATAACTGCGCTTAAAGGCTGAGAGCGTCCGGGAGAGAGGCAGTGCATGCACCTCCTTTTCCTTTCTCCCGCAATTTTGTCTTTGTAGTCGTCCGTCGAACCACGTCGACCTTTCTTCCGTGCACTGGAAGGAGGGGCGGCTATCTCCGAACCGTTGCCGAGAGTACACGCAGGCGGCAATAAGGTTTCGGACGGCGCATCTGCGACCGCTCACCTTGCATCATCTACGTTCACGCGTCAAGCTGCTGGCTTCTGTTTTACCTCGACTAACAAGTAAGTCGTTCGATGCGCATGTTCGATTTATTCTGTGTTTTATTGAGTATAATCGAAGTATGTTGAGTAGCTCTTTGTTAGTTGTGAGTTTTGCATCACTAGTGTATTGTATTTGTCTCCTACTAAAACTTGGAATTAAAATATTGCCCACATTTCCAACAATCCAGAAACCTTATTGTGAATTTTGTTGCAATACAGAAATGGCTAATGCTTCTGATGCGATGAAACCTGAGAGGTTTTCTGGTCAGAACTTTCGTAGATGGCAGACTAGAGCCAAGTTTTGGCTCATGTCTTTGTGTGGTGGGTTATTCACCCCAGTATCCATTTACGATTGAGCGAACCATGCGGTTTGATAATGCGAACAATCGCCTTGGTCGCATTCTGATACAGCGGATCGCTCTATGATGTGTACATGGACTTCAAGTCCGCCACGAGTTGTGGGATGCACTAGAGAACAAATATGCGAGGGGGCGGTGGCTCTACTATGTGAGCAATTTTTCGACTTTAGCATGGATGAGGGTAAGTCCGTAGTTGGACAAGCTCATGATCTCCAGCTACTAGTCGGTGAGATTGCGCACTTAGCGTGCGTTGCCTCCAAAGTTTGTGGTGCGGGCATCGTTGCTAAACTCCGCCTCTTGGGGATTTTGCTACTAGCTTAAAACATAAGAGGAAGAGATTTGTTGAGGATCTCATTGCGACCCTCGATGTGGAAGAAAAGCAAGAGCAAAAGATGCACCTAGCACATCGCCGAACAATGCAAACATCATACGGAAAAGGACATTGCTAAGAAATACAAATCCAACAAACCGAACAAGACAACTAGCTTTAAGAAAACGAGAAAAAGGATTTGAAGGACATCACACCTTTGTGTGCGGAAAAGGCGGTCATATGGCGAAGCGTCGCTTCCAAAATCGAAGATGGTGAACGACCAAGAAGAAGGCATTAACGTGATCATAAGCAGGCCTCGACTTGGAGGGTATGGTAATCCACCGTTGTCTTTTTAGCATGTCAATCTCTGGTGGTGGATTGATCTGGTGCTAATGTTCACGTATGTTCGATATTTCCTTGTTTTCTTCTTATCGAGCAGAGGGCTTCCTCCATCCTAATGGGAACGGTCGCATGCTTCGTTCTTGGTGTTGTACGGTGGATCAAGTTTACTTGGGAAGACCGTCCACTTGAAGAACGTCAGACATGTTCCCACAATAAGAAGAACCTTGCTAGTGGTTCTCTCCTATGTAGGGATGGCTATAAGCTAGTTTTGAGTCAAATAAAATTGTAATGTCTAAGTTCGGAAAGTTTGTTGGTAAAGGCTATGAGCGGAGGCTTGTTCCGCCTAAGTATTTTAGAGTCTTGCTATAATCGAATATTGCAACTGGTTTAAATAAATGTGAGGCAAATATTTGGCATTCTCGTTTACATCATATTGGCTTTGATAGTATTGCTAGAATGTCCAGTTAGATTTAATTCAAAATGTGAAATTGTCAAAGGGTCAAAGTGCGTCATGTGTAAAAGCAAAGCAACCTCGAAAACCTTTTAAGAGATTAGAGGATGAAAAGAACTTGGCACCTTTAGACCTTATTCATTCATTTGTGTGAAATGAATGGATTATTGACAAAAGGAGGCAAAAGATATTTTCTAACTTTTATTGATGATGCAACACGCTCTGCTATGTGTATTCTTGAAAACTAAGGATGAAGCTTTAAATTACTTTAAAACTTATAAGGCCGAGGTTGAGAACCAACTAGAAAAGAAAATAAAAGATTGAGGTGCGATCGTGGAGGAGAGTATGTCTCATGAATTCTCCCAATTCATTACGAGCATGGAATAGTTCACGATTTACACCACCTTATCGCCCCAATCAAGCGGGTAGGCGAGAGGAAAACCGGACACTAACGATTTGGTTAATGCCATGTTAGAGAGTGCGGTATGCCTAAGGCGTGGTGGGGAAGCTATTCTATGACAACTTTGTCCTAAGCAGTAATCACTAAAAGAGTGAGATTACTCCGTATGAGGGATGGAAGGGAGAAACCTAATGTTAATTTTCGCGAACTTGGGGTGTTTGGCAAAGTCAATATACCATTGCGAAAAGAGAAAACTTGGACCAAAAAGCATCGATTGCATTTTTCTAGGATATGCTCAAAATAGCACGCCTATAGATTTTAGTAGTTAAATCGAAACTCACGAGATTATTGCTAATACAATAATGGAGTCTAGAGATGCTTCATTCTTTGAGAATATCTTTCCTATGAGAACGATGGGCGTACTTCACGAGCAGAGAATGTTCATTCGATAATATTGAAAGTGACAATAATCAAACTTCGAACTTCCCACCATTTCGAACCAATTTGTGATATTCACGAGGAGGATAACAATATAGTCGCGAGAGCTCCTCGCAGGAGCAAGAGACAAAGGGTTGAGAAACCTTTGGTGACGACTTTATTGTATACCTCGTGGATGATGTGCCAAAGACTCTTTCGGATGCTTATGCATCTCGATCTTGAGTATTGGAAAGAGCGTCCGTCGAGATGGACTCTATCATGGCTAATGGGACTTGGGAGGTCACAGATCGTCTATCGGTGTAAACACAGAGGATGTAAGTGGGTCTTTAAAAGAAATTAAGGCCGATGGAACTAGCGTCGGACAATATCAAAATACTCAGGTGGTTGCAGTGATAGCTATACAATGTCCATTATCGACGTGATGGAAAAATGTTAAGATATTTAATTAACAATTTGAGTTGTACTAATATCAGGAAAGTAACAATAAAGTGCTGCAGAAGTATCAGTGACTACTTTACTCTTGCTTTTATTAGATCAAAATAAGAAGTATATTAAAAATTACATATAAGGTCTAAAAAAAGTTAAATTTTTCGTTTTTCTTGAGGGTTGATCTAGATTCTATAAATTTTTTGCATAGAAGAAACATTAATATTACTATGAATAGTTAGCCTGATTTTTGGGTCGTGGGGCTGGAACTTTTTTTTTACATTTTAATAGAAAACATAAGATCTCCATGAATTTGGGTAAGCCAGACGTCGAAAGTGCCTTCTTTCCATCTTTTACCTCTTTTTAGAAGGTCAGTCATCGAGAATTACTGATCTGAAGCGATGTTTCGTAAGGTGATGTATTTTTTGAATATTGTTTTTATCAAATGATAAATCCATTCACAACTTATTTTTTAAAGATAAGTTGATTGCATTTGTTGTGGGTTCGCTTGACGTTAAACTGTTGGGGTGTACCTGGAAAGGGTGGATTTTTGGGACTGACCGTGCAGTCCAATTGGTAACCCTGGGTTATAAAAGAATTTGTCCGAAAAAAACACCAAAAAAAGTGAAAAACAAACAAATTAAAACAAAAGTTAGCTTGAAAGGTGAGTTCAAAGAGCAAATATAGCTGGGGTGACTTTTATGGGTCGATTTTTCTTTTTTGGGTCCCAGAGTTTGTGGATTTGACTAATCCAAAAACTGTCTGGGATTTAAAAATAATGAATTTGAAGGGGTTCTATTTTATATAGTTAAAAGAATTGTCTTTTGTTTACTTTATCAAAATAAGGAGGAAAAAACAAACTTTATGAAAATGCTTCTTTATTAAAGTTAAGGAATTTATTTTATTTAAAAGATTAATTTAAATAGGGTACAAAAAAAAAATGGGATCCATTGATATTCCTTCAAGGGGGGAAACGAATTGTACTGTGTCAGGGATAATTGCAGAAAATCGGAGGAACATATTTATGGGTTGAAACTAAAAAATGCAAAATTTTGAAAGCTTTTAAAACTTAAAGTTTTATTCAAAGGTTAGATTATAAAAAATATCCCTTACATTTGGAAACGAAGTAACTTGTTCGAATTGTCTTGAAAGCAGGGAGGTGGGCCGAACGAGGTTAAAAAAATAGCGATAAGATGCAGTCAAGATTTTCTCTACCTTCGTAAGATTTTAGTGGAAGCGTTTTGGAAAAGTTAATTGCAAAACAAAGATTAAATTACGTTTAAGAATTTGGGGGAGTTTTTTGAAACATGGAATTTGTTTAATGGGGATTATAATAAAGGGTTAACCTTAAATGTGTTAAATAATTCACCTATAAACGGTGAAAATATAATTGGATTGCACTTTTTAATAGTTACGCTGGATTGATTGATTGCTGTAGATGGAAAGTTTTGGTTGGTAACTGACTGGATTACACCGCCGTTGAGAAGGGAGAGTTCTTTGGATTCCATTGTTGAGAAACCAATACGAAGTGTCTTGGTAACACGTTTGGCCAAAGTCAATCAAAAGATATAGAAGTCTCTAGAATTGAGGGAGTTATGTCACGAGAATGATTTCTAATTATATTACGAAAAATCGCACCCTTTACAAAGGGGTACGAGGTTGTTCATCAGGCTGGGATGAGGCCATTTAAGTTAATCCAATGGTACCCAATTTATCGAGTCTGGGTAGAATGGGAAAAACAAATTATTTGAACAAGAGACATATTTTTTTACCCTGTCTAATAAAAAGACTTTGAGAGGAAGGTTGGTAACCTTAATATTAATTGTCCAAATGGGAAAAGTTTGCAGATCCTAGAAAGAAAACTACTTGGCTTATGGTGCGTCACGGCGGCATTCTCAAACCATGGGGAAGGCATACATATACCCTTTGGCTGTTTTTGCTGACAGTGAAATTTCAATGAACGTAGGTGAATTCAAGCTAGTCATTCATCGGGGAGAAAGAATTGCTCTAGTGAAGTCAACCTCGGGATTACATAAAAGACATTTAGATAAAATATTTATACTTTTATTCTTCTTGGAATTGGTGGGGATTGGAGTGGCCCTTTAATGGCCCATTCCTTAATTCAAACATTTTGTTAGTACCATATGCTAAGGAAAGAGAAACCATTTAAAGGTGGAGCCTCTCTTGAATTGGTAGAAGATTGGAGGGTTCGATCACACCACTCTGTTCTGATTTCAATGGACTGACTTCACGGCCGTGGGCGCTACAATCCACTTATTTTGAACCAACTTACTCTTGTTTAATGGATCAAAGTTTGAATAAGTTAAAATTTACCTCTTATTATCGATTCGTGCTAATCTTAACAGTTATGTGAAAGGGCTAAAGCTGAAGATGTCTCTTTCCTTTCTCACAATTTTTCGTCATCGAACAGTACTTTCTTCGCCGGAAGGAGCGTATTCAACCGTTGCAGAGACGCAGCGGAATAAGGTTTGCAGCCTGCGCCGCTGCTGTCTTACGTTACGCGTATGATTCTTTACTCGGATACAAGAAGTCTTTCTGTGATTTATTCTTTTTTATTAGTTAACAAGATTTAAGCTTTAGTTAGTTGCACATATTTTTATTTGCTCCTCTAAAATTGGAATTAAAATTTGCCCATTTCAAACCAACCTTAGAATTTTGTTGACAAATGCTAAGTGAGAGAAACGAGTTTTCGGTGAATCTGGCGATGAGCAAGTTTTGCCAGCTTAGGGGTGGGTTATTCCGCCATTGTTGAAACCTGGTTTAAATCGAACAATCGCCCTTGGCGCATTCTAGGATCGGCTCTTGGTACATGATTAACCCCGTTGTGGGATCACTGAAACAAATAGGAGCGGGCGGCCACAAGTAAATTTCGACTTTACTGGTGAGTAACCGAGTTGAAAGCTCAGACCCGTAGGGAGATTGCCCAGTCTTCCCCAAATTTGTGGCGGTCGTCTAAACTCCCCCTTTGGTTTTGCTCCTAAAAAAAGGGAAGAATTCTGAGGACCATTGCCCGTTGGAAGAAAGCAGGAAGATCACCTAGCCCAATGAACTCTCAAGAGTGCTGTCATCAAGACTGTTAGAGAACAAGATTTGAGACTCACGTGTGTGGCTCATATGATGTAAATAATTCAAAACTAATGTCATAAGCAGCTCGACGGGTGTAACGTGCATCAACGTGTGTCTGGCTGTTCACGCGATATTTCTTGCTATGGCTTTATAAGAGTGTTCGTGTGGTAGTTTACTGAGACTAGTGGCATGCAAATAAAGAGACTGCAGTCTCGGATGTTAGCAAAGTAATCTAGTTGAAGTGTAAGCTGAGGCGAGGCCCAGTTTGAGCTTGCTAAACGTTAAAATGAGGAAAATGCATCTCTCATTGGAAGAGCAATGCAGATTCGTAATGCAATCAGGTCAGTAAAACAACACGAAAACTAGTAAGAGAAAAGAGGATTAGACTACAGAAGATGGTATGCAGGCGATTAATTATGAGAAGTCTAGTTAAACTATGAGTATTCTTAATATAGGCGGTTGACTGAAGAAGTTGATGTTTCTCAGTTCTCCCAACGTGATGTTCGTTTCATACATCAAGTAGAGTAATGGAGATGTTAAAGAACGTGGGTAATGTTAAGCAGTATCATAAGATATCTAGTGGAACTATGATTCAATTGGTTTGCAAATCAATATCATAAAAAATGCAACGTCATATTTTTTAGTATGCTAATCAGTTAGATTTTTAATAAATGAAATCAATGTAACAAAACTGACTATTGAGATACTTGACGCTCACAGATATTAAGCAAAATATTAACTAATACATTTGTGTATGAGGATAACTATCACTAAGGCAGTTGAACTGAGATAATGTTTGAAGATCTCTATGATCTCATTGATGGAAGTCACATACACATGCTAATACTGGGAGGAAGTAGGAAGGTCAAGATAAGCTACAGAAAAGATCCAAGTAGAGAAAAGTTTTTTTACTTTCAGCATACCATCGAGGCACACATTTCTAATCTCAAATGTAAGATTTTAATAGATGGAAAACATATGATCAGATGTTTTGATTCAAAAGGATATTAGAAATTTTGTAAGATAAAAATACGAATCAATAAACCATTTGTGTATGAGGATAAAGATCGAGGGTGAGACTGTACATATGATACTATGGCAAACTTGTAATTAGCAGGAAACTTTGGAGTAGACAGAGGGAAGTCTTATCTATTATTGTACAAAATCGAGTACCTGAGTAGTCCCTTATTTAAAAATTCAATGGTGTGAAGACATTTCAAGCATGAGGACATTAAGGAAGAATGGTTTTGGAAATAATTACGAATAATATGTGTCATAATCTTTGTATGCACAAGACACATATTGGAGCAATTTAATCGTACTCTAGCTGTGATCAGGGTATTGTGAGTTTGATTGGGTCAAGATTATTAATACTTATTGTGACATACTTGATTGAAAAAGACTAATTTGAGGTAATCCTTTACGGGTTTGTGAACTTGAGAGCGGTTTACTTATGGGTTGATAAGCAAGATGATATTTGAATCAACCAAAAAATATTGACCGGTTGAAATTGAAAGATTTGACTTATTCGATATAAACGAAAACCAGGTAGAAGTAATAATTCCAAATATGTCATAGATAATTTAGTCCCAAGACATGTGAGCTTGAAATATCGGTTATGAAGATTTTGTAAAAGGCACTGAAAAATTTGCGGACTTTGCACAAATTTGAATACATTTGTTGACATGAGGTTATAGGATTTGTTACTGAATGGATCATATCGTGAAGTATGTTTAACTTGGGAAACAATTGATGTTTCAAGCATACCATATTTATTGCAATGGCTAAAACCTTGCAAGTTGAAAGTTGAATGGTTTTTGGTTCCATAGTTGAGGAAAAGATTAGTCGGATAAATAACAGAGGTTGGCCAATCAGAGGGAATTGAAGATCTCATGGAGGAAGGCAGACCATAGAAACTCTGGGTGTTTTACTATCACAGTAAAATTTCAGAACCTTACAAAGGATTAGGACATTAAGTGCATATGACTGGTATGAGGAATTTAGTCTTACCAGGTAACAACCTTTTTGAAGGTAGAAGGAACAATTGATCTTGTATCGTACTATTATTTGCTGTTGGATACATTCCTTTATGGAAGGTTGCATAAGCTTAAAATACTTGTATAAAAGGATAATTAGGATACCAAAAATATTGACTTCATCTGGATTGCATAAGTGGCATTCTGATTGATGAGATAAGGGCACCAAAAGCTCATTTTGGTGGCTGTGTGAACTTCAGGCTCGACCGAAAGGTAAGGAAGTCCATCTTCTTAACCATGAACTTGAAGTTAATAAATTTAATTAACGAACTAATATTAATTATCTTTAGAACATAATCTTTATCTTTTGGGAATCTGTGGGATTGAAAGAACTGGATTACGGATCATGTGTACATGGACTTCAAGTCCGCCACGAGTTGTGGGATGCACTAGAGAACAAATATGCAGAGGCGGAGGCGTGTCGGCTCTACATATGTGAGCAATTTTCGACTTTAGCATGGATGAGGGTAAGTCCGTAGTTGGACAAGCTCATGATCTCCGCCTACTAGTCGGTGAGATTGCGACTTAGGTCATGCGTTGCCTCCAAAGTTTGTGGTCATGGGCATCGTTGCTAAACTCCCCGCCTCTTGGCGGATTTTGCTACTAGCTTAAAACATAAGAGGAAGAGATTTACTGAGGATCTCATTGCGACCCTCGATGTGGAAGAAAAAGCAAGAGCAAAAGATGCACCTAGCACATCCGCCTGAACAATGCAAACATCATACGTAAAAGGACATTGCTAAAAATACAAACCAACAAACCGAACAAGACAACTAGCTTTAAGAAGAAAACCGAAAAAAGGATTTGAAGGACATCACCGCTTTGTGTGCGGAAAAGACGGTCATATGGCGAAGGACCGCCGCTCGCAAAATCGAGATGGTGAACGACCAAAGAAGAAGGTCATTAACGTGATCATAAGCGAGGCCTCGACTTGAGAGGGTATGGTAATCCACCGTTGTCTTTTAGCATGTCAATCACCGAGTGGTGGATTGATACGGTGCTAATGTTCACGTATGTTCGATATTTCCTTGTTTTCTTCTTATCAGGCAGCAGGGGCTTCCTCCATCCTAATGGGAAACGGGTCGCATGCTTCTGTTCTTGGTGTTGGCACGGTGGATCCAAGTTTACTTGTGGAAGACCGCCCACTTGAAGAACGTGCAAGATGTTCCCACAATAAAGAAGAACCTTGCTAGTGGTTCTCTCCTATGTAGGGATGGCTATAAGCTAGTTTTTGAGTCAAATAAAATTGTAATGTCTAAGTTCGGAAAGTTTGTTGGTAAAGGCTATGAGAGCGGAGGCTTGTTCCGCCTAAGTATTTTAGAGTCTTGCTATAATCAATATTGCAACCGGTTTAAATAAATGTGAGGCAAATATTTGGCATTCTCGTTTCTGTCATATTGGCTTTGATAGTATTGCTAGAATGTCCAGATTAGATTTAATTCCAAAATGTGAAATTGTCAAAGGGTCAAAGTGCCAGTCATGTGTAAAAGCAAAGCAACCTCGAAAACCTTTTAAGAGATTAGAGGATGAAAAGAACTTGGCACCTTTAGACCTTATTCATTCAGATTTGTGTGAAATGAATGGATTATTGACAAAAGGAGGCAAAAGATATTTTCTAACTTTTATTGATGATGCAACACGCTACTGCTATGTGTATTTGCTGAAAACTAAGGATGAAGCTTTAAATTACTTTAAAACTTATAAGGCCGAGGTTGAGAACCAACTAGAAAAGAAAATAAAAAGATTGAGGTCTGATCGTGGAGGAGAGTATGTCTCTCATGAATTCTCCCAATTCATTACGAGCATGGAATAGTTCACGAATTTACACCACCTTATTCGCCCCAATCAAACGGGTAGTGGCGAGAGGAAAAACCTGACACTAATGATTTGGTTAATGCCATGTTAGAGAGTGCCAGATGCCTAAGGCGTGGTGGGGAAGCTATTCTAACAACTTTCGTCCTAATGCAGTAATCACTAAAAAGAGTGAGATTACTCCGTATGAGGGATGGAAGGGGAGAAAACCTAATGTTAATTTTCTGCGAACTTGGGGGTGTTTGGCAAAAGTCAATATACCATTGCAGAAAAAGAGAAAACTTGGACCAAAAACAGTCGATTGCATTTTTCTAGGATATGCTCAAAATAGCACGGCCTATAGATTTTTAGTAGTTAAATCAGAAACTCCTGAGATTATTGCTAATACAATAATGGAGTCTAGAGATGCTTCATTCTTTGAGAATATCTTTCCTATGAGAACAAAGAGCGGTATTTCACGAGCAGAGAATGTTCATTCGATAATATTGAAAGTGACAATAATCAAACTTCGAACTTCCCACCATTTCTCGAACCAATTTGTGATATTCACGAGGAGGATAACAATATAGTCGCAGCTCCTCGCAGAGCAAGAGACAAAGGTTGAGAAACCTTTGGTGACGACTTTATTGTATACCTCGTGGATGATGTGCCAAAGACTCTTTCAGATGCTTATGCATCTCCTGATGCTGAGTATTGGAAAGAGGCAGTCCATAGCGAGATGGACTCTATCATGGCTAATGGGACTTGGGAGGTCACAGATCGTCCTATCGGGTGTAAACCTGTAGGATGTAAGTGGGTCTTTAAAAAGAAATTAAGGCCTGATGGAACTATTGAGAAATACAAGGCAAGACTTGTGGCCAAGGGTTACACCCGGAAAGAGGGAGAAGATTTCTTTGATACCTATTCTCCTGTCGCTAGACTAACTACCATCGAGTGCTCCTAGCGTTAGCATCTTCCTATGGTCTACATGTTCATCAAATGGATGTGAAGACGCTTTTCTTAATGGAGAGTTGGAGGAAGAGATCTATATGGATCACCGATGGTTTTGTGATTTCGGACGGAAAATAAGGTATGTAGATTATTGAAATCTTTGTATGGCCTAAAACAAGCACCTAAACAATGGCACGAGAAGTTTGACAAAACTTTAACATCCACGGCTTTGTTGTGAATGAAGCGGATAAATGTGTGTATTATCGTTATGGTGGGGTCAAGGAGTTATCTTATGTCCGTATGTAGATGACATACTTATATTTGGAACAAACACTTTAGTATTGACGAGGTCAAATCTTTCTTATCTCGGTGTTTTGATATGAAAGACTTGGGAGAGGCGATGTTATTCGAATATTAAATTGATCAAAAGCAAGGATGGGATCACTTTGAATCAATCCCATTATGTCGAGAAAATATTGAGCTGTTCGCTTTGAAAATTGTAAAGTTTCTCCAACACCCTATGATGCGAGCATTAAGCTTCAAAGAACCATGGGTTAGGAAAAGATCAATTAAGATATTCACAAATTATTGGGTCACTAATGTATTTAGGCGGTGCCACAAGACTCGACATTTCATTTGTTGTGAGCAAATTAAGTCGGTTTACTTCTAACCCGTGAGATGATCACTGGAGGCACTTGAAAGAGTGTTGCGCTACTTGAGAGGCACAACATCTTTTGAATACATTATATCGGACATCCTTCGGATTAGAAGGATATAGTGACTCTAATTGGATCTCGATGCGGATGAGATCAAAGCTACAAGTGGTTATGTATTCACTTTAGGCGGTGCTGCAGCTTCATGGAGGTCTTGCAAGCACCATATTGACGAGGTCAACCATGGAAGCGAACTTGTAGCACTTGACACGACCACGCTTGAGGCCGAATGGTCGAGAGCTTTATTGGACTTGCCATTGGTTGAGAAACCAATACCGCAACTCGATGTCTTGTGATAATCAAACAAAGTTGGCCAAAGTCACAAGTACAAAAGATAATATGAAGTCCTCTAGACATGTGAAGCGAGGCTTAAATCGTCCGAAAACCGAGAAACTCCGGAGTGATTGCGTGAATTATATTCACACCGAAAAAATCGCGCACCCTTTTACAAAGGGGTTAGCACGAAAGCGATTCTGTTGCATCTATGGACATGGGTATGAGGCCCATTTAAGTTACATCACAATGGTAACCCATACCTTCTTGATCGGAGATCCCGTGACGTAGGCAATGGGAAAACAAATTGATGTTGTAACAAGAGTACATATTTATTTTACCCATGTCCTAATAAACAATGTACTTTCGATCGCTAGGAAGGTTGGCATAAAGCCTTAATGTATTCAGTTGTCCAAATGAGGAAAAGGTATTAGCCTGCAGGATACCTAGAAAGAATACACCTACTTGAGCTTAACTGTGGTCGCAGTTCACGAGAGGGGCATTCTCTAGAAAGCTCATGAGCGATAAGGGAGCATGACCATATAACGCTCCGCTTAGGCGTGGTTCTTTGACGACCTAGTACTAGTTGAAATTTCAAGTGAAATCGATCACGAAAAGTCGTGAATTCAAGGCATAGTCCATTCATCACCGTGAGAAGATGAATCTTGTCATTCTAGGTGTAAGTTCAACCCGCACGGACTTACACTAAAAGACTAGTATATTAACAAGATCTGCAAAGACAATATCTTTATCATCCGCTTACTTCTTGCTTTGGAATTGGTGGGGGATTGTTAGGATGTGGCCCATTTAATGGCCCATTTCCTTAATTCTAAAGCATGCTTTGTTTAGTACCATATTGCTAAGGAAAAGAGAGAAAACCAATTTATAAGGTGGAGTCCTCTCCACTCCTTGAATATGGATAGAGATGGTATGTGGAGGGTTCGTGTACACACACCGCACGCACGCTGCCACAGATACGCCAGATTTTCGCGTGAAAATCGCGTGACTTGTGACTTGCGACGCGATCGCGCCGTGACGTGGCGCGCCACTTGGCGCACCAAGTCCATCTCTATTTTTGCCGAACCATACATTACTCTCTTTGAATGAGATTCAAACGCTTGAATAAGGCGATTAAGGGAATTTACACCGCTTAATTCATCGCTTACCGGTGCATAATTGCATTTAAACGCAGCGCTTATTAGTGAATAACCGCAGCGCCCTTAAAAGGGCTCGAGACGTCCGTGAGAAGAGATGCACTGCACCTCCTTTTCCTTTCTCCCTGCAATTTTGTGCTGTGGTACTGTGCCGTCCGAACCACGCCGACCTTTCTTCCCTGCACTGGAAGGAGGGGAGCGGCTATCTCCGAACCGCTGCCGAGAGTACCGCACGGGCGGCAATAAGGTTTCGACAGCGCATCTGCGCGACCGCCGCCGCGACCGCATCATCTACGCTTCGCACCGCGTCAAGCCTGCGCGGCTTCCTGTTTTACCTCAGACTAACAAGTAAGTCGTTCGTGCGCATGTTCGATTTAGTTACCGTGTTTTATTGAGTATAATCAAGTATGTTGAGTAGCTCTTCGTTAGTTGTGAGTTTTGCATCACTAGTATATTGTATTTGTCTTCTACTAAAACTTGGAATTAAAATATTGCCCACATTTCCAACAGAAGGAAGCTCTGCGATTGGCCGGAGGAGGAAGAAAGGAGCTTCCCGATCCCGACGATGACTGCTCGTGAAGGAAAGAAAGGAAGATTCGCAGACGGCCGGCCGTATAACTTTTTTTAAATTTAGCACCCAACCAACAAGCTCGCTAGCTAGCTAGCTGAGTGAGTAATTAATCCCAATTGTTCCTTCCTTGTCGACGTTTACATGTGTTGATTTGACCGCATCGCATCTCTCTCTCTCTCTCTAAAAAAAAATTACAAAAAAAATACTTGTTCTAAACAGCTAGATATATAGCTCCAATTGCTCTGTCCCATGTGGAGCGAGGTCATGGAAGATTATATCTAGAGGCAATTTTTTTTGTGATTCACGTTAATTAATGGAGTGCATGTTACGGCTTGGCAACGTCAAGCCGTAATAGTGCATATATACTACCAAGTACTAACTCTTAGGTCCATATGCTATATTATTAGCGAAAAATATTTGTGGGAACAACAAAAGGTATTTTTTTTCCTTAAGATATATAATAACCTCCTTGAGAAAATATAATATTCATGCACAACCAACTACGTACGTACATTAATTGCTTGTCCGTATAGGGTAACACAGGCAGACCCGTGTAGGGTATAGAGTTTAATTTGTTGGTTAAGTACGTATACTATGGATGTTTGTTTGTAAATAAATCCCCGATATGGATGGTGAAGATGCATGCATGCACGCACGTGGACTTCTATGTTGTTCGTGCATACATGCATACTATGCTCGCGCCACCAAGCGTGTGTGTGACTGAGAGAGAGAGAGAGTTGTGAGATCGATGTTAGTGTTACTATGAAATATATGAGCATTGTTCAGTTAAATCAAGAACAACGGGACTGCATGCTCATAATAATAAGGAGTACATACGTATACCTTATAACTAGGGGTAAGTGCTTCACTTATTGTTATACTTATTTACTTGTTCTTCGTATACAACACAAACTTAGTTTTAAGAAGTATGGTGGCATACATGTGTAGTTATCACTAGATTCTAATTGTCATTGTACTAAAGTGAAACAAGATAATATATCTTGATTCCCTAATCAAGAGCAAGCACGACATCATACTTGTATAATAATTAATGACAGATAAACTCATTTCATCCATAAATAACTCTATGTATCTTTCGTTTGTAATGGCTGAGGCTAACTTTTTTGAATCACGTAGGTTGTTCGCTGCGTACATTGCCAAAAGAGGGAGACACGTGGAAGAGAACACCATATTGCGATATATTAGATAACATACATAGGTATAGTCAGTTCTCAACATATATCTAGCTTCAACCCATCTACACTACGCTTATAATGAATTAATGTTACATTAGATTAATACTCTCCTAGGTAACCATTACATGTACGTACACTCTTACATATAATTGTCATTCACCATAAGTTGTCCATCTAAACTAGCTGGCTATGATTTATGAACCAATCCAATAATAATTAAATTAGATAGAAGTGAGACCCATTCTTAAAGTGAGACCCATTCTTAAATTAGAGCAAAAACTACCAAGTTAGATATCTCTTTCCTTGCAACTAAAAATTGTGTAGATCTAGTTAGAATATAATACATTTTATTATATATAGTATTAATTACTAATCTTAGATTACCAAGAACAAATAGATACACAAACACATTTCCAAATCTTCAGTCTCCTTTCACCAAATCGTCTCAAAATCGCCGTCTAATAGACAGATCTGTTGGAATGAGGGTATTTAATAACGCAGTGAATATCACAGACACTTCCATTCATAACCCGTCTGTGATAAGTTGGTCGTCATAGACTGTTTTTTACAAAAGCCGTCTGTGATGTATCACTGATGGCTTTTCGCAAAATCATCTATGATAAGTCCGTACATCACAAATAGTTTTTATTACGAACCGTCTATGATGTGTCACAGATAATTTGTATAAAAAAATCATCTGTGATAAGTATGTCATCGCTCACGATTTTTACCATCGGTTACAATATAGACGGTCACACTAGTAAAACCGTCTAAGATAACTGCGCTGTAGCTTAATATAGACGGATTCTGTAGAACCGTCAATGATGAGGCATCTAATATAAACTTCTCTGTAGTAGTGTGAAGTTGTTTTTCGTCAACAACATGTTGATACTTATTCATGTCAGAAATGTGGAGTGATGCTGTATCTTGTTTGAGTATTCAGTAGTAGTAGGGAAAAAGTAACTGGAATAACTTCCTCGTTTCCTTAACTCGATCGTGTTAGGATAAGTGCAAGACATCTCTTTTCGGAATGCGGACTCTTCGTTTGGTTTTCATTCCTCCTGCGTTTTATTAGCATCGTTTGCCTATTCTGTTCATCGGCTGGTATATATTCTGGTTCGCAGCGTTGGCACACTACCTGTGCGTAGTTCCTCTTTCTTCTTCTTAGGGCCTATTTGGCAACGGTTGTAGCTTATGATTTTTTATTGAAATTTTTAAATTTTGGATGTTTACGGTACAAAGTACGAAGAGAGAGATACTCATTTGTGATTTTGGATGGTACAGATGTTAGGCTTTTAACGTATACATCGTTTAATTTGTAGACCCCGTTTTAAGAAAATATTCCGTTTAAAAGTTAGGTACTATAGCAAACACCAAAAATCATCAGCTTCAAAGAAAAAAAACAGACCTTTAATGAAATGATACCTAGCTAGTTTCTCTTAGATATTCTTGTGTTAATGTGTGATTTGGCCAGGGATGTTATCATCGTCTCGTCTCCTTTCAGTACGTAGTATCAACAACAGAGAGGGACCAGGTTTGGAGATCCACAAGAGCAAGCAGGTGTCGACAGTAATTTGATCTTGGTGGATTCTTTTGGACTGTTATTTATTTTTTATAATTTAAATTTTTAATTTTGATTATTTGTGAGAGATAGTACATATAAAAAATAATTGTATGTGATTTTAACTGGTACAGCTAAACTCAGTACATCTTTTAGTATAATTAACCTTTAGACCCACATAAAAAACATACCGTTTAAAAAAAACTACTATAGCTACAGTGGATAAAAAAACTACTATTCACTGTAGCTGAATGTGGCTTATTTGACGTAATTAAATTTAAAAATTTTAAAAATAGAAAAAAATATGTTAGCTCATCAGGGACAATACAAACGAATACGGGAAAAAACGGCAAAAAAGCTAAATAAACCGAAGATAAACCGAAGCCAATAAGTAAAAAAGAAAAAGAAAAAGAATAGCGCGGTGTGTGAAGCTGAACTACTGAGCATGCACTCAGCTTGCTTCATCCAGGCCTACTAGCCCCAACAGTCAAAGCCGGAAACGGCCCACCCCTTCCTTAGGCCCGAAAAGGCCCACCCCTTCCTTAGTCCCAACCACGTACGGACCTCAGCCCAATTATAGCTTTGTGCTCTTTTCACTTGAGGTTCCCTGCCTTGTCGCTTGCTACTCTTTTCGAGCTAGAAGAGAGAGACGGGCCATCATACCATGCCTGCCTGCATGGATGCTTAGCATGCAGTACGTGATGGCATCTTGAATACTGCAAACAAGCTGTTCAGTTCAGTGAACCTCCTGACAAAATCCTCAACAAGCCTGCCTGCCACAAAGGGCATATATATATTGCGTTTTTTTCTCCTAACCAAAAAATAAAAAAAAGATTCGTCTGAAAATAATCTTACTAGTTTTTTTAAATCAAAACAATCTTCCTAGCTGTTACTATAGCAAAAGCTTCATAGTGTAATCCTGCTTATTTCAGCTTCTCCATTGGGTTTTTATTTCTAACTTCTAGTTTTTTAATTTTAATTTTTCTAACTTTTTCATTTTTAAGCTTTTTTGTTTTTTCTTATTTTTCGTATTCATTTGCAGTAGATATAGTATTTTTCGTTATTTTTCTAAAAAAATTAATTTTAATTATATCAAAAAAGCCACCAGTAGATATAGTATAAAATAAATTAATTATAATAACACTATATAATATTTTATCAAATATAATATAAGATAAATCATCAAATATTTTATAAAAAAAAGTCAAATGAGCAGCCCGTAGATACGACGGATTACGATGTAGTACTAGCTACACTCACCGCGAGCCCGCTCGCTCGCTCGGTGTCCCCGGCAAAATGCACCCCGAAACTCCCCACCTCCTCCTCTTCCTCGCCGTCTCCGTCGCCCTCGCCGCCGGCGAGGCGGCCGCGACCACCCTTACTGCTACCCCGGAGAATCTCACCCTTTCCGACCGCGAGATCACGATCCGTTGGTCCGACCTCCCCGCCCCGGACGCCCTCGACTACGTCGCCATCTACTCGCCGCCGTCCTCCCGCGACCGCGACTTCCTCGGCTACCTCTTCCTCAACGGCTCCGCCTCCTGGCCCAACGGCCGCGGCGAGCTCGCCCTCCCGCGCCTCCCCAACCTGCGGGCCCCCTACCAGTTCCGCCTCTTCCGCTGGCCCGCCAAGGAGTACTCCTACCACCACGTCGACCACGACGGGAATCCGCTCCCCCACGGCCGCCACCGCGTCGCCGTATCCGGCGAGGTCGCGTTCGCCGAGGCGGCCCGGCCCGAGCAGGTCCACCTCGCGTTCGCGGATAGGGTCGACGAGATGCGGGTGCTGTTCGTGTGCAGGGACGGCGGGAAGAGGACGGCGAGGTATGGGTTGGGGAAGGAGGATGAGAAGGATTGGAAGGAGGTAGGCACGGAGGTGAGGACGTACGAGCAGAGGCACATGTGCGATTCTCCGGCGAACGATAGCGTCGGGTGGAGGGATCCAGGCTTTGTCTTCGATGGCGTCATCAAGGGGTTGGAGCCCCGAAGGAGGTATTTTTACAAGGTAAATTGTGGATGGATTTTAACTTGGAAAGATTAAAATTTTGTGATTCTTAGTACCAGCTGAGCTCTATCAATCATTTGTGCTGGAGCTTGCAGATGTAGTTAGGTTGCTGTAGGCAGGCTCATGGGATTTGAGTCTGGGAGTGAGCTAAAAGCATTTGTGGTTTGAGAAGATAGTTTAATGTGTGCTCAAGAATCAAGATTGTTGAAATATGGACGACGAGCATATGAAGGGTTCGCTACATGTGGGGAAATTTTGCTTTACTGTTAATCTTGGTTTATAAGATAGTCTTGTTCAAGTGAGTGACCTGTAGTTAGCTCATTGTGTCACATGAGTGGACTTTATCTACTGGCTGTTGCCCTTAATGATTGCAATTGGATCAATTATGAAGCTCTCAGCATTGACATGTATTACATATTAACAATCCCAATTCATTGTATCCAGACCATACCGAGCACACCACTTTAAGCATTATCGTTAAGTGTTCCATTTAAGTACTGAAGCTGATGCACTAGATTCTGAGCGTTTGATGGGTCTAGGTCATTAGAAAACTCAGTATGCAGTATTTCTGTAATGGGGAATTTTGAAAATTAGTTCTTTTGTTTGGAATTTATAATATATAAAAATTGAACTTTGATTCTGAATACTAATGTTCTATACCTGTTCTGCAATTTTGTACAGATTTATGATTGGAGCTCCATGATGACATACTAGTTATCAACAGTTAATTTGATTTTGACTGAACTTCATAGCATTATTTTATAGGATCTGCTGGTGATCCCTAGGTTGTCCTTATAACTATGTTAAAGCTTATATCTCAGTTTAGTGGTGGATATTTAATATTTTTGTGTTGTCAGTAGTATAGATGGAGAAATATGTTTAGAGTTGTCTAACTGTGGAGTAGAATCACCTTAAATCCATTGGTAGTTAAAATGGTGGACCTGCTTTGCAATCATCTGAAGGTCTACATAGGATGTATTGACCAAGATGCGAAACAATTTGTATGTAGCATGCATGGTACTTTGGTTATTTACTTCATATGGTTGACAAATGAAATTGCAGCACCCTTTTAAAAGTGGAACTAGATTCTTGTTTCAATGAGTTCAGTATTGATCTTTGGCTCTTTTGGCCTAGCTTAAAATGTTGGTTTGTGGGGTTAAGCTACGGCCAAGCTGTTGTATTTTTTTTTTCTGCCTGTAGGTCTATGCTCAGTCTCCTTTTGAAAGAAGTTTAAGTTTGTGGAAGACAGCTTTAGAGCCATAAGCCGAATAAGCTAGCCTGTGAGACAACTTATGCTAGGGCACAGTTTATGGTTCATATTTTCCAACAGTATTGTTATCAGCAATTTTTGCATATATGTTCTCTCAGCTTTAGAATTTGATCAACTGAACTATTTTTGATAGGTTGGTAGTGACTCAGGAGGATGGAGCGAGACATACAGCTTTATTTCACGTGACAGTGAGGCCAATGAGACCATTGCTTTTCTCTTTGGTGATATGGGCACTTATGTGCCTTATAACACCTACATCCGCACACAAGAGGAGAGCTTGTCAACTGTAAAGTGGATCCTCCGCGATATTCAAGCCCTTGGAGATAAACCTGCATTTATTTCGCACATTGGGGACATCAGCTACGCGAGAGGTTATGCTTGGGTATGGGATCATTTCTTCAGCCAGATTGAGCCTATTGCTGCCAATACTCCATACCATGTCTGCATAGGAAATCATGAGTATGATTGGCCATCACAACCTTGGAAACCAGAGTGGGCTGCTGGTATATATGGAAAGGATGGTGGAGGTGAATGTGGAATACCATACAGCGTCAAGTTAAGAATGCCTGGAAATTCTGTTCTACCTACTGGCACTGGAGCTCCAGACACCCGAAATCTCTATTACTCCTTCGATTCAGGCGTCGTGCATTTCGTATACATGTCAACTGAAACTAATTTTGTTCAGGGCAGTGACCAATACAATTTCCTAAAAGCTGACCTTGAGAAGGTCAACCGAAGTAGAACTCCATTTGTTGTATTTCAGGGCCACCGTCCCATGTATACCTCAAGCAATGAAGGTAGGGATTTTGCTATGAGACAGCAGATGCTCCAGCATCTGGAACCACTCTTGGTGACATACAATGTGACCCTTGCTCTATGGGGGCATGTACACAGGTACGAGAGGTTCTGCCCCATCAAGAACTTCCAGTGTCTCAACATGTCATCAAGCTTTTTATACCCTGGTGCTCCTGTTCATGTTGTGATCGGGATGGGTGGTCAAGATTGGCAACCGATCTGGCAACCACGGCATGATCACCCAGATGTTCCCATTTTTCCACAGCCTGAGTGGTCCATGTACCGTGGTGGCGAGCTTGGGTACACAAAACTTGTAGCTACAAGGGAGAAGCTAACACTAATGTATATCGGGAACCATGATGGACAAGTCCATGATACGGTGGAGATATTATCTGGGCAAGTATCTAGCGACATTAGTGATGCTAAGGTGGTCGATGAAACAAAGCTCAGCTCAGGAGTCAGCACCGAGCAGAAAATTTCTCCGTTATACCTGGAAATCGGAGGCAGTGTGATGTTTGCGCTGCTGCTGGGTTTTGCTTTTGGATTTCTTGTCAGAAGGAAGAGAGAAGCTGCACAGTGGACACCAGTGAAGAACGAGGAATCCTAAAAATCGCAAATACTATCAGTCTGGTGTGAATTGTTTTCTTAACTCTTGACCTATTTGTCACACTGAACCCCAACACGGTGATGTCACTTTCGACATTTTTGGGGTCCTGTAGTGTTGTATCCTAGCACACGAGTGTATAGTTGTGTAAGCTGCTGCCTTTGTATATGCCAGTCTTGGGCAATGTAGTTTTCACTCGCCAGATATATTGTCGTGATTCCGTATAGTAAGCATTCAATAAGTGGCATAAACTTCACATCAATTTGTTAACCTGTACACACGATTCATTTTGTCATTGCTGTGATTATGGACCTTCTTTTCGCCATCTATTCTGTCAGTATGCCTTTTAAGGGACTGAATCGAGTCATAGAGAAACTGTATGATGCAAGCATAGATGAGTTTAATCGTGTTTTCTGTTGACCCTGTGTGTGTGCCTGGGTCTTTCTGAAGTGCTCATAAAGGACGGTCATTGCATTCAGTTTTAAGGTGAGGATCTCGTGGAGTTGGAAGGTGTCCATGTCGAATCTTAAATAAAGGGTCAGATTAGGTTGGCAAAAGTCATTGCACCAGCATCTCCAAAATCAGCATGTATACGAAATGTCTCATCTATGGAAGGGTTACGGCAGAAGATGAGGAGCTCGTGGAGTTGGAAGGTGTCCATGTCACCAAAAAAATTGACCGGCTGCAGCTAAAATTGGCCGGCTGCAGAGGCGCCATGGCTCGGCGCCATCCTCCGCGAGCTCCACGCGCCGCCAAGATGCCATCGTCCAGCTCCAAGAAGGTGTGCGTGGTCGGCGCCGGGCTGTCGGGGCTTGCGTCCGCGCGCGAGCTGCGCCGGGAAGGCCACGCGGTCACCGTCGTCGAGCAGAGCCATGGCGTCGGCGGGCAGTGGCTGTACGACGTCCTGAGAGACGGCGGCAGCGACCCCCTAGGCGCGGCCGGCGTGCACAGCAGCGTCTACGCCTCCCTCCGGCTCAACACCCCCAGGGAGGCCATGGGCTTCTCCGACTTCCCGTTCTACCCCAAGAACGGCGGCGACGGCGACGCCCGCCGCTTCCCAGGCCACCGCGAGTTCCTCAGGTACATCAGGGACTTCTGCGACGCGTTCGGGCTCATGGACGCCGTCAGGCTCAACACCAGGGTCGTGCGCGTAGCCATGGCGCCGCGTGACGGCGGAGGCGATGACGACTGGCTGAAGTGGGTGGTGAGAACCGCGCAGGGCGAGGTGGTCACGGAGGAGGTGTTCGACGCCGTCGTCGTGGCCGCCGGGCCCTACTCCCAGCCAAGGCTCCCGATCATCACCGGTACACTAATCCAAATGGATTTCAGCGCTACCGCAGTATGTTACTTCGCCGTGTCCGAATGACCGAATCAATCCTCTGATGCGTTACATACGTACTCTGCTTGTGCTCGCCATCCAGGAATGGACAAGTGGAGCAGGAGGCAGCTGCATTGCCACTCGTACCGTGTCCCCGACTCTTTCCGAGACGAGGTGATCGACGATCGAACACTGCAAGTGCGATGGATCATTTAGCTAGATATTCAGATCATTGTCGCGTGTACATGTGCAGGTTGTAGTGATCGTTGGGTGCCAGGTGAGCGGCAAGGACATCGCGCTGGAGCTCTGCAAGGTCGCCAAGGAGGTGCACCTCAGCGTCAAGTCCATGGAGGCCGAGGCCATCACCGCCGGCTTGGCCAAGGCGCTCTCCAAGCACGAAAACTTGCATGCGCATCTCCAGGTATATATATCAATCAATATATGTATGTATGCAGTTCGTTGCTTCTGCACGGAACGCATGCTGTGATGTGATTCGATTTGCGTTTCGCAGATCGATTGCCTGTGCGAGGACGGGCGGGTGGTGTTCGCCGACGACTCCTGCGTCGTCGCCGACACCATCATCTACTGCACCGGGTACTCCTACTCGTTCCCGTTCCTGGAGACGGAGGGGAGGGTCGCCGTCGACGACAACCGCGTCGGGCCGCTGTTCGAGCACGCCTTCCCGCCGTCGCTCGCGCCGTCCCTCTCCTTCGTTGGCATCCCTACCAAAGTACCAAGGCACAAGATGTTTTTTTTTTCCACACTGCAGCTCGTTGCAACCAGCAAAGAAAATTGCGAAAATGAATCGATCTCGCATCTTTCATCAATCTCCATTAATTTTTCAGGTTATCGTGCCGCTGTTCTTCGAGGTGCAGGCGAGATGGGTGGCGCAGGTGCTGTCCGGCCGGAGGACGCTGCCGTCGGAAGAGGAGATGCTGCGCTCCGCCGAGGCGTACAACCGCTCCAGGGAGGTGGCCGGCGTGCCGAAGCGTCGCACGCATGATATCTTCGACTTGGAGTACTGCGACGAGTACGGAGAGAAGCACTGCGGCTTCCCGCTCGTCGAGGAGTGGAAGAAGGAGCTCATGTGGTCGTCGTTCATGAACATGCGCGACAACCTCGAGACCTTCCGTGACGACTTCCACGACAGCGACCTCGTCCGAGAGGGCTTGCGCTCCCAGGGATGGCTGCCCCTCGCGCCAGCGCCGCAGGAAGAGGAAGAAGAAGAAGGCGTACGAGCCATGGTTGCTACTGCTGCTGCTCCCTCCGACCCTCTCTGAAGTCTGAACTCAACAGCGCTCGATTTGATTCAGGAAGATCAAATTCTCCGATTCCCAGTCCCCTTCTTCCGTCTGTGGCAAGCATATAATTGTCACAAGATAATACTGGTCCGTAAAGCTAGAGAATGGTCGATCGATGTAAAGTTCATGAGCACTTCTTCTGGTTACTTCTCAGTGCTAGCTGCACTATAACTGACGAACACAGTGCTAGCTAGGATTGTCTCCTCTTTCCGGAAGCGCACACGCACTCACGCGAGGTAGGAGATGAACTCAGTGTGTTTGTGATTGATTTCTTGTGTCAAATTAACCAGGTGATCAAAGAAGGTTACTTGTACCGAATATATGGCAATGCTAGGAGAGATTTCATTCGAGTTCAGAAACTGTATACCTACAGAATATCATTTAGCCGAGCTGCGCTGCCCTTGTATGGCCTGCACTCTGAACCCATGAAAACTAAACTATGCTGTCATCGGTAGTTCCAATCAGCTGCAGCTGATGGTTTTAACATATTCATTCAACTCATGATAAATGTTAGTGTACTAACCAATTGCCATTAATTACCAAACTTCACAATTAACTCATAATGAAGGGACTAGATTCAACAGTTTTTTCTTTCTGGTAATTCATGACAATCTCAACAAATAATGTGATAGAAACTGAATTTGCGAGTATACATCATATACACAATAATTGTATACAATAAGATTGTCATTACAATCTCAACAAAACCGATTTCAAGTTATTTTTGGCGCTTATATATTTTCCCTGCTATTATCGAGCAATTTATTAAGTTTGTGCGTAGAAACTTAACCTATAATTTTCGATTGGGCGTGAGAACAAAAAATAGAATGGCACGAGCAGTGGTTGCAATATAGAAATTGATAGAACTTTTATAAGGTTATAGATTTATCCTTGTTTTTATAGTGTTCACAAATGTTTTAGATTTGGGATAGTATCCATGAGCAAGTTTTTTTAAACTCCGTTTTCTTTCTATGTGAAGTTTACCTTGTATTTCCCTTACTTTCAGAAACGATGTCATAGCTTTCCAAGGCCTTGAGTAGAGTTGCAAACGGATCGGATTCGGACGGATATTGCTGTTACCATATCCTAACCCGTATTTTTCTTGGATTCGGTACCAATCGGATTCGGTACCAATCGGATTCGGTCTTGGGATCGGTCGGGATTAACCGGCCGTTGCACCTACTTGTTTGTAAGGAAGCATGCATTACAACAAATGGAGTAGGAGGCGTCTTGTCAAGAACTTGATGTTACTACTTAATAGCTGATGTGGAAGATTTTATTTTACCATTGCAAAAGAAAATGAAACGTCAAATAGTAGCACTAACCTGAAATCAAACTTGAAGACGTATCGGATTCGGGACGGATATTGCTGTTACCATATCCTAACCCATATTTTTTATTCGGATTCGGTATCAATCGGATTCGGTACCAATCGGATTCGGTACCGGATCAGTCGGGATTAAGCCGACCCGTTTGCACCCCTAGCCTTGAGGGTGTACTCTCCAAAACGGAGAAACTGGGCCTCTTTCCATGTCTGTTGGATGGGCCGTAACTTTGCTGTGCCGTGTATCCTCTTAGTGGGCCTGAGAAAGCCCAGCTGCCGAACAATTTGCTACCTGCCCGCCTGATGTAGGATGGGCATCGTCGTGTTGGTGAAGCAAATACAAGTGGGCTTCTATTTATCGTGCACAAATTCATGGTTAGTACCAAGCAGCGCAGCAGTTCTCTAACATCTTCTTAAATCCTATTTGGCATGTAAAATCCTTGAAGAAATTTCGTGCAGACTCACACAAAATCCCCAAGTTCCAAACAGGACTAGGGTTCCATGGTGCGCTATCGGTCCCTTTTTTGACTTTTCTATAGTAATTAGCTTTTAACGAATTATCTTTTAAGATAGGTTCTACTAGTTAATTGTAGTACATCTTGCACCAACTTTATTTATATCAAAAAACCGAGTTTACATTCTCTGTAATCTCTCGCACAAACATTCAAAAGCTACAAGCCGCCAAAACCATAAGCGTAGCTAAAAAGAACACTGTCGTGTGCTTGTGCTTTTATGAACTCCTTGTGTACATGCAAGCATCAACACGATCGAGCAGCTCAAATAATTCAAGTAACATCTGCCAATTAATACTAGTGATCGTCAGCAACCTCATGGGCATGCATCGGTGGATATCGAGCCAACTCCTCGTCTTATCGGGCTTTTCTAAAATTGATATAGTTTGATTTAATATCATTTTATATATAATTTAAAAATATTTTTAGAAACGAGCTAACGAGCCGAGCCGAGCTTAAGCAAAATTCAAATTCATTTGAAATTAATTCATTTAATGTTTAACCAAACAACAAGTATAATTAGAGTAATTTTGAACCGAGCTAAGGAGTCCTACTAACGAGTTTTTATTCCACCCTGCATGTTGCCCCTCTGCTGCATCTCCCTCAACAACCACATGCAGCACAATAAACAAACGATTGATCCAAGAAAAAAAATCGCACTACTTCAACGACAGATCAATCAACCAATCGGTCTTCTAGTAGTAAACAACTCTTCTTAATTCACACTTGAATCTTTGCAACCTCAACTACAGTAGCACCACCACCACCAGACACCATTTGAAATCAAATGGAAAGAAGAGGAAAAACGGGAATTAAGCAAGAACCGATTGAATTTTGCAAGGAAGCAGAAAACAAGAATTAACACAGCAACGACTGAACTGAAGCGCCCGAAGATCTGAGCCGAGGCGGCTCTGCGAATCCGATGTACTAGCTAGATCAAAACATCCTGAGGAGCACGGCGGCGACGGCGGCGACTGCGGTGGCGTAGGGCGCGGCCCGGGTGGCGAGGAGGCGGTTTTGTCCGACGAGGCGGAGGACTTGGACCCCCGGCGGGAGGCGGGCGCCTTCTTGGCGGTGACGGCGAGCTTCATGCCGTTGTAGCAGTAGCCGTAGCTGCAGATGAAGTAGTAGTCCTTGGCCTCCTTGAGCTGGAAGGCGTCATGCTGTGATGTGATTCGATTTGCGTTTCGCAGATCGATTGCCTGTGCGAGGACGGGCGGGTGGTGTTCGCCGACGACTCCTGCGTCGTCGCCGACACCATCATCTACTGCACCGGGTACTCCTACTCGTTCCCGTTCCTGGAGACGGAGGGAGGGTCGCCGTCGACGACAACCGCGTCGGGCCGCTGTTCGAGCACGCCTTCCCGCCGTCGCTCGCGCCGTCCCTCTCCTTCGTTGGCATCCCTACCAAAGTACCAAGGCACAAGATGTTTTTTTCCACACTGCAGCTCGTTGCAACCAGCAAAGAAAATTGCGAAAATGAATCGATCTCGCATCTTTCATCAATCTCCATTAATTTTCAGGTTATCGTGCCGCTGTTCTTCGAGGTGCAGGCGAGATGGGTGGCGCAGGTGCTGTCCGGCCGGAGGACGCTGCCGTCGGAAGAGGAGATGCTGCGCTCCGCCGAGGCGTACAACCGCTCCAGGGAGGTGGCCGGCGTGCCGAAGCGTCGCACGCATGATATCTTCGACTTGGAGTACTGCGACGAGTACGGAGAGAAGCACTGCGGCTTCCCGCTCGTCGAGGAGTGGAAGAAGGAGCTCATGTGGTCGTCGTTCATGAACATGCGCGACAACCTCGAGACCTTCCGTGACGACTTCCACGACAGCGACCTCGTCCGAGAGGGCTTGCGCTCCCAGGGATGGCTGCCCTCGCGCCAGCGCCGCAGGAAGAGGAAGAAGAAGAAGGCGTACGAGCCATGGTTGCTACTGCTGCTGCTCCCTCCGACCCTCTCTGAAGTCTGAACTCAACAGCGCTCGATTTGATTCAGGAAGATCAAATTCTCCGATTCCCAGTCCCCTTCTTCCGTCTGTGGCAAGCATATAATTGTCACAAGATAATACTGGTCCGTAAAGCTAGAGAATGGTCGATCGATGTAAAGTTCATGAGCACTTCTTCTGGTTACTTCTCAGTGCTAGCTGCACTATAACTGACGAACACAGTGCTAGCTAGGATTGTCTCCTCTTTCCGGAAGCGCACACGCACTCACGCGAGGTAGGAGATGAACTCAGTGTGTTTGTGATTGATTTCTTGTGTCAAATTAACCAGGTGATCAAAGAAGGTTACTTGTACCGAATATATGGCAATGCTAGGAGAGATTTCATTCGAGTTCAGAAACTGTATACCTACAGAATATCATTTAGCCGAGCTGCGCTGCCCTTGTATGGCCTGCACTCTGAACCCATGAAAACTAAACTATGCTGTCATCGGGTAGTTCCAATCAGCTGCAGCTGATGGTTTATGGATACGATTCATGGTTTTTGATCTTAACACGAGCGTTTATACGAACGAATCGAATTTCGATAAGCCACTTGAAAAGGCTGTCTCAGTAAACTGTTTCGAAACGATGACGGATAAATCGTTCCGTTTGCTTCTTCGAGGAAAGCCATAAAATACTACCTTGTCACATTATTCATCTCTCCACATTGGGTACGTAAAATATTAAAGTGACAACCAATTTTTCATCTCGGACGAGCAGAAAATACTACCTTGTTACATTATTCATCTCTCCACATTTGGGTACGTAAAATATGTGTGAGTAGAGATGGATAGAGCTCAGGACCAGTAACGCCAGTCTAAAAGTCAGTAAGTCCCAGACGCATATATTAGCGCAGGTGAAATGTTGGGTTGGGAGCCGGTACTAACCAAACGCTATTGAAAGCCGATGGGGCCCAAGTGAATGACCCGATACACCGGTGAAAAATAGATGGACTGGAGATTTGAGCAACGTAACTTAGAAAACATTTTGTACTTTGAACTTGACCCCACATCAAAGGAAGTGTAGGAAACCTAGTTATGATGGTTCAGAGTAGATATGGTACAGTGGCACAAGGTTGCGTAGTGCTTAACAAAATCATGAATTCATGCATGTCTCTTGGGTTGGAGACTACGGGGATCACTATGGATCTTTCTTCTCCCGAGTGAAAAGTAAAGTTTTCATAAATTGAAATTTTCCACTTAATTTGATAAGAATATTTTTCAGAATCAGATTAATATAAATTGTGATAACAAGCAAGAGAAGAGGCATACAATACATTTTGCTATTATAATGTTTGTTGAGTACCTTAGGACTCACCCTTATTATTATTTCCCTTTGTTAGACCCTATTCCAACCGGGGAGTAGTTCAAGTCAGATGAAGGGATCGCATGCACCGCCAAGGTCATAGGAGAGAAGGGTGATGGTTACGAGGATCTGAGGGAGGTGGACTCCCTATACTATAGTTAGGTTGAGTAGACGTCCGGCCAAACCGAGTAGAAAAGTCATAGGGTATGTCTTGTATCTTTTGCTGCTTATTTACCTGTATTAAAAATCATAGCCTTCGTGGTAAATGCTGTAATAAGATGATAGTTTCTACATTATTGTTTTGCTATACGACTCTGATAAAGTCTTATTATTTATTAGAGTAGTGTTCTACTGATCAAACAAATAATAATTTGTTACTGAAGTATGACTATTCTTAGAATAATTACACGAGGCATGTGACGAAACCGGGACCACATAAGCTATACAATGCAACAATGTTTAATGAAAGGGAGTGATATCGCTGCCGATCGAAATTTTTATCTCTCAACACTAAGTTGCACTCTCAATCAACTAAAATTGCAGTTGTTCTGAGAATGTAACTTTTGGAGGGGGCTATTTTTTTTGGAGGGGGCTGCAATTTTAGTTGATTGAGAGTGCAACTTTCAAGTGATTGAGAGACAAAAAAAATTTCAGTCGCCTTGGCAATACCAAAACCGTTTAATGAAAGGACCAAATAGTACATATACTTTCTACTTTTTTGGATCCAATGAACTAAAATACAATCTCAAAGAGCATGAGGAGGTCATGGCCCCACCTATACCATTTTAAAAGTATGTATTTTTGGATTATATTTAATAATTTTTGTCTGTATTTTTTTAGACGGTGATAAAAGGTGTACGTAAAAGCTGTTTAAAAATACTTTAGAGAAACTGCTCTGTAAAAAATAAAAAAAGGAACAATCTCTGAGATCATGATGCCACCTCAAAATAAAAAAAAAAAGTGCCACATCCGCTCCATCTTTCTCGTTGTCGGTCACTCGGTTAGTTGGCAAAGCAAACGCTTAGTTAGTGGTTACCACATCTAAGAGAAAACAAAAATTCACTGTCAGTACCAACCATCAGGGCCCACTCGCTTTGGCTGTCGGCTTTGCGTCGATTTTTTATTAAAATTATTATATAGCGAATATTATTTTTTAACCATTCAATTAAAAAATTTAAAAACTATTATATCGTTATCGATAATATAAAAAATAAAAGATAAAAAACCAAAATAAATTGAAGTTAAAAGATAATATGTTCTAAGTGGAAAAAAGCCGAAAAACCAAAATAACATGAAATTAAAAGCTGAGAAAATAGCTTTTGATTTAAATAAGCTAAAAGTTAAGAAAGGTATGTTATGTAGGCGCCCTGATAAAAAAAAAAGTCCCTGGGCAGGCAGGTGGTGGAGTAGCAGAGAAGCAAATGTTTTACAAAAAGTCCTTCTTAGCTGTAACCACATGGGTTTGCCTCTGTCCGCATCTCACAATCTGCTGCCTCAACAATCACATGCACCATGATCAAACAATCCAAGAAATCACTACAAAATCGGTAGGAAAAGCTCTTCCTAATTCACACTTGAATCTTTGCAACCTCAACTACAGTAGCACCACCACCATCAAACACCATTTCAGAAGCAATGGGAAAAACGGAAATAAAGCAAGGCAAGAACCCATTAACCAAGGAAGAAGAAGAAACAGGAAGTAATATAGCGACAGACAGCTGAACTCGAATCTGAAGATCTGGGCCGAGCTGGATCAAAACATCCTGAGGAGCACGGCGGCGATGGCGGCGACGGCGGTGGTGTAGGGCGCGGCCCGGGTGGCGAGGGAGGCGGTTTTGTTCGACGCGGCGGAGGAGGACTTGGACCCCTGCTGGGAGGTGGGCGCCTTCTTGGCGGTGACGGCGAGCTTCATGCCGGAGTAGCAGTAGCCGTAGCTGCAGATGAAGTAGTAGTCCTTGGCCTCCGTGAGCTGGAAGGCGTAGCTGTGCCCCTTGCTGTGGCTGCTGACGGCGTTCGCCTTGTCGCAGTTGTCGTACCCGACCTCGTCCACCTGCACCACGTCCGACCGCCCGTTCTGGTACTCGAACACTGCGTTGATTTTGGCACATCCATCCAAGAAACACACACGCACAGGCGATTCATTCAGCTTCTTCCATGGCGGAAGGATCGATATGTATTATGATGTGAATGCCAGGAGGAGGAGGAGGAGGACGAATCGAGCTTACGGAGCCAGTCGCCCTTGTAGAAGGGGCGGTGCTTCTTGACCCAGGCGGTGTAGTCCACGTCGGGGTTCCAACCCTTCTCGTCGCCGACAGTGTAGTTGGTCGCCACCGTCGCCGCCGGCAGCGACGCCACCGTTAGCACCAGCAGGATCGCCGGCAGCGGCAGCAGCAGCATCCCTCCTCTCCTCCGGTGGCACATCTCCCGATCTCGATCTCCCTGGGCTATGGCTGGCAGGTGTTTCTTGGGACGGGAGGAAGTGGGATGAGCTGGAGAGTGGGGTGTGCGACAGAGCGAGAGTGAGACGACGTGAGCTGGTGCCTTGAGCTTAATTTCCTCTCGTCTTCCTCTGCTTTGTCAATCATTGCGCCAAGAATGATTCGACTGCTGAGATCTGAGCAGGGTTTTCAATAGCGGAATGAAATTTTTACCGGATGTGGCCAGCAGAGGCGAAAATAGCGATTATCGGTTTTTTCGGTGAATTTTGAACCAAAAAATTCAAGCAAAATTTGAAATTTAAACCAAAATCATCCGAAAATTTGAAATTTGAACCAAAATTTTGAAATTTGAACCATAATTTACTTGATACAGAAGAATCGAACTAAATGCCATCATCATCTTCCTTATGACAGTATAAAAATCTAACACACATGTATATACAGATCTGGACAAACAGGCGGCCGTTGCGGCAGTTGAAGAGGATCGTCGAGCAGCCCAGGGTGCCGAGGACGAGATCGACGTAGCAGCGGCGAGCTCGAGGATCTGAGGGATGGCACGAAACGTGTTAGCGAGGTGCCTTCGGCGACGTACAGGCCGAGGAGGCAGGGAGTGTGGACCACGTGGAAGCGGCAGAGGAAGGCGGGGTCGGAGCCGTGGTGGAGCCATCACCTACAGATGAGTGCGGCGCGGATGAGTCATGTAGGGAAGTAGAGGTAGAGGAGGACCTCGCGGAGCAGGTCGTCATCACCGAGCACCGATGTGGCAGCGGTGGATGCCGAGGATGGCATGAATAGCGGGTGCCTCTCCCCTTCCATCCCATCTTAGCTCAGCTGCGAAAATGGAGAAGAGGAGCTCAGATTTGGATTTTTGGAGGAAAACACGCTGCCAGAGAGAGTTGGAGATTGGGGAATCGGAGAATTCGACGACGACGCCAAAGAAAACACGCTGCAGCCGCACTGCCTCTCCACTTTTGGGCCAGATGGGCCGTCTCCATTCAAGCCAGGCCGAAACGCTTTAGCAGTGCTGGTTCATCATCGCTGAGAGCTTTAGCAAGAAACGCTTTCTCCTTGTTCGGCTTGCAACATTTTGAAGCGAAATGTCCGTAATCGTTACAACTATAGCACGTCACTTTTGCCTTATCAAGCTTCGATTCTGGCGGCCTTAGCCACCACCGCTAGAAGTGTTTTTGCTTTCACACTTCGATGATCGGAACTTGTAACATACTAAATTTCAAGTGTTCAAAAATATATAATTTTTAAATCTTTTCTTGCAATTTGCTGGCATTCAAATTTATTTTGAATATTTATTTGAAATCTTTTGAGTTTTGTTACATGCAAATAAATATAATGAGAAATAATATCCAAAGTGAAAATAATAATGGTGTTAATAAAAGATATGGGAGTAATATAAAACAATGAATTATGAATTCTAAACCAATTTTAAATTACACTCAATTCCAAACTAAAATTGAAATTTTAAACTCAAACCGAGAATCAAACAACCGCATCTAAATAATTGGACTGAAATTCAATTTTTGAATCTTAACATCCTGCCAAACTGGAAATCAGTAATCTTAAATATGAAATAGAAATTCAAATTGAAAATCCAAAATCCAAAGATTGCTAAAACATCTCATTTTCCTCTCATTCCTATTTCCCCTCTCTCTTGCATGTGGGCCCCATTCTTTTTTCTCTCTCTTTCCTCCCCTCTCTGCCACTGGGCCCGGCTCCTGCCCCCGCCTCCTTCTTTTCTTCTCTTCCTCCTTTTCTTTATCCGCAGCCGCGCTGGCTCTTTCTCCTCCACTTATTCTGCTTCTTTCTTTCTTCTCGGTCTTCCAACCGCGTTCGTCGTCCCGATCGGTCGGCCCCACGCCTACTGTGCACATGTCGCGCCATTACTCCTGTGTCGCCACCGCACCTGCTCCCATCACACTAGGACTAAAATATATCAGTCATAGCTAAAAAGAATCAGCACATCTCGGTGAGCTTTCATAGTCTAAATACAAGGGAGAAGAGAGGAGGGGTGACAGAAAGGAGGCCCCATGTGAGGAGATGCCGCGCCATCTGCTTCTTTATTTCCGACAATGCTACTGAAGTTGAACAGTAGCTAGCGTTATGGTACTCATCATCACTGCGCATTTGCTACCCCAAATACTTCTATTCCACTTTCTTCGCTCCATATCTGCAGCCCGCTCATTTTGACTGAAAAAAATAGTTGATAATAATTATATCGTAGCTGATTGAAACTACACTGTAGCTGATGGTGACTTATTTGGCATAATTAAATTTTAAAAATTAAAAATAGAATAAACATGTTAGCCAATCACAGACAATGCAAACGGATACAGGAAAAAAGAACCAACAAAAAAGCTCAAAAAATCCAAAAAATCAGAAAAAGATGAAATTTAGAAATAGTGAAAAACAAGTCAGAAACTCAAACCGAAATGAGCGGGCCCTTGATCTCATGTGTGCTGCTGATCTCTGAGTGTGATCTGACGGCTAAAGGTTGCTCTGATTTATATGCTTTACATCTTAATGTACGGTGTGCATCGGCGGGCTCATCGCTTGTGCTCGCTTTAATAATACGTATACGCATATGTAGTAGGAAAGTTGTACCTGAATTTCATACGGAACGGTTTGATTTATGCAGAAAACCGAGAAAAAAATCAAAATATCTGCGTCGCAGATACGGGCTTACTCTCTTTTCCCCCGAGAAACGAAAAACACGGGCCCATGAATCATGCAAAGAAGGCCCATCACGTTGGATCTCACTGGCTCTGGTTTCATGGACCTTGGCCCATATCACGTACTAGGGTTTTCATTTCCTAAGCCCTAGCGCTAAACTGCTACATCAAGAGAGAGAAAGAGTAGCTTATCTGGCCCTGTTTGATATAGCTACAGCTTATAATTTTTTATCGAAATTTTTGAATTTTAGCTATTTATGTTAGAGATTACGGAGAGAGAGATACTTGCTTACGATTTTGGTTGATACAGATGTTGGGCTTTTAACGTACATTACAATTAACTTGTAAATCCTGTTTTGAGAAAATACTCCGTTTGAAAGCTAGGTACTGTAGCAAAAGCCAAAAACCGCTTTTAGAAGTCGTTAAAGAACAGGCCCTTTTTGTGGGCTGTCGAGTCTGGATCAAATCAAAATACCCCTACTATATTGTACACTCTTTACTCTCTAGTCGCTGCTATGCCGGTAATATTTAGCTTTAGTTTATGAATAGTAATAACTTGTAGAAAGCTATATATAAAGAGAAACTTGCGTGTGATTTTGTTTGATATAAATGAAGTTACTATAATGTTACACATTATAATCGACTAATAGATTCTATCTTAAAAGATACTCTATTTAAAAGATATATATTGTAAAAATTATTTACTATAAAAAAAAGCAGGCGCAGAACACCCAATATTGACAGTTCAGTTTGGCAAACGATCGAAGCAAAAACTTACAAGTGCATGGAGTAGAGTGCTACTACATGCATCATGCATCATGCATCAACGAGTTTCAGACCAAGATGACGAGACGCGCAATGACAACGGTGTCACAGTCGCGAAATGGTATTCGGCTCATCGCCATTAGATTCGTTCATACAAACACTCGTGCTAAACCTAAAAACCATTAGCCGACCCTTACCACTTGTTAGAGTATTTTTCTACAGTGCTACGCTGGCACAGTACTACTGTACGTGTATGATGTATGTACACCTGTTTGTGATCGATCCGACTGGATGGAAATTGTACTGGCCGGTACCAATCTGACAGGCAGCTATGAGACTGTGCCTGAGCCTGAAATCTTCAGAACACTAGTCTTCAGTCCTGAGAGAGCAGGCTCTGAGGCTGAGCTGAATTGCTGACCTGCGCACAGTTCCTGCGATCCATGCATGGCGACGCCCGGGTAAAACCTACCTAAAATTGCCGGTATCCATCAGAGAGGAGGACCATGCTCCCCATGCTGCGGCGTGCATGTGTATGCTCTGCAACTTCTGAAAGATCTTGCCATCTGCTCAACGATCGATCATTGCCGATTGCAATTAGCCTGCGAAGAATATGTACTTTATTTAGGTGACCTGACATTGGATTGGACAGTGTCGCTGATTGCTAATACTATCTACTTACTTTATAGGCTGGGTCCTGATTGTACAAGCTAGGGACATTTCAGATCAGATGTACCATTACCCTAGATCTGAAGCCTTTGGTTTCATTAACCAGCCAAGAAAGCAGCTAGCTAGCAGTGGACCAAAACAGGGGATTAAAAAAAAAGGCTGCAATGCTACTGCTTGCAGCTGTGATCATGTAGCCAGTGTCATGTCACCACTCACCACTGTTTGCTAGTGTTAGCAGCAGTGTTATATTATACTATTAGTTTTCTATTGAGTGTCAGTAATAACTAAACTATTATTATTAAAGGATGGGAAAGAAAAGGGGAGAAAGGTTGAATGATAGCCTGGTTTCTGAACTCCTTTTTGCATGGGGATGTGGGAGGAGATCCCTCCTCTTCTTGACCTTTTTAGGCTGCTGCTTTCCACTTGCATCTCCAGTGCTGCGACTCTCCTGGAAGCAAACGGATGCTGCCACCTTGTTGTTCGTTAAAAGTAGAATAAAATTAAGCCAAGGACGAAAGCCATGTCTTTTGGCTTTTTTTGTGTTGTCTTTTTACTGTGGCAACTTTAGTTTTTTGTGAGTTAAAAAGGAAAAATAGTAGAAAATTGGAAAAAACCGCTAAATCTTTTAGGCCATTTACAATTTCTTCAGTAAATTTAAATAAGTGAATCATAATTAAGCACATTTCTAAACACGTCAGCACCATTGCTCTGGCTTCTGGGTAGGGCCAGGTACACCTGTCATTGGCTTTTCAACGCTCGCCATGATTGGACAACATCTCTCACGGATAACACAGACGAATACGGAAAAAACCGACGAAAAAGCTTAAAAAAAGCTAAAAAATCAGAAAAAGACGAAATTTATGAATAGTAAAAAATAAATCAGAAGCTAGAAACTCAAACCGAAATGAGCGGGACCTAGGAAAGGCAAAACAAATAGAATAGTTTGCACGGATCTCAGAGCAGTACCAACGGTACAGATAGTGGGTTCATCTACTTGCTAGGATCATGTGTTCACAAGCATCTCTGAATTCCAACGGGTTTGAACGGGCACAAGAGTCTGATTGCTCAACAGCAGCCAGAGCCGAAGCGTACGTGAACATGAGCCGGCTTGTCAAATCAAAATCGGCCACACAAAATAAAACGATGCACTGAAGCGAATGGCGCGGTCACAGAAGACCAGAACAGTGCGTGCAAAAGTAGCTGTACCTGCCTGCCTGCTTTTAAATGGAGTATTTTCTCAAGATAGGGTCTACAGGTTAAACGATCTACACGTTAAAAGCCCAATATTTGTAACTGCCAAAATCGCAAGTGAGTATCTATCTCTTCGTAATCTGTACCGTAAACGGTCAAAATTCAAAAATTTCAGCCAAAAGTTATAAGCCGCAGCCGAAAAGAACATGCCCTGTGTATGTCACTGTTCATGGACGCTCAGATGGCACTGCCATGAAAGCCGGCAAGAGGCCCCAGCACTTCGGCCATGAATTGGGAGCTTCGATCCTGCCATCGATGCCGGTTTTGCCCCTGCTCTAGGGCCACCGCTGCCCACGGCGCTCCTCTAGTCCTGTTCCAAGATTAGCTGTTTACTATGGGATGGCTCTGTGTTTTGGTTTTTATACCTTTTATTTGTGGCCAGGGTTAGGGCGAGAATAATCGTTCCTGCAATTTTTTTTGGTTTATAATTTATAGATTCTCTCAAACAAATAAATAAGACGGCTTCTCGATCGATGTTTTGAAGCAGCTTATCAGAATAGTATTTTTGAAGCAGCTTATCGTCGTATGATTTATTTATATAAGTGCTCATATTAGGACCAAAAACTATAAATCACATCCATAAATTATAAGTCGTAGAAAAAAAACTCACCTAACAGCCGTTAATCTCCTATGACCAGGTCTTTAGTTTGAGGACCGGTTTTAAGTCTTTTTTGCTTATGTCCTGCTTAAGGTCAACCCTACAATGTATAAGATTGATCTTAAGGTGACTTATGATCCTTTATTTTTATACAATCTGAATGTCCTAAGTGATAAGAAGCGTCTAACACTGATCCGATCGAGATTAGACCACGCTTTCTACTAATGTACGTGTAGGGATGAAGCGCTTGGAAACTATCTATCGTGATAGAGACTAGATTCATAGGCGCGGCGCCACGCCGCGCCAGCCACCGTACGTACCAAAATAAAAGAGACGATAATTCGTGAGGAGTTTCTCAAAAAAATCGGGGAAAAAACGTATTTTCGAGAAAGGTAAAGGGTTTTTTCGAAAAAAAAACCAGGGTAAATACGTATTTTCGAAAAAGGCGAAGGGCTTTTTCGAAAAAATTGAGGACCTGTACGTAAAAAAACGGGACCCGTGCGCAATTTCCAAAACCGCGGGGGGCCATCCTGCAAAGTGGAGGGGCTAGAAAAAAAATTCCAGGGACCTTTCCGTGAGAACCAAGGACCTATACGTAATTTCGAGAAAACGCAGGGGCTTTTTCGTAAAATGGCTCCCCATACCGTACCGAAATCCTCAAGCCACGCGGCGGGCGGAGCGGCTGCGCGGGGTGAGCTGGCGCTCGCTCCGCGCGGGGTTTCCCCGGGTTGTAATAGGTGGTGATTTAGAAGTCAAATCAATCCAAGCATGTTAGTAAGGGTTTTTTTTTTGCGACAGTCAATTAGAGCGTTGTAAATGGAATTGGTCTAATCCAACCAGCGAGTACCCTCTTCGTTTTTTGAAGTGACGTTTTTTTTATGTTTAATGGTCTGAGGCTTTGATCATTATTTTTTATAATTTCATCCTATTATATACCAATAAAAAATAATTTTATCTTATTATATGCTAATAAATTTATAAAAATATAAGACATTTTTACAATAAATTTAACGATATTGTTTTTATGTAGGACCTGTTTTTTTCCTCCGAAGCTGACGGTTTTTGGTTTTTGCTACAGTACCTAACTTTCAAACGGAGTATTTTCTCAAGACAGAGTCTACAAATTAAACATTCTACACGTTAAAAGCCCAACATCTATACCAGCCAAAATCGCAAGTGAATATATGTCTCTCTATAATCTGTACCGTAAACATATTAAATTTAAAAATTTCAGCCAAAAGCCATAACCCGCAGCCGCAGCCAAACAGGCCAGTAGTCAACTATGTAGTTTTAATAATATTAGTGGCCAAATTTTAAAAAGTTTGATAGCATGGATTCTAGAATAGCATTTTAAAAAGAACAAAAGGGTAACATATGTTTATTTCATGGTTCCTATGCCTACTAGTTTTTTTAATAGATCCATAGACGATGCTTACTGTCTGAATTCTCAGCTGTATTTACACGTGAAGATGGCTGATTCCTAGTTTCCTACTACTTTTCATTGGAGAGGCACTGTCACGCATTTGCGTCTGTTTGGAACGCATGGGGCGAATGGATATACATGAAATCTACGTCCCTCTCATATGCGAAAACGACCGTGTGAGGAACGGCGCATGGCGGTACGGAAATTTTGTCAAGACGGCACCAAACTATGCACATCAAATGAATGATGTGCTCTCTCTCTCTCGATAAGTACCCGGTTAGGGCGTTAAACGAGTTAAGCTCGAGCGGACCTGTCCTTCTAAGTTTGGGCTTGATAGAAACTCGAGTTGAGCTGAGTCGAGCTCGAGCAAGTTTGAACTGAGGCCTGAGCCTAAACCTAAGCTCAAACTCGGTTTGGTCCAAGCTCAAGAAGGCTCGAGCTTAGATCGAGTAAGCTCGGTAACAGACAATAATTAAGTATACACCTATTTTCAACAATAAGAAAATCTTAAGTTTGAGTTCTGCACAAGTAAACTCGGTAAGAGTTAACATGCAGCAATTTCGACAAAGTGATAATAGAATTATCACAACTCACATATAATAGCATGCATGTCTCAATAGGAACAAATATGAAAGGGAATGACTCAGGGGTGTAAGTGGGCTGGGAAATTTTATTGGACGCTGATGAGGTATTTGAGCTCGACTCGTTCAAGCCCGTGAGCTTAAGATCAAGCTTGAGCTCGAGTTCAAACCGAGCTCGAATTAAATCTAGAGCGAACCAATCTCAAGTCACTCGCGAGCCTCGAGCTTTTTTAACAGTTCTACTGCCGATTCCCTTATCTCTCTTCCTTTGTTTATTTCAAATACACAATTCTCACACTAACCAAACGTGTTTATTTCAAGAATGTAAACAGTTGAGGGACTCTCTCTCTCTCTCTCTGCTTGTGGGATCCTAGGTCAAATTAATGGAGTATAATTTTTCATGTTACTCATATTGGAGGACGATTCCACTGCTGCTGCTGAACATACATGCATGCATGCATGCATGGCTGGGTGCATTGAGCATTTCCTGTGGTGCAAAGCAGACGCTTTTATCGCACGCATAACTTCAGATCAAATCCTGCGAGTGGGTGGGCATGTAATGTACAGCAATGGTTGTGATCTCGAGAAGCACCTCATGATTCTTTGTGCTTTTTCCAAATCATGTTCCTAAATCCAATGAAAAGGTCTGGGTAGCTGGAGACACTAACTGACATACTATACTATAGGACTAGTACAATATTATGGTCTGTTCGGTAGACCTCCAGCCGGTCGGCTTTTCGTAGCTGTTACAGTACCTAATTTTTAAACGGAGTATCTTCTCAAGAAGAGATCTACAAGTACACGTTAAAAGCTTAACATCTGTACCTGCCAAAATCACAAATAAGTATCGATCTCTCCGTAATCTGTACCGTAAACAGCCAAAATTCAAAAATTTCAGCCAAAAGCCATAAGACACAGCCAAAAAGAACAGGCCCTATTTCGTCTTCCACTAGTCACCTTGCATTGTGAATTAGAGTGCTAATCTATTGCCACTAATTTCATGGGTTTTATACCTAACTAACATGGCTGGTTCCACATGACAGTGCATAATCCCTCCCTCTGTTTGGTGGGGTCCATATCCTGGTCAGCAGCTCGGGCCAGCTGCAAACTATTGGATCAGACAAAAGTTAGAAGAAGATTCAATAAATTGTTTTTCTCCCATTACCATAGTCTAAGATTATTTGCACCCATGTACATCTGACCATGTTTATTGTGCCTGTCAAAAGTGAAAGTTGCAGAGAGTACCCAGCCAAGCGCCCAATCACTCGTCCACCGGAGCCAGGATTTTGACGATAGGGATACGAACATAAGACATGTCTTTTTTAAGACAAGTTTAAACAAAATAGTGTCCTAACATGTGTTTCCACATGTCCCAACAAGCAAGAATACCGTAGAAATTGAGGTGGAAAAAGCTAGATCAAGATCAGAGAGGCCAAAAAGAGCAAAAGCCAAGTTTTTTTTATGGTTAACCATCTATTGCATGTCTTTGGCACAACAAGATCAAGAAAGAAAGAGAGGGAAGAGAAAAAACAACCAAAACAAGAGTAAATCAATCAACTCAAAAGAGATTCATGGTGATAAACAAAAATTAATTTATTGCTACTTCAGGATGAAGGCTTTATAGCCACTCCACTTGAAAAAAAAGAGAGCATACCATAGCACTTAGCTTCTCTCAAACCCTAACCCTAGAACTTATGAATATTTAGTCTCAAGAGAGGATGATTGGATGGTTAACCACAAGTTTTCATCCCAAACCCTTAAATAGATGGGCTAACTAGCCACATCTAACTCTTAGTGAATACTATCCACTTAGCACAATGAAGGGAACCCGATAACCCCCACACATAGTTTTAAATCGCACACTACACTTATGCATGCTTTTTAAAGCGTATAAGTATGAATCCACTAAGTCCTTAGTCTTGATCCAACTTGATCTTATCATATTCTCCTTGACCTAAACTATTCTCCCAAGCACCGCTGTTTTACTTCAAGGTAGTTTATAATATTTTAGTCAAACTACCAAAATACCCTTTCATAACCCAGTTATCTCCTTTCATTGCAAGCAATCATCATGCTTGCTACGTGTAGGTGCATCACTGGTTTGCCACTCGTCAGCAAGTCTCTCCTGCTCTGATTCCATCGAACCACACCTCATTGGACTGACCAGCCACATGGTGTAACCCGTCGCTCGAACTTCCCTTCAATATTTCCCACTTTTCTTATGTCATACTTGAGCTCACTATATCACCCCGACATCCTTAATTGTTCTGGGCCCTGGCTCCTTCATGAGCGTGATCTCAATTCTCGTTGCTGACCATAGTTGACTCCAAGCGATCCTGCACATCTAAAGACAAAAAAATCATTTTCAGATACAAGTTTTTTATAACTTGACCTACATTAACAATAACATGTCTCATAAAACCTATAACCATGACCTATGCCACCAAATTATCCTATAACTCAAATTTCCTAAGATCATCTATTTCTACAAGCTGTCAAGAAAAATATGTAAATTTGTAAATTTTAAAGTTTTACTCATCTAAAATGACAATAATTCATCACAACAAAATCGTGACCCTTTCACATGGTGCTTCATATGGTGTTACAGTATTTGCACCTGTTGTTGACAATCTCTTGCTTTTGAAGGTAGTAGTTAGTTGTGCTTTAGGTATGCATTGAATAGGATGTTAACTATACATGTCAGCTTCTTTTTCATCGAGATGTTGAAGGAATTGAAAGAGAGCATTAAACAAATGTGATGGTCCTTTCTTCCATCGAACTAGTGGAAACATGGGCTAACAAAAATTGACCTGGACTCATTGTGGCAGTAGATGTAAGATCAAAATATACTACTAATTGCCTAAATCAAAACCCAGGAGCAATACATTGGAAGGTTACGTGTGAAGGACCAAGTAGAACAACAGAAACACTTTTAAACTCCCAAATGCATTGCAAAACAGAAAATACTAGTAGAAATATATTGAACTCTGCTAATAAGGGTAATAAGAAAGCCATGATTGTGTATTAACACTGGGGATTGTACTAGGCATGTAAAAATGGAGAATGAAGTACTGCAGAGGAAAATGACAGATTATTTAGTAAGATTTGGAGGTTTGGTACTGTCCTGTGTGGCAAGCCATTGAATCTCATATTTTATTCGTAGTATTCTCAAAACATAGAAATAGGATAAACACAGGATTATAATGTCATGATTTATTGAATCCTTCAGGAAATGAAATCATAGGACTTGTTTAGAAGATGTGTTTGGCTTCCTCACAGAAAAAATGCAGAAATTTTAAAATTAAATATAAATTGATTAGAGAGAGAATGAAGAGAGGAAGAGAGAATGTGCATTGAAACTCACAAAGGAATTGCTAATCATGACGTTAGCCCTCATGATTATATTCCTCCAAAATTTATGGGAAGTTTTCTCAAACATCCCTCATAGGAAATTTTTCTTTGGATTGCAATCTTATATTGTGAAGCCTGAATTCAGCTCCAAAAAATCCTCAATAACAAAACCTCAAATTGGCTCATTCCTTCCTAAAACAAACAGAAAACAATTAGGTTTTATTTGACATGTAAGTTTTTCAGATTTCATCATCAGATCAGACTAGCAGAAAGAAAAAGACCAGAATACAGATGTTGACAAATTTGCTGTCCCTTCCCTTTCTCTGTGGAGAGCGAAAGCAGAGAACCCGCAGAAACCAACCAACACAAGGGGAAAGAAACAACAGCTCTCCCCCCTTCGTCTCTCTCGGTCTCTCAGACAAAAGAACAAGAACAGTAGATTAGATCCAATTCCTTCCCCTCCTCCCCTCTTCTCTCCTCGGCTTGGCCCATCAGATCCAATTCCTTCACGGAATCCGCCCTCCAGTGCATCGCAACTTGCTCGTACAATCCAATTCCATCTCCTCTGGCTTTTTTCTCGCTGCAAAACACCGTCTTGATGCGTTTCTTGGGGTTTTAGAGTGGACAAGGTGGCGCCTTTGTTGGTTCTGCGGTAGCTGGAGTGGAAATCGTGGCGAGTTTTATCGCGCCCTCCTCGAATTCCACCTCGTCCTTCCGTTAAATCTGCTTGCTGGTGCGCTTCTCGGGTTGTTGGGCTTCTTGGAGATGCCATCCAGGCTCTTCGTTCCATGGATGCTGCGGGTGGTCAGGCTCATTCCGCTGCAGCGCAGTGCCAAGGATCGCTGAGGTGAAATTTCTAGCTAATTAAGATCACCTTTTCTTTTATGTGTTGCTCATTCTTTCTTGCTTGTTTTGTTCCTTGTACCTTGGATTGGTTTGGTGTTGTTTTCTGTTGGATTTGGTGTGTGGTAAAATGATAATTCTATCCGGTTTTAGTTGATTTGTGTCTGAACTGTTCGGTTTGACTTGTCTTCCCACTTTGAGTTATTTCCGAGGAGTTGATATACAAACAGATTAAAAAATTGACCTTTCCTTTTGTTGCTTCTCCCCACTTGTTTAATTGCGGAATGGATAATGATATGATGTATTCGTGCTATGATATATTTAGTGTCAATGTCTTGCTTGCTAGATTAAAACAATTCCTCATTACTCAATGTAATGTCGAATTGACAGGTTCTGGCCTGCGAAATCGTTTAATCTGGTCATAACCGTTGAGCAGCTTGAGCAATCCATTTAGCTCAAAACTGTTGATGAAGAATCACATTACACACCTGCACTGACATTGTATTTTTTGGTCGGTGTCTCAGGTGGATCATGGGTTCTTCGGTGAAAGGCCACATTTCGGGCTTGATCGGAAGCTTTTGCTAACAAGTCATAACCGTTGAGCAACTTGAGCAATCCATTTAGCTCAAAACTGTTGATGAAGAATCACATTGCACACCTGCACTGACATTGTATTTTGTGGTCGGTGTCTCACGTGGATCATGGGTTCTTAGGTGAAAGGCCACATTTCAGGCTTGATTGGAAGCTTTTGCTAACAACGCGTTGTTTTTTATTTGGTAAGGACTCACTCTTAATCTTGTGATTGATGTGCTTTTCATTTGGTTGCCGTACTTGATCTTAGCATTGCTCTGTTCAACATAATTTTCAGATGTTATTATGATTCCAGAGTTTGTCCGCAATCCACATTGCATTGCTGAATTGTGCAATGCCCTATAGAATTGCCAATATTTCCCTTTTCCTCTTCCAGCAAAACATGACAGTTACTCGCATTCAACACTTCCCAGCTTGAAGGGATTATGCTATTTATGTTGTACATTTAAATGGGCAAAATGTGGCGATTTACACAATGAGTAGAACATGAAAAGTTGTTTCGTGCCTGCTTACATGCTTTCTCATTATGTCTACTTCACTTACCGAACTTGAGGCTCTTTAGATGTCTATCACAATTGCTGCTTATTGAGACTTGAAGTTTTATTGAAACTTCAGTGTCATATGGTTTTGTAGGATGATTCATTGTTTGACTTGCCCATTGAACAAGCTGCAATAAGAATGGGGGCCAAAGTAGAAGGGGAAAGCCACATGCCTGGATATTATGTCATGAGGGATCTCAATGTGAATACAAATGGTAGCTGGCCTCCATACTACAGAGAGAATGCATCGGGTGGTCAGCTAAGCAATGGCCTCACGCAAAACCAAACAAACAGTTACCAAGAATACGATAGAGAAATGCTCAAGCGCACAATGCTTGAACACGAAGCTGTATTCAGGCATCAGGTTGGCACCTTGGCATTACTGATCTAATTATCTTAAGTTCCTTATGCATAATAAATCTAAAAGCTTCAAGAACATGAACAAAATCTTTGGCTTTTCTGCATTCTATATATGTTTTGTTTTGCCTTCATCATCTTTGACACAGTTATTGCTTAGGTATACGAATTGCACCGGGTTTACAAAGCACAAAGAGATTTGATGAAAGATTATCAAGATAAACCGATATGCTCTTACATGATGCCAGCAGATGCATCACAAACAACTTCATTTTCATCGCAAATCCCACCCAGCAAGGCAAAAATGGCTTGGCAGATGCAGATGGCAGAAATAGTTCCAGCATGCGGGAAGACTCCCATTATAGAGCTCAATAATAAGGATCACTCGTACAAATTCCTTAGGGAAGGCAGTGTTCAATCCTCTTCAAATGGTGTTCCCCCAAGTGGGGTCGCACAAAAGAGCAAAAGAAGCAATTTTGACCTTCAGCTTCCAGCGGATTGCTATGTGGACGATGAAGATGCATCAGAGAATAAGCCTATAGATTTTCTTGGTGTAACATCAAATCCAAAACCTAGGAATGATGCTGAGTTGACATTACAAAATGGAGAAGATTTGAGAAGGCTAGGAGGAAACAATTCACTGTCAGCTTTGCAGGCTATAGGCAATCAGAGAGGCAAGCAAGTGGCTGATCTTAATGAACCGATCACTGGCATGTATTTTAGTGATTCAGCATATAGAGGCTCTGTTGTCCCAAAACATTATCACCTAGAGAACTCTTGGCGCAATGAAGTGAGATCAAGCACAAGTTACTTCGGTTCCCGTAGAGATAACCCCAGTGATGGACATGCTGATGAAGGGACATGTTCGAACTTCTGTGACATAAATGGCAAAATTAGGCAGGGAGAGAAACCAATAATAGCTGATAAAGGTAATGACGGTGAGAGCTTATACATTTGTTTTTGCTCATAAGTTTTACTAGTACATTTGCATGTCGAAAAAAACATTAGTACACATAACAAAAATCCTAGCACCATTCGATTATTTCTTTTTGTGGACATGGCACTGCATATATATTAACTATAGATGTTTAATTCTGCACACGCCATTACTTTTCTTGTACATGTTACATATGTCTTGAATATCCTAATTTGACTTTACCTTCTCTTTGATTAGCGATGGTCCAAAGGGAATAACATGGTAGAGTGGTCTATATTAACCTTTCTATAGCACCTATCTGGTGCACCGAGGAAGATTACATTATGCTCTTCTCAGTTTTTTTTTTGTACTTGTTTATTAGTCCTCCATCATTTTGTTCCTCAGCACTAGTGTAGTTTTCATTGGTGTTTCTTATCCTACATAAGTACATACCGAGAAACATCTTATCATACTAACACGCTGGTACTTTGTTGATTGTGAAATATTAAATGGTTGGCACACATGTTTTAGCTTCTTGGTGGTGATTATTTGTTCTTATAGTTAATTTAATTAGATCTAAGCATTCTTCCACTACTTGCTTCAATCCTTCAGGGAAACAGGCCAGCCACATGAATTTTTTTGCACCAAGATTTTATGACACTGCATTGCGGAAAGCCTTCAAAGGTGCTGATGAGAGATTTACAAGAAGTAATCAGACTATTTGCTCAGATCAGAATAATTCTGTTGGATGGTTATTGAGGAATCCGTGCGAAGCCACTCCCATGCATAATTTTCCCATATTTGACCGCTCAGATCGCTCGTGTCTTCCACCTATTACTCCATTATCTGTTCCTCGTGTAGACCAACCGTCTAGTGCTTCTCCATTTGGATCTTGCGATATCAACCCCAGATGTAGCACAAACAATTCTCCTGCTTCCCGAGAAATTGGTCCTCGTTTTGCATCTTCAACTATAGATTCATATACAAGTCATGGTATCATGACTCAAAGCATGGGAACATTGGGCCTTAAATTGAAAAGCGTTGAGAATTTGAATGGCTTCTACCTTGGTTTCCCAATGGATTCATTTTCTGCAATGCATGAACAGCATAAGATAGCAAATTCTAGTGATTTGGGGCAAAGCACTTTCCCAGTGTTTGAGCACTTAGCCAGACAGTCTTCTCGAAATGTTCAGTATTGTAATGGCAAGAGTGACAAAAACAAGGGTTTCAATTTGAATCAGACACCTTTGGATGGTCCCGAAGATGGTTCTGAAGTGCAAGATGGTAGATGCACAGGCAGCTCAGAGCATAGTAAAGGCAAGGGATTTGTCTCAGGGATCCCCTGGCTCAAAAGGAAAGCTACCTGTGATGACTATATGGGCTTGGAGAAGTCACGAAAGGCGTTTGACTATTCAAATGTAGATGTTCTAGACTTGGAAGATGATAAAGACAGGAAGGAGCCGACCCCACCTTTTCATAACCTGTCAGTTTCCGCTTCAACATCCCGAGGTTACATAGCTCATAGGGATAAGATCAATGATGTTGCTGTTGGAGTTCAGGATAGTGGTACAGTCTTAGCTCCTTCGTGCCACAACAGTGCATCTCTAAATAAACCAACTGCTGAAGGAGTTGTCAAGAAAAATGTCCCCTTGATCAGGAATCTAATTGATCTGAATGATGAGGTACCGAATGAAGATAATTCAGAATCATCAGTAGTGTCACATGAATGCCACACCACATCCGTACTGAATGGCAATTCTAGACGTGTGTTCGAGATCGATTTGGAAGCACCAGCTTGCGAAGAGGATAATAAACTTGATATTTTGCTGAATGTGGACGATACATCTGCTTCTGTAAGTGCAGCAAAGGACATCATCGCCATGTCGATGGACACACCAGTAACTCCAGATAAAGTTGATGATCATATGTTGCAGTGGTTTGCCAATCTTGCTACATCCAACATTGATGACCCTACCAAGCAAGCAGAAACCCAAGATTTTAATGCCAACTGCTCCAGTGATGACGGGTCTGATTCATTCGAGTCCTTGACACTGAAGCTGGAAGAGACTAAGATTGACGAGTACTGGAACAGGCCACAGGCACCTGAGGCTCTAATTGGCGAAGAAACGGTCTCTGCCGCACTTCTCCTGACCAAACCAAGAAGGGGCCAGCAAAGGAGGCAACGACAGAAGAGGGACTTCCAGAAAGATATCTTGCCTGGTCTCGTATCGCTCTCCCGGCATGAAGTCACAGAGGACTTTCAGTTACTCGAAGGGTTAGTGAGGGCATCTGGTGGATCCTGGGAGACGGGCTCAGGTAGGCGGGGGCGGAATGGTGGTCGGGCACGGGGTAGGAAACCCCGAAAAAACGTAGAAGCTACTGTTGAAGAAGGTTCTCCCGCCAGTCCACCGGTGAAATGTGGCACTGCAAACTTGGAAGCTGATGGTGTGGGTATGATTGGCTGGGGACGGACAACGAGACGATGTCGCAGGCCAAGATGTCCTCCTGGCAATAACGCTACAGCTGCATCTTGAAACATTTGATCTGCGGTAACAGTTGGTTGACATCGTGTTCAGGGATTCAACCGTTGAAGATTTCTCATAGAGATTTCCATGAGAATGATGTGATTATAATCATTAGGACCGTAGATTCTCTTTATTGGTAAAATTTGGCCTCCCCCAACTTGACTGCTTATTGAGTCGAAACATCCTGTACATTTTTTTTATAATAATTTCTTAAATTAGTTCATGAAAAGAAAAACGTTTGTGAAAGGCGTCAGATAATCCGATTCAGGAGCCTGGGATAGTAGGATCTGTTAACTTGCTATGATAAAAGTGCGAAGTTTCTGAAAGTTTGTGTGCTTGCTTTATTTGGTAGGCATTCAGAGATGATCACTGACAAGTAAGCTACTGATGTTTGCATCCTGCGGATGGCAATGGCATGCCGATCTTTCGTGAACTTCGTTTCATGCCAGCTGCATTGACACACCATTGATCACAAGCTTAAGCTTATGTATAGATATTGTTTGCTATTTGCAATGCTCACAGCTATAATTAACATTCTCTATCCTATATGTAGATACAAATGCGAACTTTCATTTCCTTGTGAAAAAATTGGAACTTTTGTTTTTGTTTTGAAAAAGAGAGGGGAAAGGATGAACTTGTGGGCGAGCTTATAACTAAAAAAGTTACAATTTTATCTTTTTTGCTATTCTTAATATAGAATAAATTTAAACTTAAAATTTTATATATGTATATATAAAGTAAATCATAGAATACATGTAGAAAGATTTTTTTTAATAATGTTTATAGGTTGAGATGCACCGTGCGTGAGTGCAAGTGCGTAGGATGTGCTGCCGAACTTGCGTGGGCTTTGTTATTCATGAATCGTGGTGTGGCTCGAATGTCTAAACGCCATGGGCCCATCTTGGGCCGTTGGTGGGACCTATTTGGGCGATCTGTGGGCCCATCCTATAGGCTCTATCCATTCCCATCACCAACACGCATCGAAAGTGGGAGAGCGCGAGCGGCGTGGGCGACCAAGAACCCTAGTCTCGCGGATCCATCCGTCGCCGCTGCATCTCATCTCCCACACCTCCGGTGGGCAGCAGCCTTCTTTTTTCTCGATTCAGGTCTCTTGAAAAATCCAATGAAGTTGGAGCCTGCTGTTCTCATCAATCTGTGCTGCTCTCGCTGCTTGGTAGGATATTCTTGGTTAGCTGCCGGAGATGTCGGACTCGGAGGAGCACCACTTCGAGTCCAAGGCGGACGCCGGCGCCTCCAAGACGTACCCGCAGCAGGCCGGCACCATCCGCAAGAACGGACACATCGTCATCAAGAACCGCCCATGCAAGGTCTTCGTCAATTACACCTCTGAATCTGTTGTTGAGATAGGCCTTGTTAGGACTTGCCGTAAATTGTAGGGACTGCTAGGCAAGTGATCTCTTTTACTGGTTTATGCAGCTGCGTCCATGCAATTGATGTTTAGCTCAGAGTTGCAAATTTTACATACGCTGGTATGATAGGTCATTCCCTTTTTGTGCTGATATTGTTTGGCCTTATTAAGTTATTATGCAAGTGTTTCCTACTGGACTATGGTTGCTTTAATTAGATGGATGATGGCTAGAATAGCATTTAGAATAGCATTTGTACATCTGATGGTCTAATTGTGACTTGTGACCCAACAGTTCGTTGCTTGTCTTCCACAAGAAAGTCATCTGTGATCCAACAATTCTTGTTCTAAGGATCATTTCGGTTTAATCTTTGTTGTAGGTGGTTGAGGTCTCCACTTCCAAGACTGGGAAGCATGGTCATGCAAAGTGCCACTTTGTTGGCATTGACATTTTCAATGGAAAGAAGCTTGAGGATATTGTTCCTTCATCCCACAACTGTGACGTAAGCTACCTGCAGATCATGTTCCATTTTGTTGGTTCAATTGTTATTGTGCAGTATATTTCAACCTTTTCTAATGCGTGTCATGCAGATCCCCCATGTTGATCGCACTGAGTACCAGCTGATTGACATTTCCGAAGACGGATTTGTATGTTTGCATCTACTCTGGCCATCCTTTATTTCTTTTTGTGCAAAGCCTGTCCTGTTTCTAACTTGGCGAGGGCATTTTACAGGTCAGCCTGTTGACTGAGAGTGGCAACACTAAGGATGACTTGAGGCTTCCCACTGATGATGCTCTGCTTGCCCAGGTCAGTGCTCTAGCTCAAAACCCGATCCCCAGCACGCACTTTCGCTTTCACCACCATTGCAACTATCTTAGACGTTTTACTTTGTGAAATGCACAGATCAAGAATGGATTTGGTGAAGAAGGCAAGGACATGATCTTGACCGTGATGTCCGCCATGGGCGAAGAACAGATATGTGCCGTGAAGGAGATTGGGGGCAAAAACTAGCAAGCTTTCCTCGATTGCTTCCGCGGCTGCCTGCCTACGATACTTGCTGTCTAGTGTTGAGTATTCAGATACGTACATAGGCCCCGTTAAACTATCTATGGACGAAACAACTCTGATGATCAAGACTTGTGCGGTTTGATATTACACCGAATGCTTGAGATGGTGTTATTGGTAATCCAATTTGTTATCTACCATTAGGATCGATCCCTTTGAACTGAGCGGCTGCTGTAACTCATCTCTGGTTTACTCACATAAATCAGTTGGGTTAATGTGTCGTTCATATTTGTTTGGATTTATACTGTTAAATATGTTCTCTGTAGCTCTTCAGCTCCTGGAGTGAAAGATTTCTAGATACTTCAAAAAATTGTGAGAATTACCAGGTCTGAAAACAAAAGTAATGCAAATTCCTACGAACATTACACCAATGTTGTTCGGCTCTAATCTACTCAGGCGGTGATCATTTTGGCTTATTTTTGGTGGCTTATGGCTGAAAAGCACTGTAGCTAATAGAGATTTATTTAACATAATTAAATTTAAAAAATTAAAAAATATAAAAAATATGTTAGCCTATCACAAACAACGCAAACGAATACGGCAAAAAAAGAACCGGCAAAAAAGCTCAAAAAAAGCTAAAAATTCAGAAAAAGATGAAATTATAAATAGTGAATAATAAGTTCGTTCGTTCTAAAACGAATGGGACCTCAATTTAAGAGAGTTGGGCTGCGGAGAAGAGACGGATGGGGTTAATAGAACACGTGTCACGATATAATTGACCCACCTAAGCTTAACATGTAAAATTTTTTATGATTGACAGAAAATTATTTATGTTAAAATTACTATATTATTCTAAACATAGGCAAGTGACTTAAAATCGACGGGAAAAGCTGCACCTAGAAGGAAAGAATGACGTGCCGCTTTATCCCACGCCGTCTGTGGTAAGACGTGACGTCAGTGCCTGCGTGTGCTATGCGACCTTGGCTTGTGCAACAGCCACCCGTCGCCGTTTTAAATCAAAATTATTTAAAATTTAATGACCTTGACATTAATAGCGTCGCCGTGGCTTCGTCTCTTACACGAATCAACACCCAACCGCTTTATGAAGTTTTTGCTATAGTAACAGCTAGGAAGATCATTTTGATTTAAAGAAACTAGGAATATTATTTGGACATTTAATTATTTGCTACGAACAAAAAATGCTCCTGCATCTTTTCCCGCCAGTGACGTGTCTTGCCGTTATTTATTTGCTACGAACAAAAAATGCTCCTGCATCTTTTTCCGTCTTTGACGTGTCTTAACGTTAATTATTTGCTATGAACAAATAATGTTCCTGCATCTTTTCCTGTCAGTGACGTGCCTTGACATTAATTATTTGCTATGAACAAATAATGTTCCTGCATCTTTTCCTGTCAGTGACGTGCCTTGACATTAATTATTTGCTATGAACAAATAATGTTCCTGCATCTTTTCCTGTCAGTGACGTGTCTTGACGTTAATTATTTGCTACGAACAAATAATGGTGGAGATATTATTTGGACGTGCCTGCGTGGAGATTATTTGCTACGAACAAAAAATTGCGTCGCCGTTTCCAATCCCGCCGGCTCTTTCTCCAGCAGACGTCGTTTTATAAAACATGGATTATTAACATACACATCTCCATATATTAGTATTTTCACTAACCTTTTACAATACTCGCTGCTCTTGATTTTGACCGATAATATTTTTTTTTGTAAACGCTTAGTTTTGTTGTATTAGAATGATATTTAGATTTTTGTAACAAATAATTTTTGTAGTGATGCACCCCCATAACATCTTATATTAGTACAAAACTAATAGTCCAGGTTTTACTTTGGAGACCGTGAAAAAAATCAAGAGTATTTTAATTCGGAGGAAATTATTAGGGAAGATACTTGTGCATAATCGACAAGGGCAAAAAAAACTTAAGACCGGTTCTTAAACTAAAGATCTGACCACAAGTATTAAAATACAATTTTCTTTTAATTATGTTGTTCTCTCTTCCTCCACCAGCCAAGTACCAACAACCACAAACATTAAAATACAATATTTTTACCGTCGAGTGGGACCCTTGTTACAATTGAGCGGTGGCCTCAAATATAACGAGCCGGTCTTAACAATTAGATGGAACCTATCTTAAATCTATTACGATCCTATATATTTTTGATGCCCTAAGAAAAGAATAGTGGGAGACACAACAAAGTATGTATATGCAAACAAGGGAGACTAGCCAGTACGTTTAACGATGGAAAGCTTCTACTACGTCGCCGCCGTCACTTTCCTCTTGGTCTTCTTGTTCCGATCCTCCCTCTTCGGCAAGGGGAGCAAGCGGCGGCTGCCGCCCGGGCCGGGCTTCGCGCTCCCCTTCCTCGGTCACCTCCCCTTCCTTGGGAAGCCGCTCCACGCCACGCTCGAAAGCCTCGCCGCACGCCACGGCCCGCTCTTCTCCCTCCGCCTCGGGGGCCGCGCCGCCGTCGTCGTCACCTCCGCGGAACTAGCCAAGGAGTGCTTCTCCTCCGAGCTCGATGCCAAGCTCGCCAATCGTCCGCACTTCCCGTCCTTGCGGGAGGCCTCCTTCGACTACACGGTGCTCAGCCTCGCCAGCTACGGCCCCCACTGGCGCGCCATGCGACGCGTCGCCACCGTGCACCTCCTCTCCGCGCGCCGCGTCGACCTCATATCCGAAGCCATCATCGCCCGCGAGGTGCGCGCCATGGTGGGCCGCCTCGCGCGCGCCGCAGCCGCCGCGCCGGGCGGCGCGGCCAGGGTCGAGCTGAAGCGGCGGCTGTTCGACCTCTCCCACAGCGTCCTCATGGAGAGCATCGCGCGGACCAGGAACACCTACTCCGACTACGCGGACATGTCCGAGGAGGCACGGGAGATGAAGGACATCGTCGACGAGATCGTGCCGCTCGTCGGCGTCGCCAACCTCTTGGACTACCTGCCGTTGCTGCGCTGGCTCGACGTACACGGCGTGAGGAGGCGGCTCGCGGACGCGGTGAACCGGAGGAACGCCGTCATCTACAAGCTGATGGACGCGGAGAGGCAGAAGCAGCAGCTGGATGACGCCGACGCCGCCGGCGAGAAGCAGAGCATGGTCAGCGTCATGCTCGCGCTGCAGAAGTCAGAGCCTGACCTCTACACGGACACTTTCATCGCCGCTCTAGTAGCCGTGAGTCGAAGCATACGTGTTCCTATGTGCTCTAGATTTGCTCTAACCCATTACTAATCTTTTTTTCATGGTCTTTGTACTGAAGAATCTCCTTAGCGCCGGGACGGAGACGACCTCGACGACCACAGAATGGGCAATGGCTCTGCTGCTCAACCACCCGGAGGCGCTGAGGAAGGCGCAGGAGGAGATCGACGCGCACGTCGGTGACTCTGCTCATCTTCTCGTCAAGAATGACCTGCCCCACCTCCCCTACCTCCACTGCATCATCAGCGAGACCCTCCGGCTGCGCCCCGCCGCACCGACGCTGCTGCCGCACGAGGCCGCCACGGACTGCGAGCTCCACGGGTACGGCATCCCGGCAGGGACGATGCTGCTCGTCAACGCGTACGCCATCCACAGGGACCCGGCGGCGTGGGTGGCGCCGGAGGAGTTCAGGCCGGAGAGGTTCGAGGGCGGCGGCGCCGAGGGGAGGTTCATGATCCCGTTCGGGATGGGGAGGCGCAAGTGCCCCGGGGAGGGCCTCGCCATGAGGACCATGGGGCTGGTGCTGGGGACGCTGATCCAGTGCTTCGATTGGGGCAGGGTTGGAGATGAGGAGGTCGACATGGCCGCGAGCTCTGGGATCGTCATGTTCAAGGCTGTCCCTCTGGAAGCTCTCTGCAAACCGCGAGCCAACATGCATGCACTTCTTCAGAAAATCTAGCAAAGTGTTACATGCACAAAATAATCAGCACATACAAATAAGCAAACGCATGCTCGTGTAGTGTAATTGCATACGCTTGCAGTATCATATATACCAGATGGACTTCATTGAAAGAGTAGCATATATCGCAGTCGGATCGGCAACAAAAAAAAAAGGTTTTCGAGCATACAGAACGACAAAAAAAAGGTTTTCGTGCGCTGACCGGGACCAAAAGAAAGCATGGTGCTGCTACTTGACTTTCTTTGGACCGAGAAAATAGAAAGATGTGTCGCATACGTCTTTTTCCCAGGAGAGCTGCGCGAAGAGGAGTGACGTGCGCCTCAGAAGCGCCGCGCGAGATGCGCTGAAATGGAATCGCCGAGACAGATTTTCCAGTGACTCGATTCTTGGTTAGGTTTTGATACTACTTGTTAACTTTGTTCCAGGAGAAAATACACACATTGTAAATAAACTGAAAGAACGCAGAAAAATTTCTGAATTTCTCTATTCTCTTACTTGCTCTCTTTTTCTTTTTTTCCGTTCTTACAAAATTGGCTATAAGCCTTCTCAATATATAGACTAATGGAGAAGGATATGGTCGACCTGGCCCAGGGGATGAGGACCAACTGGGTGTGCTACTACAGCGCCTACATGCAGAGGCTCGTCTAGGTGGGATGGTTGAGCTCAGGCGTGGTACATGGAAAGTAAGGAATGTTGAAGGGAGGGTTCGAGTGATGGGTTACACCAAGTGATTTGGTCGGTTCAAGTGAGACATGGTCCTACATGTGTTAAGCACAACGATTGCTTATAAGAGAAGGAGAATATCAGGTCGAGGCGAGGCGAGGGTATTTTGGCGGTTGGTCAAAGATCGGAAACTTCGTTGGATCAAAATTACGGCGCCTAGGGAAGCGGATTAGGTCAAAGAGATGATGAGAAGATCAAGTGGATTATAGGGTAAAGATTTAGCGGTTTCAGACTCATATGTTTTGAAAAAGCGTGAATAAGTTAAATATGAGTGACAAACCCATGTTGTGTGGGGTAACATGTTTTCCACAATCGTGATAGTGAATAGTATCTATTAGGGTAGATGTGGGATGTTTACCCATCTACTTAATGGATTGGGTATGGAAGCTTGCAAGCCAACTATCCCAACCATTTCTTTCTTGAGTTCTAGGGTTAAGGTTTGAAAGAGAAGAGTAAGTACTGTGGTGTGCCCTCATGAAGTGCCCTCCGCATGGAGTGGTTGCCAAACATTCATCTTCAAGTAGTGATTGATTAACTTTGTCCATCTCTAATGAAGTGTTCTTTGTCTTAATTGATTTGTTCTTGTTTTTGTTGATTTTTGTATCTCTTCTCCCCCTTCTTGATATTGCTACGTGTTAAGGGTGTGTAAGTGATGGAAAGAACCCATGTAAATTAAATCACATCTATCTAGGCCCTGTGGTTTGCAAGATTTTGAAGTTGCTCGGTTCTTGTTTGATTTGGAATATTTCTTGAGAAATATTAATTCGAGGGTTTTGTCTTTGATTCTTTGGGTGGTTTTACTTTCAGTGATATGTGAGAACTTATCTAGAGCTATCTTGATTATTCTTAACCCACGAGTAAGTTATTTCTCAAGTTTTTCATAAATGCCCGATTTTGATGTAACCTTATATGTTTTGAGGTAATGTTAGAATTTTAGTCAAGATCTATGTGATCTTTAGATAGAATAGGTTCCTGATACTCCCAGCAAGATATGCACAAAGTTTCACTTCATTTGAATATGGATTTTGAATTTTACACCAAAAGTGATTTTGGCCTAGACTGATTTTCTGTTATAGGAATAGGGGAGCAGTCAGACCGGCCGCCAGTTAAACCGACAGTTTGTGGTTGATCAGACCGTCCACTAGTCAGACCGCACATCTAGTGGCGATAAGACCAGTTAGGTGTTGAATTTGTAGATGCTCGCTGTTTTGGATTGCTATTTGGATTTATATTGTTAAATATGTTCTCCGTAGCTCTTTAGGTACTGAATAGCTGCTGAAGTGAAAAATTTCTGAATACTTAAAAAAATTTATGAGAACTAAGAAGATATCATTTACCTATCTGTTATCAGGTCTGAAAACAAAAGTAATGCAAATTCCTGAGTACATTACACCGATGTTGTTCGGTTCTAATCTACTCAATTTAAGAGAGTTGGGCAGCGGAGAAAAGCATTCTATCGTACGTTAGTTTGTTGCCCTGTTCTTTTCAGCTTCTAAAAGCTGCTTTTCAGTTTTTCTACAGTAACTAGCTTCTAAATAGAGTATTTTTTTAAGATAGGGTCTACTAGTTAATTGTAGTACATACTTTACTGACTTCATTTATATCGGCAAAAATCGCACGTGAATTTCATTATTCAGAATGTCTCGCATAAACAAATTAAAAGTCACAAGTCATGAGCCAAAAGCCACAAGCCGCAGCCAAAAAGAACATGCCCTGTAACTAACCATCAGTTAAAGTTGATGGGGTCAATAGAACACGTGTCACGACATAATTGACCCTGCACGCAGCTATGTGCAGGACGCCGCGCACGAGAACACAACAAGAGCTAGCCAAAAGGTCTACAAGACAACAAGTCAATTTTACAAGCTAGTCTTGGAAGAAAGTCAAAACAAGCGAGCAGACATGTCCAAATTGGCCAGGGCAACCATACTGATACGAGACATGATGTGAATAGTATAATAAAATTTTTTAGATTGATATTAAATTATTTATGTTATAGTTATTGTATACTTCTAGATGTAGACGATTGAGGAGACGTGCCTTGACGGTAAAATCGACGGAAAAAACTGCACCTGAAGCCTGAAGGAGGGAAGCTTTATCCCACGACGTGTACTGTTGAGAGGGAAAGACGTGCCGCTTTATCCAAAACCGCTTTATCGGTTTTGCTATTACCAAGACGACTGAAATTTTTTTGTCTCTCAGTCATTTGAAATTACACTCTCAAATAACTAAAATTGTAGCCCCCCTAAAAAAACAACTGCAACTTCAGATGATTCAGAGTGCAACAATTTAGTTGCACTCTCAATCAACTAAAATTGCAGCCCCCTCCAAAAAGAACAACTACAATTTTAATTGATTGAAAATGCAACTTCAAGTGACTGAGAGACAAAAAAATTTCAGCCAACTTAGCAATAGTCACTCCCAATATCGGTTTATATACGTCAGTGCCTTCGTATGCTATGCGACCTTGCAAAGACTTAGTTTTGACCAATAATCTCTAGATTTTGACCGATAATATTTTTTTGTAAACGCTTAGTTTTGTTGTATTAGAATGATATTTAGATTTTTGTAACAAATAAGATTTTTGTAACAAATGTTAGTTTTGACCATAACATCTTATATTAGTACACAACTAATAGTCCAGGTTTTACTTTGGAGACCATGAAAGAGTCAAGAGTATTTTAATTCGGAGGAAATTATTAGGGAAATACTTGTGCGTAATCGACAAGTAAGAAAAGAACAGCGGGAGACTGTATGCGTGTATATATATACACAACCAAATATGCATGTATGCATATGCAAACAAGGGAGACTAGCTTGTACGTTTAACGATGGAAAGCTTCTACTACGTCGCCGCCGTCACCTTCCTCTTGGTCTTCTTGCTCCGATCCTCCCTCTTCGGCAAGGGGAGCAAGCGGCGGCTGCCGCCCGGGCCGGGCTTCGCGCTCCCCTTCCTCGGCCACCTCCCCTTCCTCGGGAAGCCGCTCCACGCCACGCTCGAAAGCCTCGCCGCACGACACGGCCCGCTCTTCTCCCTCCGCCTCGGCGGCCGCGCCGCCGTCGTCGTCACCTCCGCGGAACTAGCCAAGGAGTGCTTCTCCTCCGAGTTAGACGCCAAGCTCGCCAATCGCCCGCACTTCCCGTCCGTGCGGGAGGCCTCCTTCGACTACAGGGCGCTCAGCGTCGCCAGCTACGGCCCCCACTGGCGCACCATGCGACGCGTCGCCACCGTGCACCTCTTCTCCGCGCGCCGCGTCGACCTCATATCAGAAGACGTCATCGCCCGCGAGGTGCGCGCCATGGTGGGCCGCCTCGCGCGCGCCGCATCCGCCGCGCCGGGCGGCGCCGTCAGGGTCGAGCTGAAGCGGCGGCTGTTCGACCTCTCCCACAGCGTCCTCATGGAAACCATGGCGCGGACCAGGAACACCTACTCCGACGACGCGGACATGTCCGAGGAGGCGCGGGAGATGAAGGACATCGTCGACGAGATCGTGCCGCTCGTCGGCGTCGCCAACCTCTCGGACTACCTGCCGGTGCTGCGCTGGCTCGACGTACACGGCGTGAGGAGGCGGCTCGAGGACGCGGTGAACCGGAGGAACGCCATCATCTACAAGCTGATGGACGCGGAGAGGCAGAAGCAGCAGCTGGATGACGCCGACGCCGCCGGCGAGAAGCAGAGCATAATCGGCGTCATGCTCGCGCTGCAGAAGTCAGAGCCTGACCTCTACACGGACACTTTCATCGCCGCTCTAGTAGCCGTGAGTCGAAGCATACGTGTTCCTATGTGCTCTAGATTTGCACTAACCCATTACTAATCTTTTTTTCATGGCCTTTGTACTGAAGAATCTCCTTGGCGCCGGGACGGAGACGACCTCGACGACCACAGAATGGGCAATGGCTCTGCTGCTCAACCACCCGGAGGCGCTGAGGAAGGCGCAGGAGGAGATCGACGCGCACGTCGGTGACTCTGCTCGTCTTCTCGACAAGAATGACCTGCCCCACCTCCCCTACCTCCACTGCATCATCAGCGAGACCCTCCGGCTGCGCCCCGCCACGCCGATGCTGCTGCCGCACGAGGCCGCCACCGACTGCGAGCTCCACGGGTACGGCATCCCGGCAGGGACGATGCTGCTCGTCAACGCGTACGCCATCCACAGGGACCCGGCGGCGTGGGAGGCGCCGGAGGAGTTCAGGCCGGAGAGGTTCGAGCGCGGCGGCGCCGAGGGGAGGTTCCTGATCCCGTTCGGGATGGGGAGGCGCAAGTGCCCCGGGGAGGGCCTCGCCATGAGGACCATGGGGCTGGTGCTGGGGACGTTGATCCAGTGCTTCGATTGGGGCAGGGTTGGAGATGAGGAGGTCGACATGGCCGCGAGCTCTGCGACCGTCATGTTCAAGGCTGTCCCTCTGGAAGCGCTGTGCAAACCGCGAGCCAACATGCATGCACTTCTTCAGAAAATCTAGCAAAGTGTTACATGCACAAAATAACCAGCACATACAAATAAGCAAACGCATGCTCGTATAGTGTAATTGCATACTTTTACCTTTCAGTAATGTAGGCATTACGTTCTCTTTTTTTAAACATGATATAGATATCATATTTTACCAAACGGTTTTGCTATTATCAGAACGACTGAAATTTTTTTAGCTCTCAGTCACTTGAAGTTGCACTCTCAATTAACTAAAATTACAGCTCCCTAAAAAACAACTACAACTTCAGATGATTCAGAGTGCAACTAAAGTTACACTTAGTTGCACTCTCAATTTTAGTTGATTGAGAGTTCAACTTCAAATGATTAAGAGATAAAAAAATTTCAGTCGCCTTGGCAGTAATCACCCTTTTACCAAATTGTGCTGCGTGACGAGTGAAGCCTTACTTCGGGGAGCTTGTGTTTACACACTACATTTTCGCCCAGAGCAGCCACTCGAAAAGGATCCAAATTCCAGAGGATTCACTCCGTTGCCTACACATTTCGCAGGAGTCAAAACACTCCTCTACACAGAAAGCCTCATCACCTGCGCCGTGGGTCGGTGCCTTGGAGGTCGCGACGCCGGCGCACCTACCTCGAGAAGCCACCGACGCCCGAGAAGCCCGCCGCCGCCGCTGTTGCGGGTGTCCCCGCTGCCTACAACGCATCACATCAACGGTCGCCTCTGCGTCGCCATCACTCTGCGCCTCCGCACGCCGAACCCACGCCGGACTTTGCCCAGCGGTCCGTCCTCGCCGCCCGGTCCTCCGTGCTTTCCCTGACCCTCGGCGGCCATAAGAAGTCTTCCGGCCTCCCCCCAAGCTCCCGCGCCCTTTTCCCCCTTCTTCCCCTACTTTTCCCCCTTCTACTCCGAAATTGCCCGCCGCCAATCCCGCCGCCTCCACCTCGGTCGAACCCCGGACGATTCCTCGCGGTAGGAGCTGCCCCTCGGTGACCCGAAGCTGTCCCAACCGTCGGCCGGTGCTCTCCGCCGCCCGAGCTCTCCGGCCACGGCGACCCGACCGTGCCACCAACCGTGCCCGTCGTCGGATCAGCCCGGCTTCCCTCCGGTCACACGGGCCGCTCAGGTGAGCTCCTTCCGTCCTTCTCGTGCTCACGCGCACCTCACCCCTTCCTCCTTTCTCTCCGCCACCGGCGCCCAACCGGCCCTCCTCCGCCGTCCGCTCCCCACTGCCGCAGGCTAGCTTGGCGCCTCCCCGGTCGGAGCTGCCGCCTCCTCGGGATTTCTCGTCGCGGGGGCATCCCGTTTTGCCGGTCGTCGTCGCCTCCCCGGCCGCTCCCCGCCGGCGACGCCGCCTGGCTCCGGCGCCACCCCAGCTCCCCTGTTCCCCCCACTGTTGCCCTGCTCTGTTTTGAGCTAGCCAAGGCGCTCTCTCTGGTCGTCATGTGGGCCCAACCGGAAAGGTTACGAAGATTTTTACTCTTTTGGCTAAATGGTGAATCCTTGTGCACTGATCAAGCATACATTGAAATAAATTTCAATTGGGGATAAGTAAGAAGGATAAGAAATCACTTATAAATCCATAATAAAAAGATTTATGCACTCAACTTAAAAACCTAACATTATTTAATTATATGCCAATCAAGATTATTAAGTTAATCCTCATGTGTAAGATTAATCAAGCTAAATCTATGCCATGAACTATTTCCCATATGACAAGTAATTACCTTGGACTCAATGTTAATATTAAAGATAATATGTGAAACCAATTAAAAAGTCATCTTTTACACATCAAAGGTGCTAGAAATCAATCCTAAATAATTGCAGATGCATGTATAGAGCCTTAAAAATATGAAGTTAACGCTTTCACACTTTACTCTAGAAACTCGAATAATAACCTCACTACTATCTCGAGTGGTTCAGATACTATACTTCATCCGTCTATCCAAACCTATTCATGCAAACTAAGTAAACCGATTTAACAAGTTTTGCCACATGAAATATCAAAGTTACACCAAGTACTTAAAATTATACTCATCTTATGAAAAGCTTCGCATCCTAAAATCATAAAAATTATGCTCCTCCTACTACCATCGATGCCCTCTTTGGTTGTCCTTAAGTCCTGCCTAACTCATGGAACTTCCTTAATAAATATAAAAATAGTAAAATTAAACTATTAATAAAAAGACCGAGTCATCGCACCCTGTCACCGACCTTGCCTCAAATCACCCGTTAACTCATAACGAAGCTAAATTGATTTCATTTGGATGTATGTGGATCTTTTTGAGTTATTTACTTTTATTCGTGTTCAGTCATATTAGCACGTAATTAGAAATTGAAGCCCTGAAGAATCGAGGGATCAAACGTGATCGAGAGCGAGGCGAAGAGAAAGACCAGAAGCTCAAGAGAAAACATTGCGTGGGCTCAAGACCGCGGTAAACCGCGCCAGGTGAGTTAATGCTTTGATCATTTTGCGCCTATATTTTATGTGAAACTATGTTCGTTTGAATTACAAAAATCTGCATGCCTTACTTTGTACGTAAACGTATGTCACTCCTAAGGTAGCTAACGACCCTGTATTTACTTCATAATATCATACCACACCAGTAACATTTGATATCACATGTCCGTTGTCACCCTAGGAGTAAGAATAACTAAAGTAGTTATGAGTCGTATTATTGCCATGCTAAGTCTGGTCAACCTGTGGTTTCGATAGTCTCTGCAATCTTATGTTAATCATGGAAAACTAAGTTGTGGGATGGTCGCATGATGTATGTGGCTGATTATGTATGTTAAATTTGTGTTATGCTTCTCAAAACCCTAAAAATCTGCTATACGGTTTGGGCGGATGGAAAGAGCGGTGGGTGTGGATGTAACACAGGGGTTGTGGAATGAACCGCCCGGACGATTTAAGGACTTAATCTTGTGCTGACCCTCCGTGTACAACAGTACAACCACAAGCCGGCAAAGTGTAGGCTTGGCTAAATAATTTACTGAACACTCTAGTCCTTTCACGGAGAACGTGTGTAGGTGGGACATGGAAGCCCTACTTGGAATGGGACACCGGATGTAGGTGACGTTGCCTAGGTTAGCGTATGTGGAGAGAGGAGTCCGACTGCGCTATCCTATGGTGGACATCCCGCACAACCTATGGACGTAACCCCATAGGAGTGACATGCTAGAGTGCGAGGTATTGTAAAGGCCTCGTGATATTTTCTCGACCTACATGTCCAAGGCATCATGTAGAACTGTCGGGATGATTATCTCTTGTGGGTAAAGATGTACAGTCTCTGCAGAGTTAAAACTATTCGAATAGCCGTGCCCACGGTCAAGGGTAAACACGGAAATCTTCCTCGAGTTAGTTCCATTTCAAAAATATAAAAAGAGAGTGGGAATAAAAATCTGTCGGTGGATGTAACTTGACTTTGGTAAATTTTGTCCGGAGGGATGTACTCCTGTGTTGGTAATAAAGTGGATGTACTCTTCTTAGTAAAAGTAAGCATTGGTGGATGGAACCTACCTTGTTGTCAATTATTTGCACACCCTTAAATTTATCAAATCTTGAGTTCTTGAAAATTTGCTAGGTTCTAGGAGTTTTATATTACGATTATTCCAAAAATCGCTTTAAGCAAATAAAAGAACCCGAGCCACCCTTGTTAGCCTTGCATCTATATTTATGTGCATTCTGTGTGTTGACTCGCGAAGCACGGTGGTTAGTGTGCTTACACTCGCTCTCACAACAAATACAGAATCAAGAATCGCCATCGCGCCTCAAAGAACACCATTGGTTATGATGACAAAGAAGATGAAGATGTCAAGGGCTAGGTCGCGAACCTCCAGTTGGCCGCCTGTGGGCATGTCCTGAGGGTTCCCACTGTGTGCTTCGTCCTTCCGCTGCTATAATTTATTGATTTCGGCCCAATCGGCCCACGAGTAAGTTTAGTACTTTATTTATGCTTCCGCATGGTATGTATTTGATATTCATTTTCTGTATCTGTGAGCACTATCTACTGATCCAGGGAATAGTGCAATTAATCACAGAGGATTCCGGATGTTAAAATCTGGGGTCCGACAGTTAAGCCTTATGCACGTAGTTAGCTGCATGATTTGCACAGCACTGTTTATGTATACGTATGGTTACTGTTCATAAATACGTATACATGCGTCGTGCGCGTAGGAGGCCGTTGCGAGAATGGCTCGAGACGTGCCTGTGCCTACGGACGTGAACGCGTCGTGCGGGCGTGGGGATGGACACATTCGAACCACGACGCGAGAAACGCTCTGGAGCACTCGTTTCTCTTGTAACGTTATTTTGGGTGTTCTTTTTGGCTTCCAAAAGCGGTTTTTGTCTTTTGCTACAGTACCTAACTTTTAAAATAGAGTATTTTCTCAAGACGGGATCTACAAGTTAATTGTAGTACACGTTAAAAGCCTAACATCTGTATCAACCAAAATTGCAAGCGAGTATCTCTCTCCGCAATCTCTGTCACAAACAACCAAAATTCAAAAATTTCAGCCAAAAGTCATAAGCCGCAGCTAAAAAGAACATACCCTTTGTCTTGGGTTATAAAAGGAGAAGGCAAAACAGAAAATGCTGCAGCTTCTTGACAGCACAAAATCTTCTGTGTTCCTCTTGTATTCTAGTGCATTTTGACCTCAGGTCCTTGCAGGTGATCATCAGTCGGAGACCTGACATGTCTCTCTCCCATATCATAATTTTTTTTTGCTACGTAGTTTCTATTAGAGATTGCTAAAATAGACTATCAGAAATACCCTACCTCGACTAGTCCGCCAAACTATCGGAACTGTTTAAAAATAATCAAAACATCTATTTTTACAAATCTAATTTCATACTCTAGCTAGACAGCCGTGATAGGCAACGCCACGATCATAAGTATCACTGCTATACTACCATAGCTCAGTGGGTAATTAGGCATGCAACTAATTAGTGTTAATTATTCATAATTAGCACTAATTAATTGTTATATTATATGATTAGTACTAACCAAACATACGACTAAACAAATCGAACATATAAGAAAAGCAAAGTAAAAAAAATCTCTCTCTCTCAAATAGCGCCCACGTGTTCAAAACATCGCCCGCCTGCCTGCACCGAGGATAAGCTGCACACTGAGCCTGCGCCACTCCCGCCTCCATGTCCGCCGCCCCCACCACAGGCGCCGGCGCCCATCACGGCCCCCTCACCGCCGACCGCGCTGCGGCGCTCCTCGCTGGCTGCTCGACCTCCCGCCGCGCCTCCGAGCTCCACGCCGCGGCTGTCCGCGCCGGCGTGGACCGCGACCGGGCCGTGGGCTTCCGCCTCCAGCGCGCCTACGCCGCCGCCGGCCGCCTCGACCTCGCGGTATCCCTCCTCCGCCTCACCCCCGACCCCACCGTCGTCTTCTACACCTCCGCCATCCACGCCCACTCCTCCCGCGGCCTCCACCTCGCCGCCCTCGCGCTCGTCTCCGACATGCTGTCTAAGGGCCTCCTCCCCAGCGCGCACACCCTCTCCGCCTCCCTCCCCGCCTGCCACGGCCTCGCCCTTGGACGCGCACTGCACGCCTACGCCTTCAAGCTGGCCCTCTCCGGCGACTCCTACGTCGCCACCGCGCTTCTCGGCATGTACGCGCGGGCGGGGGACGCCGCTGCGGCGCGCGCGCTGTTCGACGAAATGCCGGACCCGCACGTCGTGTCCGTCACGGCGATGCTCACCTGCTACGCGAAGATGGGGGCACTGGACGACGCGCGCAGGCTGTTCGACGGGTTGCCCAAGAAGGATTTCATCTGCTGGAACGCTATGATTGACGGGTACACGCAGCACGGGAGGCCTAATGAGGCGCTCCGGTTGTTCCGGCGGATGCTGAGGTCGGGTGTTGAGCCCGATGAGGTGACCGTCGTGCTGGCGCTCTCCGCAGTTGCGCAGCTTGGTACGCTAGAGTCAGGGAAGTGGCTTCATTCCTATGTCAAGAGTAGTCGGCCAGTTCGGCTCAATGTCAGAGTTGGCACGGCGCTCATTGACATGTACTGCAAGTGTGGCAGCATGGAGGATGCCGTCTCTGTGTTTGATGGCATCAGTGACAAAGATATTGTTGTGTGGAACGCTATGATCAACGGTTATGCAATGCACGGCCATAGTGGAAGGGCACTGGAGATGTTCATGCAGTTGCGGGTGCAGGGTCTCTGGCCAACTGATATCACCTTCATTGGGTTGCTCAATTCCTGCAGTCATTCTGGGCTAGTTGATGAGGGCCGTGAGTTATTCCGGTCAATGGAGCAGGAGTACGGCATTGCGCCCAAGATCGAGCACTATGGTTGCATGGTCGACCTTCTCGGTCGTTCAGGGCTCATAGATGAAGCATTCCATCTTGTCCAGAGCATGACGATCACGCCTGATGCTGTCATGTGGGTGTCACTGCTCGCCGCATGCCGGCTTCACAAGAACATGGCGTTAGGCCAGCGGATCGCTGACTATCTTGTTGCCAAGGGGCTTGGTAACTCGGGGATGTATATCCTCCTATCGAACATCTATGCGGCTGTTGGTAACTGGGAAGAAGTGGCGAGGGTGCGGTCAATGATGAAGGCTAGTGGCATCCAGAAGGAACCTGGGTGCAGTGCCATTGAGATTGGGCGCAAGGTGTATGAGTTTGTTGCTGGGGATATGAGCCACCCCCGCTCTGATGAAATATATGCCATGTTGGACAAGATGAATGGCCTTGTAAAGGAGCATGGGCATGTTCCACAGACTGACCTGGTTCTGCACGACCTGGACGAGACAATGAAGGAGAAGGCACTTGCGGTCCACAGTGAGAAGCTCGCTGTTGCATTTGGACTCATAAGCACGCCACCCGGGACGACAATCAAGATTGTCAAGAACCTCCGGGCATGCTCTGACTGCCATGCAGTGTTGAAAATGATATCGAAGATTACTGGCAGGAAGATTGTGTTCAGAGACAGGAATAGGTTCCACCGTTTTGTTGATGGGTCCTGCACTTGTGGGGATTACTGGTGATGCCGTGATGGCATCTGAACCTTTTTACACAGTCAGTAGGCTACTGACATTTCCGTTGTTAGTTGTTACTGCTTATTACATCAGAATTGCAACAGATGGACTATATCTTGTGAAGATTAGTAGAGAAAAAATACGGAAGGAAAAGATTTGAGACATGAGGGTGATGTGTCAACTACTCAGACAGTCACACTTGTGCGATGCACAATAAGGACCACATTTACGTATGTACAGTCGGATCAACATTATATTATAAGAGGATGTATTCAGAGTCATTTTCTCTCACTCTTTTAATACACAATTCAGGTTTGTCGACCATAAAATACATAGAACTATAAATGCCACTTCGAGCTGATAAAGGTTGAATGTTTTTGCCTCAACGAACCTTGTCGATCTAGCCATCTACCTGTTAATCTTCAATTGTGCTTAGATTGTGGACAGTAAAGCATCCATCTTTCTCTACAGAAAAGCAAAACCTTACAAAGCTTTTTAGTATTTCTCCACACCAGAAAACAAAGATACCAATACCATTCCTAATTTCCCTAGCACATAAAGGTTATCTATTTTTAGTTTATTACACTCTTTTGAGTTATCCGACTGATAGTTTGACACTGTTGCTCGGCATTTTCAGTGGTTATGCACTTGTGTATACATGAGTTTTAGCCTTTTAAGGCTAATTCAACGGAATGTAACAGGCAAGTTTGGGCAAATCTTAACCGTGGACCTCATGAGTTACAAAGCTGATTCACCGTGTTACAATTTATGAATTTGAGCAAGTTTCTACCAGCTGTAAGTTTGTATTTTTTTTGGGGGCTATATGTTGTAGGATATAGGCCTATAGCTTATGAATCAATGCCACTTTAGTCAATTATGATTTTGGGTTTGTAGCTAAATTGACGTGATATAGCTCACTGGTTTGCATCAATATTTTCAATGCATCAAATTGGCACCTTGCATCGGTTTGCCATTCGTGCTGTACTTTACACAGCTGGCAAATTTCAGTTAACCTGACGAGCTTTCCATTGATTCGCTTGCTATAGCCTGTGATATATTATTTCTGAACTTGCAAGTTTTTTGGGTTATTTTTCACGCTATAACTTATTTTTTTGTTGATATTAATGGATTCTTTTAAACATGGGGAAAGACCAATCATGCTGTGGCTCAATTTGTGGGGGTAATTTAGTCAGTTCTGAATGGTTTGTGCTGTGGTTTAACTTGTTTTGCATGTTCCAGGAGTTACGTTTCTTGTCCAGAATCCAGTGTGCCCTAGATTTTTGCCATAATTCGGGTTACTTAACTGACTGACTGAAAAGCACACCACCCCGCTTCTTGAAACTAGGATAAAATTTTGGCTCCTAAACTGTAGTTGTGCATCTGAGTGAAGACCGAAATGTCCGTAAGGCATCTCAAAGGAAATATTATTAGAGTTTTTCGTTTAGACTGCCAAATAAGTTCATTTGTGGATTTAGCTCAACCTTATTAGGTGAAGCTGAAGTCGAGTTCAATATATGCAAGTGTTCAGCAGCACACAAATAAGATCATGTTACAAATTACAGTGTACGCTTATGATTTACGAGCAGCTTATCTTCTCGAAATTCAGTTTATGTGTAGGAAATGACAGGCGCCGCAAACATTGGTGCAGAGCCTATGTATCATGTCATAAATTGAAACTGGTATCGCACAAATCGACATGAACACCTGCTCAAACACCTGGAGCTAAAAGAACAACTAAACATCGATATTTTATGTTAAACATGAATGAAACAGGTAACAATCCACAGCCTGTTCCGTGGGAAGGAACTGCGGGCATTTAACATTGATATGAAGTTGTTACATCATACTCACTTAGGCACAACCTTAACTGCGTAATTGGTGGAGATGAGTACGGCGACAACGACTATACTTTGGTCTCGTTCTTTTAGCTTTTAATTTCTTTGAAAGTCAAAATAAACAGAATGATTTTTTGAAGCAGGTTTTCTAAACGGCTTTTCAAATCCAAAACCGTGCGCATCGTCCGTGTCGTTATTTCTGCCGTCTCAAAAAACATAGACAATTGGCCCTGCTCAATGTGGCTTCTGACTTTTTTCACTGTAGCGACTGAAAATACACTGTAGCTGATGTTAGGTTTTTCCGAATAATTAAATTTAAAAAATAAAAAAGTATATTATCACAGACAATGCAAAGAAAAAAAGGGGAAGACAAAAAACAAAAAAGCCCTAAAAAGGCAAAGAAGAGCTCTCCAGACAGGCGGCGCGCGGCGAGTACAAACCTGCTACTGTTGATGATGTATAAATAAATTGGATTTACTATACATCGCTCGATTTAATATTTTTATAAAATCAGCTAAATTTCTAACATTTGGATTGTTTTGGATATTCATGTTCCGGCGACATCGACATTCTCTTCTCTGAGCCCGCTGTATCTCGCATGTTGCTGGGTTAGAGTTTGAGTTCATCGGTTAGATGTTCGGGGTTCACCGGATCTCGAAGCTTAGAGACAGGGCGGCGGTGATGTCGCCTTGGCCACAGGATGAATGAGGGCGATGGGCGGCAATGGAGGGTGAGTCGGCGACAAACTCTATAGGATCGTCGATGAAAATCAGAGAGGGGTGAATGATTGTAATCCCCAATGAAAGCTTTTTCTCAAATAAGAAAAATAGAAAGAACAAAAACAAAGCACAAAACAGGGGGAAAATTCCCGATTGCACTGTAGCGGTTACTGTTTGGTACTGTAGTGATTTACTGTTCGGCACTATAGCGTGGTTACTGTAACGATCTACTATAGCACCGAAACAAAACCGTCGCTAGATAACAGAAGCATTTTTTCACTCAATCTAGAAATTGATTTTTAATTAAAACTAATTCATGTATGTAAGTAAGAAAAATACATAGATAGAGATCAATGTATAGAGAACACTAGAGATCAAAAAACAAGGAAAAAAGATAATATATGTGAATTAAAAAAACTCACGAACTTTTATTCGAAAACGTGAGCACTGTTCATCCATGTCTCACGTGCGGTCTTCCCCCTTTTTCCGTCGTTTTTTCACGCGTCGTCTTTTTTTTTCACGCAACACGGCCGCCGCAATCATATCCTATATATATATAGCAGCTGTCCTAAAAATATTTAACCTACTCAAACACCTCATTAAATCTAATACAACTTGTTCATCTAGACCTTACCCTTTTTACCTCAACTTGCTAAGCATTAACTTGAGCAAAATATAGTTAAATTAACTTGATTTGGACTAGAATGCGACTAAATGTTTCTGATTTTTAGTTGTCTTTTACTTTGTGCATAGACTTATGGCACTCTGAAGAGCACATGACTAGGATTTCGGAGTCAGGTTGCAATAGCCTGGTCGCAATGTTCATGTTAGATGGCGCTTGCTGAAAAAGATGCCGAGAAACTTACTCACTGTTCTTTTTTAATTTTACTTCTTTGAATGTTAACAGTTGAACTTTCTAAAGTTTGATCACCAATAGATTTAAAATTATCTAGATTATCTATATAAAAATTATATCACTATGTTTATCGTTAAAAGTACTTCTACAATATTATAATTTTATTAATATATCTCAGTGTAAAGTTATATAAAATAATAGTCAAAGTCCCGTCTTAAAGACCGTAAAAAATAAAAAATACCAAGTAAAAAATACGGAGGGAGTACTACGTACAAAATTGACCGGTTTACATGCATTGCGCTTATTTAACGTTTGATTATTGATTTAACTTTTACTATGATTACATACCATAAGCTGAAAGATGAGCGTCCATGAGAGAGGGGCACCTCTTGTGGTTGGTGCAACACAACCGCATCCACAAGAAGGAAGAGAGCGTCTTTTTTTTCCTGACTAGTTACATATCTATGTGTTACAATGGAACTCATTAAATGTATAGAGAATCATTCTATAGAAGATAGTTACTCTAATCGGTTGAAAAGTGGATAATAGTGAGAAGTTGAGAGAATAGAGCGGCTAGAGTAGAATGGGTGTATAACCACCAACTCGTTCTTTTATAATAGTAATGATATTTGAAGTTCGGTGCGGATTTGTCGGCGCTTCCAATGGAGAAAAATATGAATTTTTAATCTTACATTTATTTGCAATTTTTTAAGGTTAGCCCAGCCCATATGCGAGGGGAAGTCTAAGGAGCGGCCCAGCGCTGCTTCTCTTTTTCTGCCCATGTCGTGCGTCCCCAGAACCCACAAACGCCGCCTCCCACCTCACCGGCGGCACCGCCCTCCTCCTCCTCCATAGAAGTAAGAAGCGGTTGGGTCAATTGATTAGGTTGTCCACTAATTATCTCTCTTGATTAGCGAATCTCTCCTCCTTTTCATATCTGACTAACAATGGCGGATTTATGATTTTATGAATGGGCATTCGCTAATTACATTGTGTTATATTTTTTAATATATACTTATATTGGTTTATAAAAACTGAAGATAAAAGTCACATTTCTAAGTCTATTGAAAATCAATAACACTAAAAAATTTGAAATAATAAACTAATACTAACACTTTATTTGGTGGCAGCACAATTACAACTTTTTAGAGTAAATCTGTTACAAATTTAGTTGACAACACAAGTGTGCAATTTGTTTTTAAATAGATATTAACTTTAATCCATTTCTCTTTTCTTATTTTCTATGTGAGCTTTCACACACATAGAAAAAGAAGTAGTACATATTTTTTGTTTTTTGACATATGTTGTCTTTATTTATGATTTACCTTTCTCTAAGAATAACAATTAAGATGGACACTTTGACGAACATATTGCTTCCAAAAATAAAATATAAATATTTATAAACCAAACCCAACTCTCCCAAATAATGTATATTTTTGATTGAAAGGATTATATAAATTCTTGTGACCACTAGATTTAGGACAATTGGCACCATCAAATTCTTTCGAATAAAACATCTATAATATCTAGATATTTCTAGGAAACAATCTAGATTCAAGATCATGTTCATGGGATCTCTAGAACCCTTAATTATCCACATCTTTCATGTAGATAAATCATCCAATATTCCATCCAGTAATTTTAATCTACGAATTAATATATGGTACTAGAAGATGATAAATTTACTAGATAGCCGGATTACAAAATTCGTAGCATAAAATCTATTTATCTGATCAACATAAATAAATATTGTATAGAAAATATCGAATTTCTCTACAATTATCTAGTAGATGACGTTTTTAAATTACTCTCATACAGTACCCAAAATTACAGGAGAACGATACAGTAGAATAGTCGATATACTAGTCTTTTCCCTATCGAATACTTTTCACTTCCTCTCTAATCTCAACTCTAATCTCTAATTAAATTAACAATCGTAAAGAAAACCAAATCATTACCCAAGCCACAAATCTCCTCCTGCCTTTTTCCCCTCCGTTTCTTCCCTTGATTGACACTGATTTTTGCTGGGCTGCTCCCTTGGGCCAACGATCGCCGAACTGGCGAACCCGAGCGATGCAGCGGTCCAGCGCCAATGATATGTGGGCCTTCGATGAGCCTCTCTTTTTCTTCCACACGAACCCTAGAATGCCTCCGCAATGTTCAGCGCAGCAGATCCTTCGTCAAGATTGATTTCTATCCTCCTCCGCAATCCTCACAGCCCAAAAGCCCAGACCTCTCTCGTCTCTAGTCCCAGCGCATCCTCTTCCGAACTCTTCTCCATATCTCGTCGCGACGGCGGCGGCGGCGGCTATTGCTTCGCCGTTTGTCTCAAATTCTCACGCCAACGTCTCGAAGCGAAGGAATTCTTCTCTCCTAGGCGTCGTCGTCGTCCTCCGCTCTGCCGGATTGATCTCTTCTTTCGCTGGTAAGGAAGCCCCCTTGGATTGTTCTAAGAGTGAGCTTTGTCCTGTGGATCTTGTCTTTTCCGTGAGCAATCTCATCCAAATCTTCCTTTCTGGGATGGATAGTCCAGTCCATGGAGTTTGTGGTGGATTTGCTTGCTGCGTTGTGGATTACCAGTAGCAGTTTATTTTTCCATATTTTTGGGGCTTCAACTGAACCCCCATGTCCCACGTTAGGTCCGCCCCTGCTGACTAACAGAGGTCATGCATGCGCTTTGGCGATTTCAGATGGGCAGCCAAAATCAACAGGCGGCGGCGGCGCCTACCGGCGACACCAACACCAGCAGCGTCATGTGCCAGCTGGTTAGTCCCGAAGGGGAGCATCTCGGCGCAGCGCTCTATCTGCCGCAGAACGTTGGCCCGCCTCAGCTCCAGGAGATTGTCAATCATCTTCTCCACAATGTAATAATTTCGCCTCTACTGCTCCATAGTTTGATTTCCAATGAATCAAAATGCTTACGATTTATGAGAAGGACAAGTTGACGGGCATGATAAACAATGTAACATACGAAGATAGTACTCATTAAGACAAGTTCAATTTGAGTTGAACCCAAAAGGTCAAATATCTGCATTGCCAATGGACAAGTCGTGAATGTATCATGGCAAATTTCTTATCAGCTAGATAGTCTACTTCCCCGTTGTCGTGCAAACTTAAGCAAGTTAATGCCTGTAAACTTTTACTTCAGGAGGACAAGATGCCTTACGCATTCTACATCGCAGATGAAGAGCTCTCTGTTCAGCTTGGTGCTTACATGCAGCAAAAAAATGGTGAGATACACTCAGCAGTTCATCTACGCCTTTGTTTTTTCCCCCCACACTTTTGGAAAGCAGAACCATAGACGCTAAGGGTGGCATCTCATTTCTGCTTTATAACCTTTCCTTTTCTTTTTCGTAAATGAAGCCAATGCTGAGGTCACTCTGCGCATAGTGTATCAACCACAAGCAGTTTTCCGGATCAGGCCAGTTAACCGATGCTCTGCTACAATCGCTGGTACATCTATCTTGGATTCTGTTCATTACCCTTGTTCATTTTTTGAGGGGAACATTACCCTTAGCTAATGCTTTCTGTCAGCTCATGTCTAACATTACAAGCTTACAACTCTTTGTTTTAAGGAGTTCTCATATCACAGTAACACCCGTGACAATTTTATCTGTAACAGCCTATGTATCCTTGTTTTGTTTATCTCAAATGCAAAAGGAATACATCATATCATAATGAACTTGCGCTTTGTGTCCTTGTTTTTTTAAAGGCAAGGTTTGCCTTTGTTGCCTATTTATTGTCGTCTGCTTATTTAAACATGTTTAGAATTCAAACATTAGAGCTGTGATAAACAGTTATAGAGATAATTGTTTTCATCACCTTTTAGATTCTTGCTGCAAGAGGGTTGTGATATGCGTATTTGTTATAAATGTGATATGTATAACCTAATGGTCTAACATGAGTTCAAGGAACTAAGAATAGCAGTGGCTTTTCTTGTTGGAAACAAAATTTTAATTGTACCTTGTATGTTGCATGATTAAAAATTGATTTGGTCTGGCGATACTTGTTAGATCATATCCCCATAAGTTTAGGACCTGTTTTTGAATGATGGACATCAGAACATGTAAGAGGATACTTGAAGGGTGGGCAGCTTGTGAACACAAGTGTGGCTTTAGTAAATGGTATCCTAGTTGATTAATACACAATAATTAGATAACCCAATATTGGAAAGTCAAGACGTTCTCTTATATCGTACTTCATTTATGTTGACTTTCAGCCTTTTATACTGCCATAGAATGAGCTGTACATAATCTTATCCATCTGCAGGCCATACAGAAGCTGTACTAGCCGTTTCTTTCAGCCCTGACGGAAGATGTTTGGCTAGTGGTTCAGGTGACACCACTGTTCGGTTTTGGGACCTGAACACACAGACTCCATTGTTCACATGCAAAGGTGAATGCTTAGAATACTTGCATATTGGTAATTTCTAGTCATGTTGCTGATACCTCTGTAGTGCTGGTTTTTATGGTTGTGACATGGTTATCATTTCTCATGATAACTGAGTCCGTACCAACATTCGTGATTTACTATTTCTCCATGATATATATCTTAGAAGAATTTTGATGGGAAAATGGGGTTAGCAACTCAGTAGTCATCTTTATGTAGGTTCCTTCACAACCAAGTGGGTCAATTTAATCTTTTCATTTGCTTCAAATAATTTTTTTTATTTGTGCAACAAAGCTATAAATTTCCTTCATAATTAACCATATAACCTTTTCTAGTAGTAGGGCAAATGATATGTGTAATAGAATGGAGTGTGTGCTGGAAAAACGAGGCTTGTGAATTAGAAGCTTTGAAACTAGGAAAGGATGGCAGAACCCATTTCTTGTAATTAATGCATCATATGAATCATTTTTTAGCTTATATCAGACATTCAAACCCAATAGAAGTTCATCTTTGCATGTAGTTTCTCTTGTAACATTATGGTGAAATTTGTGTTTCGTTGACATATCTTCCAGTGCTTCCAAGTATAACTTTTGGACTCTTAGCTAGTTCCATTTGCATAGTTGCACTTTTTTTTGGATGTTGTCTGTACTTGAACGTTATAAAAATAACCCTGCATCTTCCAGGCCACAAAAATTGGGTCCTCTGCATTGCATGGTCACCTGATGGAAAATATCTTGTTAGTGGAAGCAAGTCAGGCGAGCTTATATTATGGGACCCAAAAACAGGCAACCAATTGGGCACTCCACTTACGGTAAGATTATGCACTCTTTATTTGTTAACATCTAGGAATTGAGAAATTATGCCAGCTATTCATTTGCATATGGTTAGAACACACTGCATCATGTGCCAATTGTCTAGTGTGAATTTTCCATGAACCATTCTTGAAAATGGATGCTAGTTGAAGAGAACTATTACAAATTTATCTCTTTCTTAGTACCTTGAATTTGTATACTTTTAGAAAGAAGATATGCATATCGTACGTTAGATCTTGCGGGTGTTTCATTCTTCTTGATCCAGTAATTTATTGTGGCCTTTTACAATAGGGACACAGAAAGTGGATTACTGCTGTATCTTGGGAGCCAGTTCATTTGCAAGCTCCTTGCCGCCGTTTTGTAAGTGCAAGTAAGGATGGTGATGCACGTATTTGGGACATTACCACAAGGAAGTGTGTTATTTCCCTTACAGGTCACACTAATTCAGTGACTTGTGTCAAGTGGGGTGGAGATGGTTTAATTTATACAGGGTAATACTATTACATAAGTGGCCCTTTTCTTCTTTTTGAAAAAGGATTACGATTTTGTCCTTTAATATTTGTACTTGCTCACTTATTACCTTGAAATTAATGGACATGTTAAAAAAGGAATACTACCAATCCAAAAAATCCATCATGGTTCAGGACTGTACTATGTGCTAATGTTGTGATAAAGGTAATATTATGTAGTTAAATCACTATTGGACTTACTGATATGGTAATATTATGTAGTTAAATCACTATTGGACTTACTGATATGCAATATGTGAAAACTCTGTTTTTGTTTAGTCTTCTACTTTAACAGATTAATTGAGGCCGCAAACCAATCAAAACAAATTTTATATTCGTCATCGACTCATCAGAACATGATAGATAGCTCTCAATTGTCATTGGAAACCTTAACAAATTTTATATTTGTCATTTTTTATCTGTGTATGAGGTGGAAGCCTAGCAGTATAACAGTACTTAGTGTTTTCCTTTCGAGAATTGTGAACAAGAACTATTAAGATAGTATTCGCACAAACCACAGTCCTCTCCCAGTGTCAGTCAGACAATTCCCTATATTTATTACTATTGACTTATTGTTATTATTGCTTAATGGGTAACATGTTGAAGTTCAGGTAACCAGAATCTTTTTTCTTTTGCTGGTAGACCTTGATCTGGCTAAGGTTTCCGGTTGTTTTCTTTTACTTCGTACACTTTTTGTTATTTCATTCCTAATAGCTACAATTTTAGACGACACACCTAGATGGCTAAAGTCCAGCAGCCTGGAATATGCATAATCACTTATCTCATTGACCATAAGTTCTTCTAGTGTCATCACGAATGATATTTGATGCTATGCTTTATGAACTTCTTTACATTAGGCCATATTTTACAGATACAATTCTGAAAACAATGTCTTTGTACTGCAGTTCTGAAGATTGTTCAATCAAAGTATGGGAAACTTCTCAGGGAAAGTTGGTTAAAACACTGCAGGTAATACATTTCCAATTCAGTGTACACTCACAAACTTTTGCAAATGTTTATGCCCCCTTAAGGAAGTTAATCTTTTTTCAGTAACACATTGTCTATGGCCTCTTAAGTCATGTAAATTATTTGAGACGCGCAATTTATAGCTGAACATAGAATATCCACCCCCCACCCCCCACACACACACAAAAAGAATTAGACATGTCACTTTCATTCAAACTAACATTTCTCCAACATGAGTTACTGCATTAAGGGCCAGCAACACTGTCTGGTCAACTGCCTGAGTCCCGGCTAATCAATGCCAAATCACCCTTTTTCGTTGATTAGCTTTGACTACACATATTAAATTCAATATTGAATTTTCCCAGAGATTCCCTTAAATGTTTGTTCTGTTATCTAATTACTCAGTCATAGTCTAATTTATGTTGCTGATGAAGTTGCCTTATAGCTTGGATTCTTAAAGCTCACCTTTACAACATATATGGATGTTCCACAAGGAGTTAGGACAACAGCTTTGTACTCATTTCTAGACTTGGTAGATTGTTTCATAGATGCATAAATACTAAAAAAAGTTCAGATGATGTACTGGATTGTACTAGTAGCACTAGCTGAATCTGTGTTTAACCACTCTCTCACCCAACTTGTTGTCACTATGTAAAAAATGTTGAAAATAAAGTTTTGGCATCTTCATACAAAGTGATACGAGGAAGCCAGAGAAGTGAACAGCCTGTAGAAATGTCTTGTGCTTTGCAAGTAAGTATTTAGTAGGGATAGGGTACATTTACTTGTTTAGTAGGATGTCACTACTGTTTAAAGAGGGATATATCAAACATGAGTTTAGGACATCTCCGGGCATTGGACTCCCTTGCCTTCTCAGGGTAAAGGGTTTCAACTCAAATATCTATTAGATTGATTTTGTTAGACTGACAAGTTTCTTGAGCCTGGAGCAAAACAATTCAGGAGACTGGCCATAGAACTCCAGAATACCAGATTCTAGTCATCCTTGTCATCAACAGAACAAGCTCATGTGTGTGGGATCCAGAGGCGGATCCACGCCCATGGCAGCCTAGGCTCTAATCTAGAGCGTGAGAATTTTACCAGTGCAAAGCCCAAGTAAGCTTGGGGCACAATCTTCCCCCTAGCCTAGGTAATAGTGGTTGCCAACCCTCCATAGTCGGGGCCGTGACGAAATCCTGGATCCACCACTGGTGGGATCCGTATGCTATGTGGGCATCATATCTGACCGACCATGTTTCTAAGATGCATTTAGCCTATAAAAGGCTATATACTGGCATACTATCAGTAGATCTTGCTCTGGTCTAACAACTTTGCTTTTTTATTGGCATTTAATGCTGAGTATTAAGCTGTGATCAGACTACCAAATACCAAGTAGAGATCCTTCAGTTGTGAAACGTGTGGTGTATCCAGGGACCGAGTTTGTGGAATGTTTTTCATCTGATTTCATTGTGATTTTAGCTTGCACTTGACTTCTTGTTTTGTGAAATTAGCTATCCCATGTTATATTTTGCTGTTTATTCTTTGATGTAATTATCAACATTTACATATTCAGGGTCATGGGCACTGGGTAAATTCGCTTGCCTTGAGCACAGAATATGTTCTCCGCACTGGGGCATATGATCATACTGGCAAGACATATTCAACTGCTGAGGAAATGAAGGAGGTATGTTCCTGTATGACATAAACTTAGTCTAATAGTTTGTTATTTTAATATATTGCTTGCTGAAATGATAAATTAGTTTTTGTTTAAGTTATGATATCATTCTTATGATAAAGATAAGCTTTGGAAGTGACTTTTTTTCACCTGAGAACTTTGCATGTTTAGGCTGCTCTTGCAAGATACAAGAAGATGAGGAGTAATGCTCCTGAGAGACTAGTTTCTGGTTCTGATGATTTTACAATGTTTCTTTGGGAACCAACAATTAGTAAACAGCCCAAAGCTCGCATGACTGGCCATCAGAAGGTATAGTATCTCATCTTATTGGCTCCAGAAAATCCTCTTCCATTAGTATGTATATTTCCACTCGTATTTGGATTTCTTGATCTCTGTTCTGGCTCAATGAGAATTGAGAAGAGATTAGAAATCTTTTGTGTTTCCCGCCTATAACTTGACACTAACAATGAATAACTGCCATTGACTTAATGGTGTGGTTCCATCAAAACTCATTTAGAAATCAGAATAGTGTTGAGATCATTAGTACTTTGTGTAGGTTTCCCATAAGTCATCAGATGGTTCGATCAAATAGGACAAAAACCAGTCAGTCGTATGTATTTGTATTCAAGTAAACCATGGAAATTCCTTTAGTTAAAGCTATGCGTAGAAATGATTTTGTTGTTTGTTTGGCTGTGTGCAGCTCGTAAACCATGTCTACTTCTCTCCTGATGGGCAGTGGTTGGCAAGTGCCTCGTTTGACAAATCTGTTAAGTTATGGAACGGTATTACAGGCAAATTTGTTGCAGCTTTCAGAGGGCATGTTGCAGATGTCTACCAGATCAGGTCAGTTTTTCTCTGTCTTCCTAGTTTTCCTTCATTCCATGTTTGATGCCTAATATCATTATTTCTCTTTAGCTGGTCTGCCGACAGTAGGCTTCTACTAAGTGGAAGCAAGGACTCCACCCTAAAGGTATCTATATGTGTGTCCACTTGATGCTGGCATAACATTCTGTCTCTGATTTGACGCTAACTATTCATTCAATCACATTGTTAATGTGTCGATCTATAACTTGAAATGTTTTTCATGTTTTTTCTTGCCACGTCATTGGTGTTCATTTAGTATGTAAACAACTTACCTTTGAGAAGTTATTGTTAGTAATCCCCAATACTGGTACTCGAACTTGCATATGGTTGGAAGTGCCAAGTGACGAATGCCATAGTTTTTTATGCATGCCTTCACAAGTACACTTTGTTGGTTGCATGGGTGATAACTGGTTGATCTTGGATTATTGGTCTGCTAGGATGCTGAATCACTTAGCCCTTTTCCCAGTGAATATCTGTTACCTGCTGATGCATTTTGTTTCTATGTTTCAGGTTTGGGATATCCGGACACGCAAGTTGAAACAGGACTTACCAGGCCATGCAGATGAGGTATTTTGTTTCTTTGATCTAGCTGGGTTCATGAGCATATAAGTTTTTAGCATGATATATGTGAATATTGTAAGGTCTACGCTGTGGATTGGAGCCCCGATGGTGAAAAGGTTGCATCTGGTGGGAAGGATAGGGCCCTCAAACTATGGATGAATTAAGTGGAGGCTGACTCTATTCAGCAACACACACTGGTGTGTATGCTTCCCTCACCATTCGGTCTCTTATGGAGATGGTTAGAAATATCCTTTAAATCCGTCGTCCTATTTTACAGGCAAGCGCAGCATATTTCCGGGATGGCTGTTTATTTTGAGGTTACATGGTTCTTGCATACGTTATCAAACCAGGAATGGAGTTGGCTGGGCAGGCAAACAATTTTGGTGCTGGCATTGTGGAATCTTGTATCATGACATTGCTTGGCTAAATGTAGAACGTTACAGGTTGTTTTTCTGAATTTTGTTTGGCGTCTTTCTGCCCGACCATTCTTCGAGATTTTAGGCTGCGTTCCTCGCACGTGCCATATGAAACATTACATCTGCATGAAATGTGTTCATTCTGGACGCACATCTACCTCCAAGTTATCATGTGTTGATGCTCCTCCCTTGATTTGTACAAGGTGTGGTTTAGGTTGCGATGCTCCTCGCCTTTGATCGCATGGCGATTGAACAATTTGAGAGCAGAGATAGCACCAGCAGTTATATTTCTTCTTTCCATTTGGTTCTTAAACCTTTGTAGCTGAAGTTCTTTTTCTCTTCTCTCAGATTGGGTTGGGGCTGAAGTACAAGAAACTTTAGTTGAATGGAAATTATTTGACCACACAGAAATGTGTTCAGTCTGAAGTAACCTAACCTAAATAGGGACTGGATTGCTGCAGAAAAGAGAGTTGGGCCAGAGTTTGTTTGAAGGGAAGAGTGAAGCCTCTTCGGGCACCATTGCCGGACATGGCCTAATCACTGAAGTGAACGATTCAAGAAGACCCCAAGGAAGATGAGCCAGCCAACTTTGGTTTTGGTTTGCTCAGCTGAATAATAAGTTCGAGTACAGTAATAATAACTGATTAAAAATTGCTTGCCCATGTAATCAGCAAGCCAGCCATATGGTTTTTACTGAGTCGCAAAGAAGGCAACCCATGTACAGTTCACTGTGCAGTGCTCGTAAACGTGCTGATTAGAGATTACCGTGGCAGGGCACTCGGCTTTTCTTTCCTTTTTATCCAGAAGTGAAAAGATATCTCATGCTCCCATTAGAACGCCGGACGGAAATTTTTTTTCACGGAAAATAAACCTGACGAAGCAATTAACCCTGTTGTTGAAGTATATCGCTCATCTTTTTGTATTAGCCTAAGCTTGCAGATAAATTGATTAGTGCATAAAATTCAATATGGTATCAGATCAAAAAGATTATGAGCTCAACACACGGCTAACGCAATATTAGCAAAAAAAAATTACGACTCACTTCAAATCCATGTATTAGGTTTGATAAAATCTAGATGTAAGAAGGAGCGTTGAAGTATATTATTTATTTTTCTTTATCAGCTTAAGCTTAACCGATTGGTAGCGAATAAGCTTAACCGATTGGCATGTGAATCTCAGTACTCCTTCCGTCCACAAATATAGGTCGGTTTTGACTTTTTACGGTTTCTAATGTAAGACTTTGACGATGATTTTATTATCTTAATATACTAGCAAAAATAATAAAAAATATATATTATGAATGAATTTTGTAAGACAAATACAATGTTATTATTTCCATGTAGCCAATCTATACAATTTAATATATATTAATAGTCAAAACTTGAAAAGCTTACTTTATGGAACCCATAATGACTGTACATTTGTGAACAAAGGAAGTAGTTACTTCTGTAAAAAAAGTTCGGCTCGAACTTTAAATGAGCTAAACTCGAGTTTGATTTTGATCTCGCGAGTTTTACCGAGCCGAGCCCGAATAGTTCGCGAGTCTTGATTCCCTGGTTTGACCTAATGGGTAGATCCATTAGGTTTTAGTTCAGATTGTGAGGCTATATAAGGGGAGGAGAGACAAGGGTTAGGGTTTGAGAAAGTTGGCTAAGCCTTTTGGTGGCAAGTTTCTACTTCCTCCCATGTGAGATTAGGGTTCCTTGTGTTAGAGCCTTGTGTGTGCGCGTTTCAGGTTTAGAACTCTGCTATTATGAGGGGCTGTAAAATATAAATCTCTTAGCAAGCAATACATCATTCTTTGATTAGCTCCATGTCTCTCTCATGTTTTGATTGATTTGCTCTTGATTTGGGTGGTTTTGATATCTTCTCTTTCTTTCTTTTTGATCTTGCTGTGCCAAGGATGTGTAAAAGATGGAGACAACCTCTCGGTATCTATCTTCATCTATCTAGACACTTTGATAGCAAGTTTATCAAGAAAACCTGTTCTTGCTTAATTTGGTCTCAAAGTGTGATTTCTTAATCCGATGATTTTTTATGTGATTTCTTTCATGTTCTTACTTGTTGGGATATGTGGGAACATATCTAAAGCTATCTTAGTCATCGTCCACCCACGAGCAAGTTGTATTCACCAATTTTGGTTTTGGCTCAGTTTTACTGCATCTTTCTTTCAAAATGAAAAAGGACTCAATTTTGGCCATAATTTTCATGATCGTTTATTGGAATATGTTCTTGATATCTTAGAGTAGATCCATGCAAAGTTTCATATCATTTGGATCTACGGATCGAAAGTTTTCTCGATTTTAGTTTTTGAAATCATGATGAAAATACTATTTATTAGACTGATTTTACTGTAGCAACGGTCAGACCACCATTGAAAGAGCGGTCAGACCGTTCGGACCGGTCAGACCACCATTTCTACGACAGTTAGACCGCTAGAAAGTGGTTGCTTCAAGGTTTTGTGTTCTTGATCCATTTGTCTTGAGTTTTTCGATAAAAACTCTATTTTCTATAACTATGTCGTTGTGTAATAATATAATCTTGAATACTTCAGAAAAATATTGAGTTGGAATCATTGGCATCCGGTCCAAGATCCTGATACTCGCCCGAGCCTAGAAGCATGCACAGTTCAAGTCCGCCGTTGCAACAGTAGCAGCACAGCTTACCTGCCTGCCGGTCGCCGGACGGCGGCTATGACCATTCGCCGACCGGAGGAACCTTCCTCGACCCTTCTCTTTCTTAATCACATGATGCAATTGATTGGTACGTACTCACCGGAGTCTGGAAGCAGGCAAGGTAGACGAAGATCTGGAACAGAGTAGAAACCAGCACACTGCTTCAGCATGCATGTGAGAGAGACTGAGACGCACTCTGCTCGCTCGTGTTTGACGGGCCGGCCGCCGCCGTTGGAAAGCTCCATCCACTCATCGAAATCGTGCCAACGAAGACGACCTACGACGTGCCTGTCTGTCCGTCTGTCTGCAGAAGTAACGGAGCGTGTAAGTGTTGGCTTCAGCATAGGCAAGACTCTGCAAGACTGACAGTAACTTGTGCCATGTGGAGTAGTGCTGTCGTTTTTCAGAGCACATCACCAAGATAAGGTTATCGTTTTTCGGAGCACATCACCAAGATAAGGTACACGGCAGGTTCCATGCACGTCGCCGTCCATGGCCTTCATCTGCACGGCAGTTAGCATTGCTCCACTCCCATGAGTCAAGCGCGTGTGCGCTTGTGGGCCACTTTTACCTCTAGGCCCCACTTCCTCGCCACAAGTGTCATCTTCTATATAGCCTCACATAACTTGCCGCCAAACCTTTCACTTATTCGGATTTCATCGAACCGGTATCGCATGCGCACCATATGCTTCTTCTCATACATGATGGCACCTGCCTTCCTTGATTACTCTGGACCTTAGCTCATCCCTGAGTTTAGTCCTGATCTAACTTGTTGTTGCCTGTCATGTCGACCACCGGTACCTCCTGCTTTGGTTCCTCATCGTTCTAGTTTGTGCGTTGACTAATCAAATAGTCAACCAAATAGTGCACATGCATAACCAAATAGCGCGTTGACTAATCATTCCATTCGTCTAACAGAGACCACATGCATGATGAATAATTTTTCGATAAAATACAAATTCAAATTTTCAATATTTTATAAACCAAACTCAAACTACACAAACTCTCTGAACCAAAAATCAATTATACTTACCACAACCAATCACTTGCGTCCCACTACAAACGCAACGTAACCCACTAAATGCCACTCGCTACATATATAGGATATACCCTCCTCCTCGCACGCCATTGTCGCGGTAATTAACCAACAAACGCGCGCGCGCTAGCTAGCTAGCTAGCTACTTCCAGCTAAGGCGCGCGGGCAAATTGAGGCGCCGAAGCGATCGAGGACGTACCATGGACGCGCGCAACGTGAGGCTCGCGGCGGCGCTCCTCGTGCTGGTCGCCGCGGCGGCCAGCGCCACCGTCTGCGCGGCGCAGCTCCGGCGCAACTACTACGCCAGCGTCTGCCCCAACGTCGAGGCCATCGTCCGCGACGCCGTCACCAGGAAGTTCCAGCAGACCTTCATCACCGTCGGCGCCACCGTACGCCTCTTCTTCCACGACTGCTTCGTCCAGGTAACGGCTGACTAATCAGTGGTCTGACGCGTACATGGATGTCACGGGTCCGGCGTACGTGCGAATTAACTACCTCACTGAAGTGGCATATATGTACAGGGGTGCGACGCGTCGGTGATCATCGCGTCGACGGCGAACAACACGGCGGAGAAGGACCACCCCATCAACCTGTCCCTGGCCGGCGACGGCTTCGACACCGTCATCAGGGCCAAGGCGGCCGTCGACGCCGTGCCGCAGTGCCGGAACCGGGTGTCCTGCGCCGATATCCTGGCCATGGCCACCAGGGACGCCATTGCCCTGGTGCGTGCAGCGTATGCTATTTCCTATTTCGTACCGTTGGCATATGCCCTGGTCCCGATTTTTCCATAAGTAGTTTATGTACGCATTCAGGCCGGCGGGCCGTCGTACGCGGTGGAGCTGGGGCGGCTGGACGGGCTGAGCTCGACGGCGAGCAGCGTCAACGGGAGGCTGCCGCCGCCGTCGTTCAACCTCGACCAGCTCACGGCGCTCTTCGCCGCCAACGGGCTCTCGCAGGCCGACATGATCGCCCTGTCCGGTAAGTGAAATTCAATGCGTAGAAATCGTTTTGCCGCAGCATTAGCATATATTGCTTAATTTCGATCCGCATATATGCCGCCCAGCTAGCAGCTAGCTACTTCCCGGTCTTGCAAGTCAAGGCAACTAGTGCCACTCAGTGGACTGCATGTCAGAAATGCAGCACTTGTCAAGAATTGCCACTATAATTAATTAGTTGTTGCTTCTTCTTCCCTTCCAATTGGCTTTTGTTGGTGGCTTTTGGCTACGGTTGATGGATATTAGTAGCTGATAGGAATGACTGATGAATAGTAATATGTTATGTAACAAAAGACGGTGTAGTGAGAGACACTATAATATTTAGATGACTTAGAAATTGTGACATAATAAAGTACAAAATATGTTATAATATGTGAAAGATGAATATGAGTAGATGATAGAAACGGTTTATAGAAATTGGAAACTTTAATTTTTTGAAGCAGATGCGGTTTATAGAAGAAGCCAAAACTTGCACACAATCCAAATCGTAGGCAACCTACCATGCTTTGCCTGCCTGTTTTGTCATGAGTTGTTTTACAATGGCATGTTTGGTCATGAGCTTAGTTTGTGACGATTCTTTATTATTTTTTTTTTTTGCAAAGTATAGCACATGAGAGATGCATATCATTACTTGCACTAATAGAGTGAGATAATTGTGACGATCCTAACCCACGTAATCTAGTTGATAGAGTATATATCGTGGTTGTTAGAGTTGTCTTGAAAGTCTTTTTAATCTTCTTAGAAACGAAGATATATAATGAATTGCTGTAAACGACATGGGCTAACCGATCGCAATGTTTTATGTTGTGGGGTGTAGCGGGCCACACGGTGGGCCTGGCGCACTGCAGCACGTTCTCGGGCCGGATCAGCGGGCCGACGCTGGACCCGACGATGAGCCCGCGGTACGCGGCGCAGCTGCAGGCATCGTGCCCGGCGAACGTGGACCCGCGGACCGCCGTGGCCCTGGACCCGGTGACGCCGCGGGCCTTCGACAACCAGTACTTCAAGAACCTGCAGAACGGGATGGGCCTCCTGGGCTCCGACCAGGTCCTCCACTCCGACCCCAGGTCGAGGCCCACCGTCGACGCCTGGGCCCAGAGCAGCGCCGCCTTCAACCGGGCCTTCGTCGCCGCCATCACCAAGATGGGCCGGGTCGGTGTCAGGACCGGCGCCCAAGGCAACATACGCCGCAACTGTGCAGTGCTCAACTGAAGTTACTCAGCTGCTGCTCCTCAACTTAATTAATTGCCATGTTAATTTCTTACTTTCTTCACATCTGTAAAGAGAGCAAAAAAAAAAAGAAGCAAAAGAGAATCGAAGTGATAGAGAGGTAACTGAGCATGGGATCTCCAATTGTTCGTGACTGGTAATAAATTAATGACATGACATCCCACACACACGACACACCACATGACAGAAACTACGGATGCATGAGCAATTTTGTTTAAGGAAAGCAAGCAAAAAAGAACAAAGATGAATGCCAATTGTGCTCATGATATCATCTGGGTAATACTACTACCCTTTGGATAATCCCAAAAGATCTCTCCTACCTTTTTTGTTCGCTCTAGTGGAGAGCCCAACAGTTGCAAACCTGGTTAGGCGAAGAAGCAGAGTGATCAGCATCCTAAACCGAATCTGGAACAACCATCCGTTTAATCCAGGAGCCCAACAGTTGCACACTTTCAGTAGAGTTTATATACAAAAGTAAGCAAGCTTAAATGCACAAACTTGATGCCCAGAATTGACACAGCTCACTCTGAAAGTTTCAGTTTCTGTGGTGCCTCTGCAATACAGAGCTTATTTCTGGAGCCTCTATTCAGTGGAGAGGAGGTCAGATCTAATTAGTGGGGCATGACTGTCCAAGTCGATTGCAACTAATTAGTGGTGCACACGCACGCACGAAAAGTTCAGGTCAGATCAGGAATTGTTCGTCTGACGCGGCTGCAATCGAGCGCTCAGGATTCGATTGCCACGTCGAATCTTGGCGGCTTATTTCAGCATCAGTTGCGAGGATTACACTACCTACAGCACTGTAACTTACATTTAACAAGTGACCGTCTGAACTAATCTGCTACGTTCTCAGGACACAAACGACTACAGTGTTATAATTGTTTGATCAAAGTACTTCAGACGACATGATGGATCGAGAAAAAGAGCATGTGATGCACGAGACGATAAGGAGAAAAAAAAAGGTCGTACGTGCATGCTAGCTTCATTTTGTTTGGCCATGTAGGTTGCCATCAATCATGGAGCAATTTTCGACAGCTTAGCTGGTACCTGTGATCAATCATGGAGTAATGTGTAGATCGTTTTACCTGTTCTTTTCGGCTGCGGCTTATGATTTTGGTGAAATTTTGAATTTTGGTGCATTTACGAGTCAGATTACGGAGAGACAGATACTCACTTGCGATTTTGGATGGTACAGATGTTGGGCTTTTAATGTGTAGATCGTTTTACCTGTAGACTCCGTCTTGAGAAAATACTCCGTTTGAAAGTTAGATCAGTAGAAAAGCCAAAAGCCACGGCCGGGAGGAAAAGAACAGGCCCTAATTTTCGACAGCTTAGCTGGTACTTTGCTACACCATCCTCGCAGCAGGACAAGAAAGATCATCAATCATAACAGGCGATGTCTTTAACCTAGAGAAAAGCAGAGGAGAGTTAGGGCCTGTTTGGCAACGTCTAGACTTATGATTTTTGGCTGAAATTTTTAAATTTTGACTGTTTATGGTACAGATTACGGAGAGAAAGATACTCATTTGCGATTTTGGATGGTACAGATGTTGGGTTTTTAACGTGTACATCTTTAACTTGTAGACCCCATCTTGAGAAAATACTCTGTTTGAAAGTTAGGTACTGTAGCAAAAGTCAAAAGTCGTCAGTTTTGAAGGAAAAGAACATGCCCTTAGATATGGGCTTACGAAATGTGTTAGGAGATCAGGAGTAGATAATTGGGCACTGATCAGTCCTGCTGCTGGGGCGGCCGCAGCTGGATAGTTTAGCACTTGCGCTGACCAAAACCCCTCACTACTACCTCTTCTGTAAGAACTAGAGCCGTCGATTTAAAAAAAAAATCCAACTTTTTTTTTTGGTGATCATGTCCACATCTCATTGTGCCCTGTCTTTATTTGGTAGTAGTATATATTAAGAAGGTCCGCATGCGATGATCTTTCTTTTATTTAAAGTTTGGCATAACAACTGGGATAAGACTAGTGTTTAGATAGCTACTTGTACACTAGTATTGTATTCTCGCAAACATATGTTGACCTTTCGAACTTATATTGTATTCGGGTAACTATAAGATTAAAATGGGCAGTAAGTTTTCGTCGCAAGAACAAAAAAAAAAAAAATCGCAGGATATACTCATGGTTTTGAATGAAGAAGAAAGGATAAGAAGAAGAATTGACGACACTCGAGGAGAGAAAAAAGACAAATGAAAACAAAGTTTCTCAAAAGGAAATTTGTTGCTGTGGTTTCTGGTCAGTGTGTGTTACGTCCACACAGCGAGAGGGGCGTCGACTCCATCCACGTGCGCGCCCGTCAGCCTCCGCCGCGTCCCCATCGGCCGGGGACAACGGACGCCGTCGGTCAATCCGTTCCCTCGACCCGTCTCTTCTATCTCGCCTATAAATCAAAGCTGAAGGGGCCCCGATAGAGAGAGAGAGAGAGAGAGACAGAGAGAGCTAGCGTTCTGGGTTTTGGTCCTCACTTCTCTGGTGCGTCAAGGCAGAGGAGACGCAAAGATTTCTCCGGCGAGAGTAGAGCAGAGCAGAGCAGAGACCAGCACACCACTCCGATACATACAGTAGCACAAGTTCAGGAGATCGAAGGGGAAGGATGAGGTGCCTTGGTCGGGCGGCGGTGCCGGTGAAGCGGGTATGGCTCGGACTCAGCGCCCGCCTCGGCCTCCGGCGAACCACCGGTAAGTCACTCGGCTTCTTCTTCTTCTTCTTGTTGTGATCAAACCACTCCGTCAGGAGCTCGTTCGATGCATCGCACGATTGCTTTCTGCGACTGATCAGCTAGCGGATCATCGTGTACCTTCCAGGGCTGGGCAAGCTGCATCAGGTGGTGCGTACGTGCGAGTACCGCGACGTGCACGTCATGTGGCAGATGCTCAGCAACATGGACACCCACCCCCCACGAGCTGCAAGGAAGACGACGACGACGAGGAAGGCCGCCGCCGTGTGGAGCCGGTTGGTATCCTGCTGCTGCGCTTTCTGAGCTGCCTGCCTCACCAGATTCAGAGAAACACGCTGCTTCTCTTTTTCTTGCCTTCTTCTTGATCGGAGCAACGAGCGCTGCTTTCGATTCATGTACATTACTACTGTATCCAAGGACAATTTTGTTCGTGCCATAGTTGCCAGGTGTCTTGTTTGTTCATCCGATCGAGTAGTGTTTCTCCAAGTTTTGTTCTGCTTTCACACTCTGCACCTCTTCTTCCTGACTGAGACTGGCTGAGATGTGCGCTATATATCAGTAATCGATGATTGCAATGAAATAGCTAGGCACGAACTTGATCATGCCTTTTCTATAACAGAAATTATTGAAGTCAACCATAATTTTTTTTGGCCTTCTGAAAAACTTCTGAAACCACACATCATGCTCATGGAGAGCTCTGGAGTTTGCCAAAAAAAAAGGTGTGTCTAGATATCATCCGGATATTTTCTTGCTAACAATCATCCAAATTTGAGACCGTTGGATTAGAGATCCAACGGCCTCTTTTTTTAGAGGGGGAAGATTTTTTTTTTGGAGGAGGGAGAGGTTTTTTTTGGAGGGGGTGGGGGAGAATTCATGACCATTAGATCTCTAATCTAATGGTCACAAATTTAGATGATAGTTAGGAAGAAAATATCCGGATGATGTTTATCAATACCTAAAAAAAAGGAGAGGGGTCTCACATCACAAATTCAGGCTTGTAGTACTATGTTAGGTACTATTTGACAAACGAGGATTGAGCCGAGTGCCGACCAACGGAATTCAACATGGATGGAGCTACGGAAGAATACATCTCTCTGTTTGTCCCATGCTGAAAATCGAATCGTGTGATGATCTGATCTGAATTGACTATTAATGTGACGTGTGTTAAGTGCTAACCTGTGTTTCTCACCAAGCCACAGACACACGGCTTAAGAAGATATTTGTCGACAGGTTTGACAGTGTTGTGATGTTAGTGTTGCAGTTTTATGAGATGAGTAATACTTTCATAAAAAAAACACAGAAAAAGAAAAGAAAGAAGCTTTACGAGATGAGTTGTACTACAGAACAGCACGTCTGCTGAAGAGCAAGTCTATGACAGACAATAGACGATTATATAATGATGGTGGATATATATATATCAATCTGAAAAATGGTGGTCGAGCGATGAATTGGAGACCATGTTTGTTTACAGGGAAAAATTAGGGGCCATGTTACATCTTAGTACAATGCAGGTCGAATTCACCCGTCAATCCAAGCATGCGTATATCTTCATATTGACTTTTACTGATAGCTTTTGACTTTGGTTTATAAATAGTAACATCTTTCGATTGTTCGTGAGAGAGTACAGAGAGGTAGAGACTCACGTGCGATTTTGACCGATATAAATGAAGTCGCTACAATATCTACTACAATAAATTAGTAGACTCTGGCTTGAAAAAATACTTCGTTTGAAAGTTAGGTACTGTAAAAAAACTATTTATTATAGAAAACGTCTTTTAGAAATCAATATGAATGGAGCCTACGTGATGGTTGGAAGCTCCTTCTCTTCCGAAAGGAAGGAAGAAAAGGAAAGAAAAACCAGTAGAAGCTTGGAGTGAAACTCTCTTTTATAGTGCCAAGTGTTTGTACTATCTTTCACTATAGAATGTCGTGTGTGTTGCACCAAGCAAATGAATGGTTGGAAGTCAACAGCAGCCGGCGATACCTTACTGAATTCGGCGCAGGTTTGGGTTGGAACTTGGAAGTCAATAGAAACCTGCACCAGTGCCCAACTCCGCCACATGTACGTTTTTTATCTAGTGGATTAATGGAGCAGATTAGTTAGAAATTTTTTTTATACTATCACCGATATTACCAGCAATATATGGAACAGTATGATGGAAAGCCAAAACAATATGAACAGTTCCAGTGAAACAAATAGTGTATCAAATGTCACATAATTTCAGCAAAACAATATCAACAGTTTCAGTGAAACAAGCGGTTTCATTTTCAGCGAAGATGATTGCACAATCATTTCGCAGGAAATAATTACATCTGTGTAACTAACTATTCATTGCATCTGACTGGCTTTCACAGACTGCAACTACATCAAATGTTACAATGAGAATCAGAGTATGATTGTGAATGTTAAGGGTATTAGAGATAGAATAGGAATCAAGGGGGTGTTAAAGGTATTAGAGATAAGGGATATTACATGGGAATATACTGATTCCTATTCTATCTCTAATTTAACTGGTATTGTAGAATTGTCGAAACTTCAGTCATGGTAACAACCATTTCTCTTGTGTTGTATTGGCTGCAATTACTTCTCTTATGACTTACTGTGCACAAGTATGGTTTGTGACTGCATGATGATTTGTTCCCTTTCATCTGAGGCCTTGTTCTATAAGCCAAAATATTTATTTAAACTGCTAAACATGTCTAATGCGCCAGGAGGATGAAAATCAACAATTGCTACTACCAATTTGCTAATGGGCCGAGTGGCTTGGGCCAGGAGTTGGGCCGGGAAGGGAGGAAAGAAGAAATGGACCGAGCCAGATTGAGTTTGGAATTTTTTATTTGAATTTTGATTTCTATTTCGGTTTTGGATTTGAATTTCATTCTTCTTGTTGGTTTCAGTTTCTTAGGGAATTTACCCTAGATTTAAATTTTGCCATTCTTTTATTATTATTATTATTATTATTGCTATTTATTATGTATCTTTCCTTGTATTAATTTGCATAACACAAATCCGAAAAATGCCCAGTCAAATTCTAGAAAATCCGAATACCAACAAAATTCCTTAAAAAGTTTAAAATTTTCATATTTTTCAATATCCAAATTTTGGGATGTTACGTATATGTAATAAAGAAAGAAAAACTCAAGCAGTAACAGTGGTCAGCAGGTACAGGAGAGAGGAAGCCCAACTGTCAAAGATCACGTGCATGGAATGGATTGATTTTTTGGCTCTCAGAGCAAAGAGACATGCATTTTTCCATGGTAATTCCTCTCTCTCTCTCTCTCTGAGTTTTGACCATGGAGGATAACCTGCAAAGGATTCTACTCCGGGCGCAGGTCGTCGTCGAGGAGGCTGCGGGGCGTCACATCACAAACCAAGGGATTCTCCAGCAGTTGAGCATGCTGAGAGATGCGATGTACCGAGGCTACTACGTACTCGACACCTGTAGATGCAGTGCTCACCAAGAAGGGGAGGCTAAAGATCATCAGGTGGTGAGTCACTTCTCGGATATGTCTAAATTCAGTTATGCAAAACGCCTCTGTCTCTTCTTCAGTAGCAGTACACAGATTGCAGAAGAACTGCAAGAGGCGCTCGACAGTTTGAGCACCATGGTTCTTGATGTGAATGAGTTAGTTGTGTTCTTGAAAAGCTACCCTCGTTTGTACCGCCAACCTTACAGCATGCATCTCTTGTTGAACAAGTGCATGTTCGGCCGCCAGATGGAAATGGAGCTGGTCATCAGCTTCTTGTTGCACACAAAACCCCCTGGTGCTGACAATCCTGATGTCCTACCTATTGTCGGTCCAGGGAGAGTGGGGAAGAGCACCCTTGTCGCTCATGTCTGCAGTGATGCAAGAGTCCGTAGTTATTTTTCACATATCGTCTTCTTGAGCGACGATGATTTCAGAGATGAAATGCTTGGAATGAAATATCAGAATTGTTCCTTGAACGAAGAAGGGAGATTGCTAGCTGTTGTTGAGGTAGTTGGGGATCTCAACGAAGGTGCATGGAAAAGGTTGTATTCTGCTTCTAAACAGTGCACAGCAAGTGGTAGTAAAATCATAATCACAAGCCGATCTGACAAGATCATGAAGGTTGGAACAACGCAGGCTCTAGCACTTCAACGTCTGTCTCATGAAGCGTTTTGGTATTTCTTCAAGGTGATTACGTTTGGGAGCACAGATCCTGAGATGCACCCAAGACTTGCATATTTGGCCATGGAGATAGCCAGGGCGCTGAAGGGAAATCTCATTGGTGCAAACATTACTGCTTGCTTGTTGAGAGAAAACTTTAACATCCACTATTGGTGCAAGGTCCTGTCATTTTTGAGAGGCTACATACAGAAACATATCTCCAAATTTGGTGAGCATCCAGCTGATCTTTTGATGGACAATAAACCCACTTATCTTCCAAGAATGGGTAAAGCTACTGAAGATTTCTTGGTTTATGATCAGCATCAGACATGCTCTTCTCAAGAGGATATTCCCAAGATAACAATCCAAGATGTGATGTATGGAAGCGTTAAGCCTCATGGTAAATTTGAAGCCCTCGCATGGAAGTCTCAGATACCGCCCTACCATAACTATGTCTATACTTGTGAGATCAGGGAGCTACAGAGTAGTTCAGTCGTTAAGAGGAAGCGCTCTCTGAATAACAGAATTGCACTTGGTTAATTTTGTCACTATATAGGAGCATATGTTGGATCACAAGTTTTTCCTTGAGAGGGTGTTACATCACAGTTGAACAAACTGTACTACTGCTTTCTTATATGTAAACTCCATGGGCTCAGATCCGCCCCTGGTTGACTCTAAGCCTCCCTGCATATTTAAAGATAAAGAAATCGTTTTCGGATATAAGTTCTTCATAACTTGATTCATGTTAACTAAAATATGCATCATACAATACATATACACCAACTTAGGTCAAACTAAATCAATCCATGACCAAAAATCCCAAAATATCAATTTTTAGTCGAAGCACTCAGCTCTGCCCGTCAGACTGCCAACACTAACCGGTCTAACAACTGTGGTGGCTGGTCATACGTTGAAGGTGGCTGGTCCGACCGCTAGGTCTGTGCCAAAATCTAGAAAACTAATTTTTTTTGTAAAATTCAAATCCCAACTTCTTCAAAACTACAATAATTTATCACAATAAACTCTAAACCTTCTCACATGATCCTCGTGAGGATTCCCATGATATGATCTAAAACCAGCTTACCTTTGTGATTCCCTGCTTCAGGTTACAGCTATTCGTTTGCTTTGCAAAGGTTGTTCATTGATTCCTTGCTTCAGGTTACAGTGATACCTTTTGCTTTGCAAAGGTTCTTCAGTAGATATAATTACCTTGATGGATTAAATTCTTTCCTGAAAAAGGGTTCTAAATTCTTTCCCTGCTTCAGGTTACAGTGATACCGCAGGCTTGCTCCATCCCGACCGTCCAGCCCATGCACCCGGTCCACGGGCGCTCCACCCTCTTCTTCCTCCTCCCGCTACACGCACTCCTCTCTCTCTCTCTCTCTATCCTTCCGCTCTCGAGTCGCCACCTCTCCACTTTCCTCATCGACGCCTCGAAGCCTCGCGAGCCCTAACCCTAGCCATGGCCAGGGAGGCGTCAGCCTCTGCGCCCGCGCCATCCTTGCCGCAGCCCGCCGGCGGCGGGGACACGCCGCGCCGCCGCCGCCAGCGCTCCCACTCCGACCCGCTCCTCATCGTCTGCCGCTGCTTCAACGTCGTCACGGCCGCCACCGCCGCCCTCTGCGTTGCCGTCAACGTCCTCTCCGCCGTCCACTCCTTCCGCACCGGCGCCGACGTAAGTCGCGTAGTCCCCCTTCCAGCGCTGTTTAATGGAGCAGCCTCTAGAGGTAAGGCGAGACGCGGTTACGAGCTGATTTGGCGTGCGTTGGGTTTCAGATATTTGGGGGCATATTCCGGTGCTACGCGGTGGTGATCTCGCTGTTCGTGGGCGTCGTCGAGACCGAGTGGGGATTCATCATGAAATTCTGCAAGGTTCGCTTCGTTCCGCCTTGCCAACCATTTCCCTTTATTCACATTGTAATATGGCATGATTAGGTTGTTAAACACATAGATTAATTTGGTGATTGTTTGTATTGTCTAATTCGAGCTCTTTTATGGATAAATCTAAACTATGTAGTGTACGATGTGATTAATTTTTCATTTCAGCCTCCAAGCCTTGCTTATGCTGCTTGATCCGCACAATGATTTGTTGGGTACCATGGGCTGGTTGCGGACTTGTGCTGTGTGGATGGATGTCCGTATTCTAATTGGTTTTAGGTATTTGTTGTGTTAAGCAATGCAGATAGTTTCATAGATTTGGGTGACTATTTGTGCTTTTCTGATGTCGTTATTATCATAAATGACCTGATTGGCCTTTTTACTATTTTTTGTCAGTAAATCTTAATGGGATTGCCTTTTACTCCCTCTAGTTCACAAAAACAAGTCGTTTTGAAATACGTGCAGTCAAACTTTGAAAACTTTAACTATCGATATCTTTTTATATATTTAGATTAGATACATGAAAATCATATGCATAGTTTTGTCTCGAAAACTACTTTCATAAGATTATAATTTTGTTCGATTTTACAAATATATTATAATAGTAATTAGTGGTCAAAATTGTATTTTGGAGACCATGTCGATGACCAAAATGACTTGTTTTTGTGAACTGGAGGGAGTAGTTTTTTTACTCGTGGGTTAGGTTTCATGTAATTTAATTGTCCATGAATCAGGTGTTATTTAGTGGGGTTGGCTTTACATTTTGATAATTTTATTGGAATTTTCAATTTGTTAATGTTTATACCTGTTAATGTGACTAGATATTGGAGTACTGGCCTGCAAGAGGAATGCTACAGATCTTGTAAGTATTCTGGATGAGCATATGTTTCTACTCTTATTATGTTTCCAGAATTCAATTATCAATTTGTGCATGTTTATTAGACTACATGATTGTGCAGACCATTTATGTATATGCTTGGTGTCATCTAAGGTTCATCCAGATTGTTCCTCTAGATTTGTAGTTTTGTTTTCATTTTTGCAATCAATGGGAGTATAGGACAAAAAGAAGATCAATGGAAATTGTAGAGGTGAGGCATGGATTCATAAATTTCTAATTGGGTGCTTCATGGAAACAACATGTTAGTTGTTATAAGATATATAAGATATATAAGATATAGTTGCTTATTTTGCAAACACTGTGTGTCAGCATAGCCATGAGATATAGAGAAAACAAGGCAAAACAACTTTCTTCATGAGTGCAGCCCTAAATTGGATAATGATATGCTTATGCCGTATTAGTGTTATTGCTATATTAAGGTCAGCTCTGAGCAACTATAACCTTCACTATATTGATACCGTTTTATGACATATAACTACAGTATTAAGGTAAAGCCTTGTTCGTATTGGTTTCTACTTAGAAAAGTCAAAAGCTAATACGATGTTATCTACTCTTCCTCTCTTCTTCAATAAGCCTTAGAACCTTGGCGGCGGCATGGCCGGCTGATCAAGAGTAAGTGCCCTACCCTCGGTCCTTAGACCCATACCATATCATACGAACACCCAGTTTCTCCACTTTTCTCGCTATCGTCTTGCTCTGGGGATAAGACATGGGGTTATGGGTATATCACCCACACCACTCCTCTCAATCCTATCACACGTACACTTCTCTCCTTTACTTTTTGCACCGCTTGCCCCTTTCTTCTAAAGGCCACTTCTTTCAGCTTCGTTGTCAGTCAAAAACCATAAGCCACAGCCAAAAGCCATCAACAAAAGGCAATATGAACGCCCCCTAAGTTATGTACAAGTCCACCGTCCTTCCAGAGCATCGTGGTCCTCACATGTTCAGTCGCATGCATAGCATGCATCGTTGTGACTTGCAAGAATACTTTGTTCATGCTTATCTAGGTTTCGAGACATATTAATGCAGTAACATAGTTTTAGCTAGGGTGATTATAAATGCAATAACAATATTAAGTGTAAACACTTTAGTGAAATGTTTTAAAGTACTGGGACAAGAAAAAATGGCAATTCAGACCATGAATCCAGAGCAAAGCTCTTATCATCCAGCTGGTATTCACCATATTGACATCGTCACATACTCACATTCACAGCACATGCACCAAGAACTATCACAGCTGCATGCACCTGCTGGCTGCTGCACCATAAATGCTGGGATCATGAACATTATAGTTTTAAGTTTCTTGTCTGTGAGAAGTGCCATAAACACCTAAACGACTGAGGGAAAATCCTTGTAATTAGTCTTGCTCTATGTTGAAATGTATTCCATGTCTATTCCTCTAGTGAATTCATTTGTCCTTCTGTTCCTGGCAGTGTTGCTGTCATGACAAAAGCATACCCAAATGTTGAAAGGGGAGATCTTATTTTGCTTCAGGACATTGCCAGCTATCTGCTTCTTGCATGTGGACTGATCTATATAATCTCGGTGAGTCTAGAGAATTCTGTGTTTACACACTATGCAGCCTTTTTTTCCTAAAATTTAAACATGGTACTGTCTGATGGCTGGATATCAAATCTGGTAGCAAAAATTGATGCCTTAAAATTTTCAATCATTTGTTGTTTGGGAAAATTACCTCGGTAACTACCGGAGCTTGAATGACTAGATAGCGTTATGATTTATGAACCAGTTGAAAATTTGAAATACGGCCTCAATTTTTTCTTACAAGCACTAGTATCATGAATTTATCCCTAATGAGGCATGTCTATTATAGCAAGGTATGATCTTGCGATGCGCAA